>JAEAOA010000201.1:0-597500 GCA_016746295.1 Potamilus streckersoni
GAGGACATAAATAAGAAAACTCTTATATATAAATTATAAATATATATATATATTTAATTATAATATAATTATATATACTTTAATTTAAAAAATTTTTTTAAAAAAAATTTAAAATTTTAAAAATTTAAATTTTCTTAAGAAGATATAATCTTAAATTTGTATTTTTAAAAAAATTTTTAAAAAAATAAAATTTTCCAACTTTTGGAATTTTTAAATTTTCTGCAATTTTTGGAATTTGAAAATTTCAAAAAAAAATTAATTTCTGGAGAACGAATTAAATTTTTAATTTAAAAAACCTAAACAAATTTAAAAATTTAAACCCAATTGTAATTTTTTGGCCCTTAACATTTTAAGGCAATTTAAATTTACCTAAACTGGAATGGACGACCGAGAATTGTGGCCCAAATTTCCCCCCCAAATTATTTAAATCGTAAAAATTAGAACCCAATTATTAAAACCCCTTTTAAAAAACCCCCAAAAGCTTTTCCCATAAATAAAAGAATAACCAATAACCAAAAACTTTAAATAAAAAAAAAACCGAACGACAATTTCTAAAACAAAAATCCAAAGAACAATTTTCGAAAACCCTTTACTTTAAAAAAAAATTTTGGAAAGAAATTTTAAAAATTTTGGAAATAAATTGTAAATTTAAAAAAAAAAATCAAAATTAATCAATCATGGCAGGGATTTAAATTTAAAAATTAATCCAAACTTATGTTCTTTAAATTTCTAAATTTTAAATTGAATTTTAGTTTGGTTTTTTTTTCAATTTTACTTTAAATAATTTTTATAATTATAGATTTTTCCCTTATCTTTTTCCCAAAACAAATTTTTTTTATGGATTAAAAAGGGTTACCTAAGGGAAGGGTTGGCCCTTTGTAAAAATTAAAGATTTTGATTAAAAATTAAGTTAAAAGGCAACCAGAATTCCGCATTCAAAAATTTTTCCCCAAAAATTTAACAATAAATTTTTATTAAAAAAGGTTAAAATTTTTTGGAAATTTTTAAAGGGTTTAAAGATTTCTTTTTGAGCATTTTTGGAAATTTTTCCTTTAAAAAACTTTGTTTTTTTGTTTGTGAAAAGAATTTTTTTATTTTATTTTAATTTATTTTTCTTAATAGGGAAAAAACAAAAAAATTTAAAAAAAATTTTTTTTTTTTTAAATTTTAAAAAATTTTTTTTTTTTACCCCCCCCTTTTTTCCCCCTTCCCCCTTTTTTTCTCCCTTCTAATTTTTTTTCCTTCCCCCCTTTTGGGGAAGGGAAAATTTTTAAAACAATTTGGAAAATTTTTCCCTTCCCGGAAAGTTAAAATTTAAAATTAATTTTTTAAAATTTAAAAGTTAAGGTATTTTTTAAAATTAAAATTTTAAATTTAATTTCCAATTGAATTTTCCCCAAAAAAATTTTTCCAAAAAGTTTTCTAATAATAATTTTCCGGAAAAATTTTCCTTTAAATTAAATTTTTGAATTCCCCAAAAATTTAATTAAATTTTTTAAAAATTTTTTTAAATTTTCCTAAACCCCAAAAAAAAAATTTTAAATCTTTAAAAAAAATCGGTAAATGCTTTAAAAAAAAAAAATTTTTCCCTTCTAAAATGAAAAAACTTGTTTTTAAAATATTTCTTCTACCAATTTTGAAATTTCAATTCTTTAAATGTTCAAATTGTTTTTAAAACCCCCCAATTTAAAGGAATTTAAAAAGGGGAAAATTATTTAAAAATTTTCCCCTTTAAAAGAAAAAGGTTTTAAATTCTAATAATTTTTCGGTTCCCCCAAAATTTGGGAAATCGCAGGCATTAAAAGGGTTTCCCCCCTTTTTTTTAATTTCCCTCGCCCTTTTGGGTTTTTAAAATTTTTTTTTCCCTTTTAAATTTAAATAGGACAAAATTAATTTTAATCAATTCCTTCCAAAAAACGGAATTTTCTTAAAATTTCCGCCCCTTTTTAAATAAAAATTAAAAACCTACGAAAAAATTTGACATTAAAAAAATTAAAATTCAAAGAAACTTACATTAACAAAATTGAAATGGCTTAAAAACTGAACAAATTAAATTTTTTTATATTTAATTAAAAACTGTTTTTTTTAATGTTAAAAGGAATTTTTTCCTTTTTTTTATTGTTAATACAAAAAAAAAATTAAAATTTTATTTTTAACAAATAAAAAAATTTCATTTTTTTATAAAACTGTTTTAAATGCATTCTTTTTTAATACTTATAAAAATCATGAAGGAATTAAAATTTTTATAATCAAAAATTGAAATTTTTTTAAATTCACTAAATTTTTAAAAAGAAATTTTCTTTAACTTTATTTTAAAAACCAAAAAAATTTTCCTTTAAAAATTTAAAAAAAATAAAATTACATTTCCATGCCTAAATTTATCTTAATGATTTAAAATTTGGTAAATGTAATTCCAAAGACAAATTTAATTTCCAAAAAATTAAAGGCCCCCATGCTTTTATTTAAAAAAAACCTTCAAGGCCCTTTTTAAAAAATTTTAAATTTGGTTAAAAAAAACCCTTCGAGGTTTTTAAAAAATTAAAAATTTTAATTGGAAAACTTTTAAAAAAATAAAAAAATTTTTTAATTTTAAGGAAACATAAAAAATTGAATTTCCTAATTTTAATCAAAAAAAATTGAATAATAAATAATTAAATAAAAAATTAATTTAAATTTTAAATAAATAAAATAATTTAAAAAAAATTTCAATATAAATACAAATTAATTTCGCGTTTTTCAAAAAATTATATTTTCAAAAAAAATTTCACATTTTAAATTTTTTTTAAAAAATTTAAGTTTAAAAAATTCGAAATTTAACTAAGAAAATTTAAATTCGAAATAAAATAAACAAAATTAATTTACCTTAAAAAAATTTCTTAACTCCCAAACCAAATTTTGGAAATTTTTAAAATTTAAAGTTTTAACCCAAAACACCAAGGGGAATTTTAACGCCTAAACTGTTTTACCTTAGTCCCACAATTTATAATTGGCAAATCCAAAAATTTTAAAAATTTAAAGGGAAAATTTAAAAAAACCCGGGCCCAAACAAAAAAAAGGGCCAAAACCAAATTAAAACCTTAAACCCCAAAATTTTGAAATACAAAACCCCTAGAAATTCCCAAAACAAACCTCAAGAAAAACCCTTAATAAAAATTAAACCCCAAGAAAAGAAATAAAAGTTGAAAATAAATCAAAATATAGAATAAGCATACAATTAAAAATTTGGGATAAAATTTTCTCAAATTAATTTAGTGGAAAAAAACCCCTTTTAATGTTTTGGTTTCTCCTTTTTATTTTTTCCAATTGGTTTTTTTTTTTCTTCTAAAATTTAAGTTATATTTTTAAATTTAATTTTCAAAATTTTTAAAACCCAAAAATTTTTTCCTTGGCAAGGTTTTGGCAATAAAATTTTAGGGGTTTTAAAAAAATTTAAGGGGAGACTAATTATCAAGTAAAACCCAAAAATCCATAAAACAAAAAAAAATAATCAAAATTTAAAAAAAAAATTTGTAAGGATTTTTGAGGAATTTTATTTAAATTTGGGTGAATTTTGTTTGGGTTAATTTTTTGATTTTTTTTTAATTTTAATTTTATTTTCTTTTTAAAAAAGCGTTTATTTAATTGGGAAAAAGATTTTTTCCCCCCTTTTTTCCCCCCCCTTTTTCCCCCCTCATTTCTCCCCCCTTTTCCCTCTCTCTCCTTTTTTTTTTCCTTTCCCAATTTTTATTGGGCAAAAATTTTAAAAAAACCCTAATCAACTAACCCTCGGCCTTTAAGGCCGGGTTTGGGAGTTAATTTAAACTAATGTTTTATTTAACCTTTAAAATTTTCCTTTTTTTAAATTTACAAAAAAATTTTACCCTTTAAGAAAATTTCCCTTTTTAAAATTTTTAAATTTAAAATTTTCCTTAAAAGTTTTAAATTTTAAAAAATTTTTTAAAATTTAATTTCTTGAAAAGGTTTCTAAAATTTAAAAAAATTAATTTTTTAAAACCAACAAAAATTTTCTTATAAACCCCCCAAAAAAATTTTTGATTAATTTTGGTTTAAAAAATTTTAAAAAAATTTTTAAAAAAATTTTAAAAAAATTTCCCCCTTTTAAATTTTCCCTTTAATTATTTCTATTTTTGTATTAATGATGGTTTTAAATTTAATTTTAAGCATTCCCCTTTTCCCTTAAAAGGGAAAAATTGTTCAAATGAAAAAATTTTCAGTTAAAGAAAAATCAAAAAAACAAAAAAAGTTTTGGATAGTTTGATTTTCAAAACATTTCTATTAACCCGGGTTAGCAAAATTTAAATTAATTCCGTTCAGGGGTTTTCCCGGGGGGGGATTTCCCCCAAACTTTTACCCCAAATTTTTTTCAAATTTTACAAGATAAATTTTTAATTTTTAAATTAAAAACAAAACAAAATTTTTTTTAAATTTCTTTTCCCCTTCTTTCCCCTTTTACGGGGAAAATAAAAAAAGGGGAAAAAAATGACAATAAAATTATAATTAAAACCTTAAAAATAAAATTTAAAAAAAGACAAATATCAAGACAGAAACTTAATAAATATAAAAAGGTTCCGAAGGGCCTTACTACGATTCAGCAGGGACCTTGTTAATTGTGGGGACTTTTAAATGATGTGCAACCGGACAAAGTTAAAGTTCTCTTTTTTATTATTACTATGGGAATAGAAGTTAATTTTTTTTTTCTCATATGTACAGCCTTATTTATCACATTACGAGACCATAAATAAATTAAAAAAAATTATATCTATTGTTTTGTTCAGTGAGAGAACCCCATGAATGGAAAAAAATTTTTTTTTCTTTTTTAAATGATAATAAATATTTTAAAAACAATCAATTACTTTCAAGAAGGGATTTTTTAAAAATTTTTTTAAAAAAACAACAAAATGAGGAATAAAAATTTACGTTTGTTCTACTTGCAATTTTTTTTAAAAAAAAAATTTTTTTTCCCCTTCTTTTTTAAAGAAAAAAGAGTAAACTTTTGTTTAATTCCCTTTCCCTTTGGGTTTTCAATTGATAGCTATGCTCAAAAACCTAACTAAGTGTCCAACGACTTCCACGATGCTAGAAATTCGTGTCAATGACACCAGATACGTGGATTTTTACTAAATGATTTGAAAATAAAAATTGTCCTTTCCGAGCCATGACATTTTAAACCAAGAAAAAATACACCAAACACCCAATTGATCCAACTGCCCCCCCTGGTCATTACCCGCTCGGAACTTCCTCTTAGCGCACAAATCCAATTTTTAGTTCCCGTGATTTAAAAAAAAAAAAATTTTTTAGGCTTTTCTCTGTATTGAACTATTAACAATAAATTTAGAGATGTCCCTTTTTATTCAAGGAAAAAATTTTTCTAATCACCAACAGAAAATGACATTCAAGGAAGAGAAGGAGATTCATCATTCGGCCCTAAAAATAATTTAAAAAATTTTTAATAATATAATAATATATATTAATTTTTAAAAAATTTCTTTTAAAAATTTAAAAAAATTTAATATCAATATAACATTATTTTAATTTTGAAATATGCTTATTGTAATCTTAAGCGCAGTTAGTATTTTTCAAATAAGATTAAATAATTACAAATCAAACTTTCAGCTATTTCGCCCCGAAAATCTTTTTACTTAATTAAAATTCTGCCGACTTTTGAAGAAACCTTAGGAAAATTGCCGTGACAGAAAGAGATTTCAACTGTTTCTGTGAACTGTAATTGTAAAATGGGGAAAAAAAAACCAAAAACACCCCAAACACATTTTTTTTTCGTCCTACATTTTTAATTTTTTAAAAACAATTTTCAAAAAGGACGAAGGGAACAACACCCTGCCCAAACTGTGGTAACAACTCGACCTAAATTTTTAAAAAATCCAACGACATTTTAACCCCTTTGTCGCTACAAAATTTCCCCCAAATTCGCTCAAACCCTTTTCTAAATTGACGAAGACTGATATAAAAAATTGTTAAATTTAAAAAATAAAGGCCCTTTTAAAAAAAATTTTCCCCGAAAAACCAAAAAGAAAATTCTCCAAAACCCCCCAAAAAATCAATTAAACCAATTTTAAAAAACTTTCTCAATAAAAAAATTTTCCTTTAATTAAACCTTTAAAATAAAGTAAAAAACAGGAAAATCAAATTTGTATAATTAAACCTTTTAAAATTAACCTTAAAAAGCCATAACTTAAAAAATTTTAAAAAACTTAAATTTTGTTTAGTTTTATTGTTTTTTTTTTTTTTAATTTTTTTATATTTTTGTTTTCAAAATAAAGTTTTTATTAAATTTTTCATTTTAAAAAGGTTTCACTTAAAACAGTTGGGGAAAAAGGGCCCAAAGGAAAATTTTATGTTATATGAAATTTAAAGGGGGGGAAATTTTTGGTTCCGATTCACCCCTTTTAACAAACCAAAAAATTTGTAAAAGAAATTCTTGGTTAAAAATTAAATTTGATTAAAATTTGGTTTTGGGGTTTTTTGGATTAAATTTTTGGTTTAAAATTTTTTTATTTTTGAGTTAAATTTTTTTTAATTTTCTTTGCTTATTTAATTTTGATACTTTAATTATTAAAAAATTTTAAAATAATAATAAATATATAATATATAAAAATATATAAAAATAAAAAAATTAAAATTTTTTTAACCCTTTTCTCCTCTCCTTCCTTTTTTTTTTTTCCTTTCCCCCCCCTCTTTTTTAAATTTTATTTTATTCCCGTTTACCCAAACTCTTTGATTAAGAGCAAAAATCTTCAAATTTCCCGGGGGAATTTAATTAGCTTTAGAGCCCCCCGGTCTCATTTGGAAGGCAAGGTTTTAAATTTTAACAATAA
The DNA here is from genome assembly GCA_016746295.1 of Potamilus streckersoni. Lineage (NCBI taxonomy): Eukaryota > Metazoa > Mollusca > Bivalvia > Unionida > Unionidae > Potamilus > Potamilus streckersoni. The sequence continues at coordinate 6,834 of JAEAOA010000201.1, forward strand.
AATCCAAGCTAGTGTTATTTTCCCAAATTTAAAGAAATTTTCCCTTTGAAGAATAATGTTAAACCTGGTAAAAATTTTTTTAAAAAATTTTTAAAAATTTCTTCAAGTTAAAAATTTTTCAAAACAAAAATTTTTTAAAAAACTTCAATTCAGCAATTCCTATAATTTAAACGATTTAATTATTTTACCTTAATTTTAAAAGCAAAACCCAAAAAAATATAATAAATTTGGATTAAAATATTTTTGAAAATTTTACACCCCAAAAAAAAAAAAAAAACTGGCCCCCAAACTCAATTTGGGGAATTAACCCTATTTTCTTAACTTAGTGTTTATTTGGGGTTCATTTTCATTTTCCTTCCATAACCCATTCCAAAAGGAATTTGTTAAAAAGAGGAAATTGGTTTCATTAAGAAAATTAACGTCTAATAAATAAAAATTCCCCCCCTTTTAATAAAATTTTCGGAGAATTCATATATCAAACTTTGAAGGAAATATTTGCCAAGGGAGTTAGAATTCCCCCCGGGCGGGTTGATTCCCCTGGGGCCCCCTTTTCCCTTAAATTTGTTTTTAAACAATTTTAATTTTTAGTTAAATTTTTAAAATAACAAATTTTAATTTTAAATTTTTATTTTTTCTTACCTTTTTTTAAACTTTCCGTGAAAACCAAAGAACAAACCAAAAAAGGACGAATAAAATGACGAAACCAAAAAAAGAAAAATTTAAAAAGACAAATTTGAAAAACTAATAAGAAAATCATATAATTAAATTTAAAATTGGGCTTTAATTGGGACCCAAAATTTTTCCTTTTTTTTTTTTTTAATTTTTTTTTTATTTTTTTTTTATCCTTTCAATTAAATAAAATTTAAAAAAAAATTTTAATTTAAAAATTAAATAAAAATTTTTTTTTTAAAATAATTTTTTTTCTTTAAATCATTAATTTTTTAATAATATTTTTTGGGGTTTTCATTTAAATTTGGGAAAAAAATTAAAAGGAAAAAATTTTAATTAAAGAAATTTTTTAAAACATTTCTTTTAAAATATTTTAAATAACAAATAAAAATAAACCTATTATATTTTAAATTTTTCTATCAGATTGGTCCTATGCTCGATGGGACTAATTTCAGTTCCAGCTAGAAAGGCTTCACGACTGAATTGTTAATAAAAATGTATTTTCAAATTAAAAAATTTCATTTCCCTACATTTTTAAACAAGTAACAAGCCCCCAAAACCCTGAACCCGTCCTTTTTCGGGTTTTACGAATTTTGGTTTAAAAATTTTTAAAAAAAAATAAAAAAAAATTAGTAAATTTTTAGATATTTTTTGGAAAATTTTAAAATTAAATTAGGAACCTTTATTTTATCAAGAAGCTAAATTTTAATCAAGAAAGAAGTAAGTTACATCAAAACTCTAATTAATATTAAAAATATATATAAATATATATAATATAAAAAAATAATTATAATAAATTAATTTTAAAATAAAAATTTTAAGTTACAAAAAATTTTGAAAAAAGGTAAAACAAACTTTGGTATTTCCTAAGATACAATTTTTCAACCTTTTTGCGACTTTTAAAATCTTTAAAAATCAAAAGAAATTCAGACTGATTAATGAAGGAAAAAAATCAAGCAAATAAAAAACATAAATCCAAAATCTAATTTTTATTAAGCTCCTTACAATTTTCAAATCTTAGAAATTTTGCAAGATTTAAGGCAATTAAAACCCACGGGGAACGGCGTGTTAATCACCCAAAACGCTTGTTAATTAACCCCACCACGACATATTATTAACCCTTGTCGCTACAAATCCATAACCCAACCATCCTTGAACAAGTCAAGGCCCAAAATTTAAAAATAGTCTGGGAAAAATTCAAAAAAGTTACCCCAAAAATTTAAAAATAAAGCTGAACAAAATACCGACAAAATTCCCCGAAACTAAACCAAACCTTCAAAGAAGGCAAGTTTCCTAAGTAAACAATTTTGAAAAAATCCTTTTGCAATGAAAGTTTTGAACAATGAAATAATAATTAAAGAAGGAATTAATTCACAAACCTAAGAGGTTGGTTTAGCACATTTAAACAAATCTTGTGTAGTGAATGTAAAACCAAATCTTAAGTTAAGGAAATTAAACCCTCGCCTTTGAAAATTTTCCCCACTGTTTTTTTTGGCTTTCATTTTTTTTTTTTTTAAATTTTTAACCAATTTTTTAATTATTTTTATAAATTTCAACAAAAATTTAAGAAATTTTTTTTAAAAAAAACCGGGGCCCAAAAAGTTTGCAAAGTAAAATTTTTTGGCAGATTAAAATTTGGGGAAATTAATTTAAATCCAGATTTAACCCATACCCAAAACAAAAAACAATTTAATTTTAAAATTAAAAAAAGATTTAAAAATTATAATTTTAAAAATTGTTGGGGTTTTTTGGAAAAATTTGTGTTAATTTTTTTATTCTTTTTTTGTTTTTCTTTAAAAACTTATTTTATTTAAAACTTTAAGGTTTTTTTTTAAATTTCCCCCAAAAAAAATTTTTTCCCCTTTTTCCTTTTCCCCCACCTTCCCCCCCCTTTTTCTCTCTCTCCCTTCTCTCTCTCTTTTTTTCCTTTCCCACTTTTTTTTCCCTTCCCCAAACCTTTTATAAAAATTTTACCTTTCCCCCTCCGGGTTAAAAAAAATTTTATATCTTAAACGGAAAAATTTAAATTACCAATAAAAGACACTTCCCTTTTCGGGGATTTAAAAATAATTTAAAAATTTTTTCCCTTTATTTTAAAATTAAACCAAAAAATTTCCCTTTTTTAAAAAATTATAAAATGATTTTTAAAAAAGGTTACAGAAAAATTTCTTAATTTAAATTAAAATTTTTTTTTTCTTTGGAAAACCCAAAAAATTCAAGTTAATTTTAAATTTTAAAGTTTTTAAAACCCTTACATTATTAAATTTTAAAAAAAAATTTTTTTTTTTGCATTTTTTTTTTTAAAAAAATTTTCTTTTCCTCTTTCAAAAAGAAAACCTTCCCTTTTAATATTAGAAACCAAAAAATTTGGCTTTTTGGTTAAATAAATTTCCTTTAATCCGGTTTTAAAATTCCCCCTTTCTTTTTAAAATTTCCTGAAATGAATTTTAAAAAATTTCCCCCTTGAATGAAATAAAAAATTTCATTTAAAAATTAAAAATTTTTGCCTTCCTTTTAAAAATTTTGGGAAATTTATTTCCCAATTTTAAAATTTCCTTCCCGGGGTTTTTATTTGGGGCCTTTTAACCCCGGAAATTTAGTTTTAAATAAATTTTTTTTTTAGAATAGTTAAATGGCAAAACAACAAAAATTTTGATTTTTTCCTTTTTGCTTCCTAACAAAAAAACAACAAACAAAAAGACCCGAAATAAACTGACAAATAAATAAAATTGAAAATAAAAATTTAAACCTTTAAAAATTGAAATTAATAATAAAGGAAAAAATTTTCCCTTTTTAAAATTTCAGGGAAAAAAGTTTCTTTTAAATGGGCCAATAACAATTTTTTTCCCCATTTTTAAATTAAATAAAATTTTTTTTCTAGAACACCTTATTAAATAAAACCCCAAAATTAAAAAAATTAATATATTTTTGGAACAAAACGTTTAAAAAATTTCCTTTTTTTTCTTAAAAACAAAAATATTAAAATACTTTTTCAATTACCTTCATTTGGGAAAATATTTTTTAATAAATAAAAAAAAAAAAAGGTTTTACCTTTAACTTATTATTTTAAAAATATATTTTTTCCCCTTATTTTTAATTAGAAAAAAAGTTAGGATACCTAAATTATGTCACAATACCCCATTCCGGGAATTGGTCATGCCAAATGGTTAAAATTTGATATAAAGGAAACCGACCAGATTTAAAAACGTAATACACCATACTTATTTTCAATGAAGGGTTTCATTTCCGACCAAATTTTTCCAGTCCAAAAATCAAATATAGTACATTAACCCTGGTGATTTGGAAAATTCCTTATTTAACATTCCTGTTATTAATTAAAAAATGGGTTTTTTAAAAATTCAAATACTTTAAATTTCTTTTCTATTAAATAACAAAAATTAGAGAAAATTCAAAGGAAATTTAAAAATTTTATTAAAAAATAATTAATTAAAAAAAAAAAAAAAAAAAAAAATATATATATATATATATATATATATGACTGTTCCTACTTTCCGTTAATTTTAATTTTAAAAAAATCATCTTTATAATATCAATATTCAAACGAGATTATTAATTCTAACTTGTTGAAATGTATTGCTTATTGTTAATCTTAAGCGCAGTTTAGTATTGTTTCAAAGATAAGATTAGAAAATAAGGTGTACAAATTCAAACTTTTCAGGCGTATTTCGCCTCATACGAATACGATCGCTCTATTTTTACTGTTAGATCGTTAAATTTATTCTGCCGACGCTTTTTCGAAGAGAACGCTTAGTGATAAATTTGGCCGTGAGCAAGAAAGAGATTTCAGACTGATTTCATGGTGAACTGTGAATTGTAAATAATTGCTAAAGGTCGAAAATAAAAAAATCCAAGTAAAACCATCCCAAACTTCATGTCTATATTTTTAGTTTCCAGATTGCGTACCCTTAATCATTTTTCTTCGAAGGCATCTATTCAATAATATATATGACTAAAGTGTAATTCTTAAGGCCACACCTAGGCAACCGACTAGGGTAGGAATGGGCAGATGTCGAACCCTCGACCCTTGAAATACGTGCTTGCGCTCTACCAAATTATCTACCGCACCTACCGACATTGATTTAGTGAAACGTCAGTACGTCAAAGCTGATCAATATATGATTACCCCATTTATGGTCGCTACAACACCATTCCCTCCCCGAAACATCTCGCAGTGTCAAGAGCGTCGCATATATTTATTCAAATAATATTGTACTATGAACGGACTGATATTCAAATACAGAATGCAGTGTACATTGCGGCCAATATAACATTTTTAAAGAATAGAACACTGGACCAGGAACGGACCGATATTCTAGAAAATATCTTCTAATCTTTCCACAACCGAGAAGCAACATTCTACAGGAAACTGGACACCAGTTCTTGCACACTGACGGCCAAAACTTAATCTTCAATTGTGGAAAGACAAATGCTTTTCTGCAATAGAAACGTCTCTTTGTGCACATCAATTGAAATCAAGTAAATAATGAGAACGAAAGTGAAATGTAAATTACACAAATTCTAAGAGGATAATGAGTACAACATAGCTCTATCGATCATCAATGCCTATGATCGAGGCTTTCGTGGGTAGTGCGCCAATTGTAAACTTCTCAAAAATCAATTAAGTGTCCGATGGAATCAGATTCATAGCACCATAACCTCTTTAAGATTTTAACTGTAATTATCATGCGACGCTGGTGATTTAGTGATGTTTTGGGTCGTTTTCATTCTGTTTCTTCTAAATTTTGGACTTTAGAACTCATTTGTTTTGCTATACGAATTATAGATGTGTTTATTACCACCCTTAGTTACGTTACTGTTCATAAATATTCTAAAATGTTTCAAAACGTTTTTTTATTCGATTATTTACAGTGCGGGATTACCAAATAGCCAGTGTAGGCACCGCCCTATGGGCCAACGCCGTTTAGGGTCCCCTTATAATGGATCAAAATGATATTAAATTGATTTGATCTTGACGTAATATGAGATAATTTGTGAGGGGGTCCTCGAGATTTCGACTGCCAAGGGATCTCCACGAGATTCAATCCGGCACTAATCAAATTATACCCTACCTAGTTATCAAACAAACAATGAAGCATGTCAATTAAGTATACATGACATTTGTCTTTGTTTAAAGAAAAGATCAAAAGATTTGCTAGGCGGCTTTCTGGAAGACAAATATAATAATGTGTGAGGTTGTAATGGATGTTTCCGGATTCCGGCAGTGTACAATTTGTTTTGTTGGATTCTTTAAAGTCACGATTTAGAACTTTCTATTGTTTTTGTAGTTGTCACCTCGTTTTGTGAGACGCATACTGCATTTTTCCATCTTCCTACCAATAAATTGTTAAGGTTCGCTTAATTTGTCAGATTCGTTTGTACTGGACTATACAGTGGTATATGCTTTATATTTCCCGTTGTCATCCAAACACCCTTTTTAATCTGAAGAGCAAAACAATTTCTAGGATCAAGTTTATCTACCTGGGTAGCTGCGAAACTTACTTAAGGCCATTTAAGACGCCTCGACCTACAGTCTGCTTGATGTTCGGGAAGGCGGTAGAGGATTTTGTAATATTTAAGAGCTAAATAAATGATTGCTCAGCTAGCCTTACGTGCTGTTCTTACAATTGTAATTCCAACGATTGAAAATGTACACGTTTTCATTCCTTTCATTTTGAAAGAATAATGTTAAACACGTCTTGAAGTAATAAATGATTTATTCCGCTAGGTTTATAGAACAGATTTCCTTCTAATAATATGATTATATCTTACAGCGAAGTTAAGAACTGTTTCTCTTTTCAAATGTATCTAATATAAATGTTTCTTTTGAAAGAAGCGTTTCAATTTTGCTAGGCAATATTCTCTAGTAAATTGTACAAGAACGATTCTAATTTATTTTAACACGTCATTTACAGTTGATTGTACGTGTTATGACCACAGCACAGCACCAAATAGATACATTGATGTTGAGTTTGTTGGCATTTTAAAATAATGGTTTTGGTAAAAAAAAAAAAGATCATTTCTGACGTGGAGCTCCTCTTTCATTAAAAATAAAAGAAATAAAGAAAAGAAAACAAAAGTCTGTTGCTCCCTCTTTAAACATCAATTCATGGGCGTAAACTGCAATCACCCTACTAATTGTTTGCTGTATTATACATTGACGTAGTTAATCATGATAGACTTAGGTTTGCCTACTTATATGGTCAGTTGGTGTTCAACGTATTCCACTATTTCCCACCTGGTTCCAATCATCTGTCGGATATTTGTCCTGAAGAAAAGAGGGCAAATAATTGCTTTTCATACATTGTAATGGTCAATGGTAAGGACAGTCGATTAATAAAGTAAAAAATTCCCACCAACTCCTTGAACAGTAAGGAATTGAAAAGTAGTTTTTGGCGATGAGATATTGCATATTATCCAAACCATTTGCTAACGTGCTGAACTCGTACTTATAATGACAACAAGGGAGTTTGGAGACAATATTACACGTCTCCCAAGTGGTCTAGTGGTTAGGATTCCGCGCTCTCGCCGCGGCGGCCGGGGTTCGATTCCCCGCTTGGGAATATTTCGTTTTAGTTGACCCCACATTCAGCTAACATCTTGAGATGTTTTACAAGAGTTCACCACAGAATTTATTAATTTTTCTTAGACATTTCAAATGTTAAACAATACGGAACAAAATATTTGCAGGGATTTTTTTATTATTCTTTGATTCTCTTCTTTGTCTCCTTTGCAACTAGGCTGTAGAACAGTAAGGACTAAAACCTCCATCAACCGGGAGAGCGAATGATCCAGAAATGGAACGACATGCACAGAATATTTAATAAATGGATCGAATGACCTCTTAACTGAAACAGTACAAATTCTTGAGACAATATAAAGAACAAATTGATCACAGATGCACTGCACTGAAATACATCTTGACATATAAATCATTAATAAGAAAGGTTGTCGAGTAAGGAGTCAGTTACTACGATTTCAGCAGGGACCTTGTTGAAACATTTGTGGGGACTTTTCAATAATGATGTGCATCAGCCGGACAAAGTTAAAGTTCTCTTTCCTTTATTTATTATTTTTTATGGGTAATAGAAATGTTACATGTTCTTCTTTTTCTCATATGATTACAGACCGTATTCATTTATTAAGTCTACGATGACACATAAAATAAATTAAAAAAAATTATAATCTATATTGTTTTGGATTTACAGTGAGAGACACACAGTGAAAATGTGAGGAAATAATTTCATTTCTTTCTTTTTCTAACTAGAATAACACTGAAGTATATTCATCTTACTGGACAATGACTATCATTCAAATACTGGCTTTTTATCAATATGTACATATGTCATTTTGGCGGAGGGAGTTATTCATTTGATTTAAATAAAATGGACACATACCAGAAATGAGGAATTAAAAGATTTACGTTTGTTCTACTTTGCAACGTTGCATCTATTTTGATAAAAAAAGACATAATTTTCTTTCTTAACTAATTCCATTTCTTTTAATTGATGACACAGAAATAAAGACAAGGTTAGGACTACCTGAAACTATTCGTGATTGTTCTACAAATTACCCTCATTTCCATGACTGAATTTGGTCCGTATGTCTCAGAGATGATGGTAGCTAATGCTTCAGGATAGTACCTAAGAGCTAGTGTCCAACTGACTTCCACGATGCTAGAAATTCGTGTCAGATGACACCAGATACTGTGGATTTTGTAGCTAAATGATTTGAGAAATAAAAATTGTACATCTTTCCGAGCCATGACATTTTTATATCCAAGTATCAACAAAGTACACTCATAACATCCCAAGTTAGGATTCCACGCTGTCACCACTGCCGCCTGGGTTCGATTACCCGCTCTGGAAACTTTCCTCTTAGTCGGTCACACACATGTCGCAAATGTTGACTTAGTATCTTTCGGGAAAATCATGATCGGATTTTGATAAAAAAAAAAATTATCGATAAAATTACGTTTATGTTAGGCTATTTTCTCTGTATTGGAAACTATTAACAATTAAAACTTTGAGAGATGTCCCTTCTTTATTTTAATTCAAAGGTAAGACCAGTAAATATTTGCTGTAACTCAAGCACATCAGACAGGTAAAGTGTACATTCAAGAGGAAAGGAGACTCGTCATCATGTCGGCACATCATTATGATGATATATATTCTTGACTTTTGCTACTTCCAATACTTCCAATTTATCTTATTTAAAAAAGTCAAATTCATGCTATTAATTTTCAATCAAGATTAATAATTTAAACTCTTCGAACTGTATTAGTTATTGTTAACCTCAAGCGCAGTTTAGCATTGTTACAAACATAAGTTGAGAATATAAGGAGTACAAACTTTAAACATTTTAGTCGTTGTTTGCCTCATACGATTTCGATCGCTAGATGTTTACTGTAAGATCACTAAATTTATTCTGCCGACTTTATTCGAATAGAACCCTTAGTGATAAATTTGGCCGTGAGTAATACGAGAATTGCAGACTGATTTCAAGGTGAACTGTGAATTCTAAATAATTTCAAAACGTCGAAAACAGAAATATCCTAGTCTAATTTGAAATGGAAAATATTTCGACTCAAGCCCATATGACAGCTCATACTATTCTGGTATATTTGTCATAATATTTCCTTAACACACTTGTTATAATATATGGAATGGATTTCTTGCCTCAATGCTCAAACCTTGAATAATCTACCACTAATTCTCCTTCTGCTTTATTGGTATATGTGTACTCATTACACTAGTTGCACTGAAAAATGTGTATTCCACTATCTAGTGTTTCCTAAATGAAAATGTTTACCCTCATACATTCAATATAGCCACCATAAAAACTGTTTTGGCAAGATATTGTGTCAAGATAGTATTGAAATTAAGATTTACGTATTTTTGAAATTTGAAATTGAAAATTTATGTCCAGAAACTGTTTGAATTGATTTTAAGATTTGATAAAGTTGTTATCTATTCAAACATGGGTTGTTCAATGTATCTAGAATGTCAGAATTACTTACTGCTGGCTGGGGAGTCGTTAAATTGTAATGAAAACCTTCTATAATTCCTCAGCAGATTTGCATTACTGTTTATAATACTGACACTCATAGGGGCTTGTATAGTTGCTTACAGTTTACATGTCATACATATACTATACAATAATTACAAAGGAGGAATCGTCTCCTTTCCTCGCGACCTATTTAAGATATTTCAAGCTATGTTTTGCGATGCTTTATAATTTTGGTACCCATAATTAGCTCAGGCATTCGACTGTGTATCACTATCCAAAGTTTGACTTAATATCATAGCTTTAAGAAACACCAGACCATTTTCTAATGCTACTGCTCGACATGACCATGATCTCCCTAGCTTAATATGCAGGTAAAACTCCGTTGAATAGAATACTTTCCTTTCATTGGTTCAAAAGAAAATGACCTACTGCATTTATTTATAACTTATATTCCGTTGGCCAATGAAAAGGCAGAATTTCATTCAGCGCGTTCTTCTTGCATATTAAGCAGGCGCGATCATGGCCATGTCAAGCAGTAGCGTGGAAAAATGGTATGGCGTTCCTTAAATGTATGATAGTAAGCCAAACTTCGGATATGCATACAAAGTCTAATGTTTGAGCTAAACAGCGGTAGCAAATTGATTACGCTACGAGAAATGTAGCTTGAAATATCAGCCTTTATTCTTAAATAGGTTGCACGAGAAAATAGAGAAGTGTCCTCCCTTATACAGCAAATGTATGACAGGTAAATTGCAACAACGATACGAGAGCCTCAAATGACAATGCCTCAGAGAGGATGACAGGCAATGGTTCAAAAGTCTAGTTAATAGCCAGGGTCCAACTGGCTTCCAAACTGCTTGAAGTTGTATGCTTCAGGTCACTACAGATACTGTGAATAATGTAGCTGAATGTTTTGCGAAACAAATTATGTGCAGCTTCTCATGACATTAAATCTTGATATGCATGTATCAACAAGATTCATTAACATCCCAAGTGGTCTATAGTGGCTAGGATTCCGCGCTCTCACCGCGGAGGCCATGGTTCGATTGCTTGGGAATCTTTTTGTATTATTCGATCTCACACAAGGTAATATCACGTTTTATTTAGTCAAGAATTTTAAAAACTTTGGACTTTCTGATCAAAGTTTCTTTTTCTCAGAGAAACGAGTTAAATCACAATCGAAATATATGACAAATTATTGCATATATTCTTGCCAAAATATAATGTAGGAAACACAGGAAGATATTTTCAATACTGAGATTGGTTTATTCAGTCCACCAAATTAATGTCATATTTATGATTTTACACACATTTTTTGTTCATTTTTATTCTGTGAAACTGTCAATAATTTTCAGCGTTTGCAAAGTTACGCAGCAACGGAAAAATATTTAACACTAATTAATTTCATATCAAACCAATATGAATAAACAATTGTTTTTCAGTGTATCAGCGTTCTTCTTTCAATTTAAGTCTTCTTGAAAAGTCATGTGAAAATATTGATTATTAAAAAGAAAATGATCATCGAATTTTATACATTTGAAAATGACGCAAATAACTAGTATGAAGGTCATGCTATCTTTGTTTCTTGATTTGAGGATTTATATCCAAACTCATTATCAAATGAACAATGAAGAGTATAAATTAAGTGTATATGATATCCATTGTTCAAATAATTGCTATATCACATTCTGGAACAAATATTACATTGTATGCGTTTCTTACGCTGCTTGTGGATTCCGGCTGCGTAAACTACAATCCCAATGTTGCATTCTTTACAGTCAATGTGTAAGTAAACTTTTCATTGTTTTAAAACGTGCTTTTGTTAGAATAAGGCTACATTTATTTCCATTTTCGTAGAAGTAATTTATGTTAAATTTTAACAGTATTTATACTGGACTAATTAAACCAAATCCATGCCAACATCCAGAAAGCTAACAACGATATCATATTTATTGTCGTCTCTATCTATATATATACTATATGTTAATATTACTACTCACTAAGTATAGGCGCTGGTCAATGGGCGAATCTTCTGGTAATTAGTAGCGTGAATGTTGATTATTTAAACTGCTCATTGTTTAGTAAGTGTAAATATTGCTTGGTTGGTTACTTGGTGCTGGACAGTCAAATTGGGTGTTGATTAGTAAGTGTAGATAATTGTCAGTCGATGTGGAGTTTGGACAGAAAATTGCGTGTTGGTTTATGAGAGTAGGTATTGGTAAGGATAAATGGGGTGCTGGTCAGTAAAATAGTGTGTGGTGTTTAAGACTTTATTTCCCGTAGTCACCACAGCACCACTTTTGTTGTCAAGAGCAAGACAACATCTAGGAACAAGTTAATCTGCACAGTGTAGCTCGCAGTACTACTTATGGACATTTAAGACACCTTGACATACAGTCTGTTTGATCTTTGGACAGACCATAGAGACTTCATTGATATTTATGTGCTAAATACAACTACTAATCTTAGAAGCTGTTATATTATATTTCTGAATATTAAAAATACACACGCTTTCTTTCCTTTCATTTTCTGAAATATATATATATATATATATATATATATATATATATATATATATATATATATATATATATATATATATATATATATATGTTTGTATGCATATAAGAATACATGTTTATTTTTGCATAAAAGAAAAAATACAGATATTGGGATAATTTTGTCCATGTAGACTGCAAAGCAAGTTATATATAGAGGCTTGGATTTTGGAAATTATGTATTAGAAATTGCTCCACTTGTTATTTATACAATACATGCTTTCGACATGCCTTATGTTTGCTTCCCGTCTGTACATGTAGATTTTATAAACTGATTGCTTATATATTTCATAATCCTGTCAGCGCATTAGAAGCACAATAGACCAATAGAGAAAAAATAACACGAACGTGTTGAGTATATGTCTTGAAAGTTGGTGAGGAGGAATGGTGTAACGAAGCCTTTTACTTACGTGATGAACAACAAAAAGGTGGATATGAGCAAAATTACCAGAATCCAATATTCATTTTAAGTCAACTCCGCACTCGGGAAACTTTCAAAGATGTTGTACAACAGGTCGCTACGGAATTCTTCCTTTTTCTTAGACTTCTCAGAAATGTTAAACATTACCATCAACTTTACTGAATAAAATATTTCCGTCTGCAATTTTTCTCTACATGTGAGCAAAAACGCAATACAAATATTTTATAGAATGTAGAAAATAGTAACAAAAAGAATTAAAGTCATAAAAACAAACCAATAGATGTTGAAATAGAGATTTATATTTTTATACCAAGGAGTAAATAATTTATATAGTGTGTCTCACACTACCGTTCAATATCATTCGATTCTCCTCAACTGATTTTGAAATTTCCATTGTTTCTGAGAGCCCGGTAAGTAAAGAACAACTTTCATGTATTTGAAAATAAAACAACATAGAGTCCGATTTTTTCTATTCAACAAAAATTCAATTGATTTCATAATAAAATGTGAAAATGGCTGAAGATTAAGAGAGAGCATAATATATTTATGATAGTATTAATTTTGTACGTGTATTTATTGTAACGTCACATTTTGAACATTTTAACGTAGTATAAATGACATATGACAAGATTTTGCACTAGTTTTGAACTCTTTGACCGTGGAGACTACATATCCTTGACACCTCTGTTTTGATGACTTGAGCACGTACTGTAACATTTTCCAAAAAATACTTCTTTCATAGTTTGATCTCTCATTTAGAAAGATTGGGTATTTTAGCAAGTATGGACTGGGTATTTAGTAAGGTATCGGTAACAAACGACAGTGGTACATTTCCCTATAATGTGCTTAGCGGGCACCATTTTGACGCACACCTATACGTCTATATCTTCCTGTGAAAATATTATAGACATGCTCCAAAGAAAATACTATATTTCACGGCAAGATCAATAACATTTCTTTAAAATATCTATGGCGTCAATCGCAACTATTAAATTTTAGGCTCTCTGAATACAAGCAATATTTAATCACTTGTATGGTATACTAAAATGCAGAAAACCATACAAGCATATGAAGTGGTAGATTATATGAAAATTATTTAAAATATATTGTAATATGTATTGTATGTATTTTTCAATATAAAGGTTTTTATAAGTTGTATCTTTAGAGTGTAGTTTATATATCAACAAAACTTGTCAGGTCCAGATCTGTTTGTATTTTACAGCGATCTTCGCTACCTCTCGTTGCCAGAGCTTTCCCCACAAAACGACGTAGTCGTATCTACACCATTATAAGTGACACCTTATCTTTAAGAGGGGCGAACTTTCTTCTCTCTTCCTCTTTGATCAAGATTCAAGGCATTTTTTAAAGTAGCGATAAAATTCCTTCTATGAGAAGAAGGTTACGTTAGAAAACAACAACTAAACAACAAACAGTTTTCTTACATTATATATATATATATATATATATATATATATATATATATATATATATATATATATATATATATATATATATATATATATATATATATCACAATAGCAAAGTGATAAATTTATAAAATTAAAAAAGATTACACACATAAATGAAACAACGAAAGTATCTGCATAGACTTTGTAATTATTTGTTTCAACACCAGACGCTTTCTTTAAAACCACCAATATGTGACGTCATGAGTTCAGAATTGACGAGACAGATCACAAGTTCACAATCATTTTTAATTTGTTTGAAATCAAAGTTTAATCTAAATCCCATTATAGGGTAGTATGATATACCATATGATTCGACCGTTGTTAACGATAGTGGTAGAGTTTAAATGCAGTCAATACTATCCATTACAAACATTTTAGTGGCATCATTATAATAGTCGTTTATATCAAACTTACAAATAACTTGAAGCTATGATACACTGATGTTTCGTTTATGTTATAGTTGAGAGAAAACATTGATTATTGTTTCTATTGCAATCTACAGAAAGAAAAATGGAGTGAAACTCATTTAGTCTGCCAGAGATTTCAGTGTCCTGCTCGAATTTGTAATCTTCACAATGTTAGTTACATTAAAAAAAATATGAATAATAAAACCTTCATGTAGGATAGCGCAGATCTGATCTTGATCAGATTGTTCTTACAACAGGAGGTAAGTAATATGAATTAGGTCAGCTCTACATCCGCTAGCCAACAACGAAAAGCAAAAATTACTCTACTAAACTTACGCATAAGGTGTTGATAATTAACCTTTAGATGTTGGTAATAACCTTTAGAATGATTTGGGCACGAAATGTTGCATTTTTGGAGCATAAAAACTAAACCTGATCATCGATGTACAAAATGAAAATTAATGAAAGTTGACAGAGTTCACCTACATTAATAAAATAAATATTTTTTAAGCGACTTATTCACATTTCTATCAAGTATTGATTGTACTTTAGTATCAAGAAGATTTTGGATGTTCTCATTTAAAAATAAAAGCCTCATTCATCGATTTAATTGGTACAATTTTGTTGCAGAACATGATCAATTAGGTTATACATATCTTACACCCATGGACTAGAAAGAAGCAATACCCTTCTGAAAGATAAAAAGCCACAAGAAATGGAAAGAAAATGCAATATCATCGTAGCAGTAGTAGTACCAATCATATAAATACTAGTAGCATTGCGGGACTAAATGAAAGGGTAATTGGCGTTGAATAGCAATCATATTAATACTAGTAGTATTGCGGTACTAAATGAAAGGGTAATTGGCGTTGAATAGCAATCATATTAATACTAGTAGTACTGTGGTACTAAATGAAAGGCTAATTGGCGCTGAATAGCAATCATATTAATACTAGTAGTATTGCGGTACTAAATGAAAGGTTAATTGGTGTTGAATAGCAATCATAGTAATACTAGTAGTATTGCGGTACTAAATGAAAGGCTAATTGTCGTTGAATAGCAATCATAATAATACTAGTAGTATTGCGGTACTAAGTGAAGGCTAATTGTCGTTGAATAGCAATCATAATAATACTAGTAGTATTGCGGTACTAAATGAAAGGCTAATTGGCGTTGAATAGCAATCGTAGTAATACTAGTAGTATTGCGGTACTAAATGAAAGGCTAATTGGCGTTGAATAGCAATCATATTAATACTAGTAGTATTGCGGTACTAAGTGAAGGCTAATTGTCGTTGAATAGCAATCATATTAATACTAGTAGTATTGCGGTACTAAATGAAAGGCTAATTGTCGTTGAATAGCAATCATATTAATACTAGTAGTATTGCGGTACTAAATGAAAGGCTAATTGGCGTTGAATAGCAATCATATTAATACTAGTAGTATTGCGGTACTAAATGAAAGGCTAATTGTCGTTGAAAAGCAATCATAATAATACTAGTAGTATTGCGGTACTAAGTGAAGGCTAATTGTCGTTGAATAGCAATCATATTAATACTAGTAGTATTGCGGTACTAAATGAAAGGCTAATTGGCGTTGAATAGCAATCGTAGTAATACTAGTAGTATTGCGGTACTAAATGAAAGGCTAATTGGCGTTGAATAGCAATCATATTAATACTAGTAGTATTGCGGTACTAAATGAAAGGCTAATTGTCGTTGAATAGCAATCATATTAATACTAGTAGTATTGCGGTACTAAATGAAAGGCTAATTGTCGTTGAATAGCAATCATATTAATACTAGTAGTATTGCGGTACTAAATGAAAGGCTAATTGGCGTTGAATAGCAATCATATTAATACTAGTAGTATTGCGGTACTAAATGAAAGGCTAATTGTCGTTGAAAAGCAATCAAATAATACTAGTAGTATTGCGGTACTAAGTGAAGGCTAATTGTCGTTGAATAGCAATCATATTAATACTAGTAGTATTGCGGTACTAAATGAAAGGCTAATTGGCGTTGAATAGCAATCGTAGTAATACTAGTAGTATTGCGGTACTAAATGAAAGGCTAATTGGCGTTGAATAGCAATCATATTAATACTAGTAGTATTGCGGTACTAAATGAAAGGCTAATTGTCGTTGAATAGCAATCATATTAATACTAGTAGTATTGCGGTACTAAATTAAAGGCTAATTGTCGTTGAATAGCAATCATATTAATACTAGTAGTATTGCGGTACTAAATGAAAGGCTAATTGGCGTTGAATAGCAATCATAATAATACAAGTAGTATTGCGGTACTAAATGAAAGGCTAATTGTCGTTGAATAGCAATCATATTAATACTAGTAGTATTGCGGTACTAAATGAAAGGCTAATTGGCGTTGAATAGCAATCATAGTAATACTAGTAGTATTGCGGTACTAAATGAAAGGCTAATTGGCGTTGAATAGCAATCATATTAATACTAGTAGTATTGCGGTACTAAATGAAAGGCTAATTGGCGTTGAATAGCAATCGTAGTAATACTAGTAGTATTGTGGTACTAAATGTAAAGGCTAATTGTCGTTGAATAGCAATCCTATTAATAATAGCAGTATTGCGGTACTAAATGAAAGGCTAATTGGCGTTGAATAGCAATCATATTAATACTATTAGTATTGCGGTACTAAATGAAAGGCTAATTGGCGTTGAATAGCAATCGTAGTAATACTAGTAGTATTGCGGTACTAAATGAAAGGCTAATTGGCGTTGAATAGCAATCATATTAATACTAGTAGTATTGCGGTACTAAATGAAAGGCTAATTGGCGTTGAATAGCAATCATATTAATACTAGTAATATTGCGGTACTAAATGGAAGGCTAATTGGCGTTGAATAGCAATCATATTAATACTAGTAATTCTGCGGTACTAAATGAAAGGCTAATTGGCGTTGAATAGCAATCATATTAATACTAGTAGTATTGCGGTACTAAATGAAAGGCTAATTGGCGTTGAATAGCAATCATATTAATACTGGTAGTATTGCGGTACTAAATGAAAGGCTAATTGGCGATGAATAGCAATCATAGTAATACTAGTAGTATTGCGGTACTAAATGAAAGGCTAATTGGCGTTGAATAGCAATCGTAGTAATACTAGTAGTATTGCGGTACTAAATGAAAGGCTAATTGTCGCTGTATAGCAATCATATTATTACTAGTAGTATTGCGGTACTAAATGAAAGGCTAATTGTCGTTGAATAGCAATCATATTAATACTGGTAGTATTGCGGTACTAAATGAAAGGCTAATTGGCGTTGAATAGCAATCGTAGTAATACTAGTAGTATTGCAGTACAAAATAAAAGGCTAATTGTCGTTGAATAGCAATCATATTAATACTAGTAGTATTGCGGTACTAAATGAAAGGCTAATTGTCGTTGAATAGCAATCATATTAATACTAGTAGTATTGCGGTACTAAATGAAAGGCTAATTGGCGTTGAATAGCAATCATAGTAATACTAGTAGTATTGCGGTTCTAAATGAAAGGCTAATTGGCGTTGAATAGCAATCATAGTAATACTAGTAGTATTGAGGTACTAAATGAAAGGCTAATTGTCGTTGAATAGCAATCATAGTAATACTAGTAGTATTGCGGTACTAAATGAAAGGCTAATTGGCGTTGCATAGCAATCATATTAATACTAGTAGTATTGCGGTACTAAATGAACGGCTAATTGTCGTTGAATAGCAATCATATTAATACTAGTAGTATTGCGGTACT
The DNA here is from genome assembly GCA_016746295.1 of Potamilus streckersoni. NCBI lineage: Eukaryota > Metazoa > Mollusca > Bivalvia > Unionida > Unionidae > Potamilus > Potamilus streckersoni. The sequence continues at coordinate 25,158 of JAEAOA010000201.1, forward strand.
AAATGAAAGGCTAATTGGCGTTGAATAGCAATCATAGTAATACTAGTAGTATTGCGGTTCTAAATGAAAGGCTAATTGGCGTTGAATAGCAATCATAGTAATACTAGTAGTATTGAGGTACTAAATGAAAGGCTAATTGTCGTTGAATAGCAATCGTAGTAATACTAGTAGTATTGCGGTACTAAATAAAAGGCTAATTGTCGTTGAATAGCAATCGTAGTAATACTAGTAGTATTGCGGTACTAAATGAAAGGCTAATTGTCGTTGAATAGCAATCATAGTAATACTAGTAGTATTGCGGTTCTAAATGAAAGGCTAATTGGCGTTGAATAGCGATCATAGTAATACTAGTAGTATTGAGGTACTAAATGAAAGGCTAATTGTCGTTGAATAGCAATCATATTAATACTAGTAGTATTGCGGTACTAAATGAAAGGCTAATTGGCGTTGAATAGCAATCATAGTACTACTAGTAGTATTGCGGTTCTAAATGAAAGGCTAATTGGCGTTGAATAGCAATCATAGTAATACTAGTAGTATTGAGGTACTAAATGAAAGGCTAATTGTCGTTGAATAGCAATCGTAGTAATACTAGTAGTATTGCGGTACTAAATAAAAGGCTAATTGTCGTTGAATAGCAATCATATTAATACTAGTAGTATTGCGGTACTAAATGAAAGGCTAATTGGCGTTGAATAGCAATCATAGTAATACTAGTAGTATTGCGGTTCTAAATGAAAGGCTAATTGGCGTTGAATAGCAATCATAGTAATACTAGTAGTATTGAGGTACTAAATGAAAGGCTAATTGTCGTTGAATAGCAATCGTAGTAATACTAGTAGTATTGCGGTACTAAATAAACGGCTAATTGTCGTTGAATAGCAATCATAATAATACTAGTAGTATTGAAGTACTAAATGAAAGGCTAATTGTCGTTGAATAGCAATCATAGTAATACTAGTAGTATTGCGGTTCTAAATGAAAGGCTAATTGGCGTTGAATAGCGATCATAGTAATACTAGTAGTATTGAGGTACTAAATGAAAGGCTAATTGTCGTTGAATAGCAATCATAGTAATACTAGTAGTATTGAGGTACTAAATGAAAGGCTAATTGTCGTTGAATAGCAATTGTAGTAATACTAGTTGTATTGCGGTACTAAATAAAAGGCTAGTTGTTGAATAGCAATCATAATAATACTAGTAGTATTGAAGTACTAAATGAAAGGCTAATTGGCGTTGAATAGTAATCATAGTAATACTAGTAGTATTGCGGTACTAAATGAAAGAGTAATCGTCGTTGAGTAATGGCTTTAAGGAATCATCTGATTCAGGCCGAAATTCACCTGATGGAAGAGTTATAAACTTACATGTATTTAAATTTAAGTTTTGCTTGTTCGGATGTTGAAGAGTGACTCAGATTTTGAGGATGTATTTAGATCTGTAGAAACATGAAAGAGTTGAATACAGTTCTCACTGAGAATGACCTCATCCTGTTCCAGAATGTACTATCTAACTGAAATAAAGACCTAATGTGCAAAATGGCACCGTTATCTTGCTTTTGGCCATGATTTATTAAATAAATATAATAAGTGAAAACCAAATCACACTGCTGTTTATTTGAAAATATCACAGTATATGTAGTTTTATTCTGATATTGTCGGCATCTACATTACGTTTTTATTGACCAGTAAGTGCAAAATCAATTTCAATGTTCATCCCTCAATAATGTCACTATACAACTACCACAAAAGGTACTGTACACCAACAAATTTATTTCAAAAATGGCATATTTGACGTTTCTTCACACAGTACAAGCATCACGATATGGAATATCAACTGTACAATGCAATTTTGTTAATGTACCAATGTTAAATAGTGTGCATCCTTAGCTTGCATTCATAGTTGAGACTAGATGTATGCGTCCTTAGTTTTTATTAATAGTTCAGACCAGACGTGTGAATGCGTCTTTGTTGCTGATGAGCTTCCAATGTCCACTATTTCCTTGATATTGTCACTATTATAAGTCCTTACTTTGTCCTGATAGTTCACACTAAATGGGTGAGTCTTCGTTGTCCATGACATACTAATGTCCACGATCTCCGTGACTTGTCAATAGTGCGTCCTGGGTTTGTATTGATACTTTAGGCTACAACCATAATTCTGGTTCATGAAGTGCCAATGTCCACGGTCTCTGTGATTTTGTCAAAAGTGTATGTCCTTGGTTTGTATTGATAGTTCAGTCCATATGTGTAAATAAGTCTTCGTTGTTCATGAGGTATCAATGTCCACGCCCTTTCTGATTTTGTCAATAGTTTGCATCTTTAATTGGGATTGATTGTTAAAACTAAACTAGACTTGTAAACATGTCCTTGTTGGTCATGATGTACCAATGTCCACGGTCTGTAATTTTGTCAATAGTGTGCGTCCTTAGTTTGTACTGATAGTACAGAAAAAAATGTATGCGTCCTTAGTTTATGTTGATAGTTCATACTAGATGTGTAAATTCATCTTCATTATTGATGCGATACAGATATTCGTGGTCTTCATGATATTGTCAATAGTGCGCGTCTTTAGATTGTATTGATAGTTCAGACTAGATATGTTTGTCTTCGTTGTCCATGAGGTACTAATGTCCACGGTCTCCGTAATTTTGTCCTTTATTGATATTTCACAATAGGTCTTTGTTTTCAATAACCTATTAATGTCCACTCTCTCCATGATTTTGTCAGTAATGTGTATCATTAATTTGTTTTGATTGTTAAGTGTATGTGTGTGATTTGCATTTTTAATGTAGCTTTAACGATTTCTCAGTCATATTGCTATGATGTCTGTAGTATGGCAGTTGATATGATGGCTAGCACTGGGAAATCATGCCACTGTCATACTGCACGATTTCACAAACTGAGTCCTTTTTCATACTTTTACTGTGTTTTCTTAAAAATAAATTTTTCTTGTTAATGTTTGCAAAGCTTGTTGTCTTCACTCTTTTCTTTTGTTACTTTTAAACTAGACTAACTAAACTAGTATCTATATTTTATATAAATAAGTATACAATTATGTATCAGTGAAGCAATAAATATATTAATCAAATGCTATGTTATAATGACGAAGAACCGAAAAAGAAAGGATATAATGAATTTTAATTACAAAAATTTGATATAATTATATCATTGTTTTCTTAAAACAACCGACAGACTTATACATGTTGGATGTAGGTAAGAGTTACAGATATACATAAATGTATGCAAGCATATTTACATACATACATACATACATACATACATACATACATACATACATACATACATACATACATACATACATACATACATACATACATACATACATACATATTTTTCATCAGTTTCAAACACTGACTTCTCACAAAAAAAAAAACAAAACGTTTTCATCAATTTCTCTGGGAGAGAACTCCACCACTAGATAAAATTAATTATTCAAGTTAGGTCAATAAGCACAATTGAATATAAAGTGATGTTTGAGCAAACAAAGCAAAATTGTGCTTACTGCTGAAGAAAATGGACAAGATCGGAATTGGAAAAATTGCCAGTAGATATGGCGGAAATAGTGGCTGTCCTGTTAGACATTCACACCGTTCTTACAAAATGTAGTTGTTACACCTCTCTGCTACGATGACGCTGGCAGCCGTGGGAGAGAACCCCAGCCCCCAAGACGGAAGAAGAAATAGACAATTAGAAGAAGTCAACTGGAAAAATTGGACTGAATGACTGCTCATTGTCAGATATTGCCAGATCTTAATCGGGTCGGCTGTGTGTGAGTGTGTGTGTGTGTATGTATGTATGTATGTATATATATATATATATATATATATATATATATATATATATATATATATATATATATATATATAATTTACTTCAGCAGCAGGGAGGGTGAACCCTAGAAAATTTTTGCTCGTGAAATTAACCTAAAATAAGGGTTCCTACAGAGGCTGAAAAAAAAGGTCAATAACCCTAAACCAAAATTTCTAACTTTTATATTACCGTACGGACGGTTAAAAACCGCATGAGGTTAGCTCAGTTTTGTTATAATATTATTGACTTTTTTACCCTGATTTTATTGAACTATTTTTTTTTCGTTAAAAACTCGAGCAACATTTTGTAGAGGTTCACCCTACCTGCTGCTCATGTCTTTGTCAGGGTATTAATATCAGGACTTTTAACAATAGATTTGGGTTTTTAAACAGATATACAGTTCATTAACAGATAGTCAAGGGGAACTAACCAAATATTTTATCCAGACCTATGCGATATCTGGATCTTGGGTCATGTAGATTTATTGTTATAAATCCGAACGGAACAGATTGTGCTTCAGAAAAGAAATTTTTAAATTTAATTATGTCCATATCCCCTGAACACCAAGTATAATAAATATTTCGTAGGGTATAATTATCTACTCCATTAAACACAACCAAAATATTACAATTTTCTCTGATCACTTTAGGTATCTGTGTATATCTTTGAGTAACATAAATCACGTCTGTGTTTTTGTGACGACCTCGAGAAAATATTCTAGCTGGATTAGATTGTTTGTCCAACATCACATCATCATATACTACGAGATTATTAATGAATCCATCCAAATCATCTACAGATGGGGCTTCATCTATATCTGTGATAATGTCAATAATATCTTCACCGTCTTTATTAACTGATTTTGCTTTTTCGTTAAAATCTTTAAGTACTTCGTAACAATGCTGATCATCCACAGATGGTGCTATTAAATATAGTTTGTTCCATCTCATCCATCTCATTATTAAATTTAATAATAATTGTGTTTTACCCGATCCAGATGGACCTATTATAATCATTCTTATCGAATTTGGTAATGCTTGATGGTGCTTTACTGGTTCTTGTTTTCGTGTCGCCAAAAAATCAATTATTGTATCCATATTATTAATAACATGAGTCTATATTGTTTTCGATGTAGATCATCTACACCCACCGTTGGATTGACAACAATAACAACAAAAAATAAACACATGCATTAACAGGTAAATGTGTAAAATGTGGTACAAAAAATATAAATTTATCTCAGAGACAACAAAGATAGATGGGGATATAGCCGCATCATTAGGAAAATTACCCGGATTACCATGGGCTAAATATAACACCTCCCTGGATATAATTATTGTGGTCCTGGAACTCGTCTCGATATCCGACTTGATGATCAAGATCAACCAAGACCAGGAGTGTATCCAGTAAATAAAATTGATCAAGCATGTCACATTCACGACGTAGCTTATAAAAGTAAAGATTTGCAACAACGGCATCTTGCAGATGTAAAATTGATTCATGCATTAAATTCTATAAATTCTATACCCAATAAATCTGTTAGAGAGAAACTCGCTAGTTTTCTAATAAAATCCGCTATGAAAAGTAAAATAATATTAGGGGTTGGTAATTAATTATATAATTATTATAATGGAATATTTTTATTATAGTCCTAGAGGGTATTGGAGAGGTAAAGCAGCGATCACTAAACTTGCTAAAGCAGCAAAAGTTTCACATTCTGTTGCTGCAGCGTGGTTAGCACGAGAGGCAATATGGCAAATTTATCTACCACCACCAAAAACAATTCAATATGCACATTTTGATGTCAGTATTCCTAACGAAGTTCATCAAGCAGATATTTTGTTTTTACCACATGATACTATTAAAACATGTGGACGAAAGTCACGCACATATAAATACGCATTGACTGTTGTTGATATTGCAAGTAGATATAAAGAAGCTGAGCCATTATTAACAAAAACATCATTTGAAGTTGCATCTACTTTTGAGCGAATTTATCAACGTGGTGGTCTACAATGGCCACAGTTATTACAAGTTGATCCTGGCAAAGAATTTCTTGGTGCAGCATTATCTTTGATGAAAAAGCATAACGTCAAAATCGAGTGGCCGAGTGGTCTAAAGCGCTGTCCGTTACGGATCACTGCCATCTCACCTCTGTCTGCGTGGGTTCGAGTCTAGGATTCGGCAAATGTGGATATGTGAGAAAGCTTGCCAGTAGCTTCTCGTGGGTCGGTGGTTCTTTCCGGTGATTTCCCGGTTTCTTCCTCCACCATTAATACTGGCCGCCATGTAAAGCCTATCTTGTGCTGAAAAATGGCGTTAAACCCCACAACAACCAACAACCAAATCAAAATCAGACGAGGGCATACTGAAATTCATCGTGATCAAGCAATCGTTGAACGATTTAATCGAACACTTGCTGAGCGGTTATTTGGATATCAATATGCGAAGGAAAAATCTGCTGACTTTAAGTCCGGTGAGAGATCTCGTGAATGGGTTGCAAGGTTACCAAGTGTGATATCTGCATTAAATAATGAAATTACTCGTGCAACTTTTATGAAACCTTCTAATGCAATAACAAAAAAATATATACCACGTATCTATGAATACGGACAACGAGGTCAACAACCAGTATTAGGTAATGTGATTGTGAGATATTTATATGAACCAGGGGAGTTGGAGGGTGGCAAAAGACGAGCTACTGACCCTATTTGGAGTGTGACCACACATACAATTTCTAGCGTGGTTAGATCTACTGGAAGACCACCTATATACAGAGTAGATTCTACTGCCCCTCAACGTGGATTTGTGCGTGAACAATTGCAACTAATTCCTGCGGATACACAATTACCACCGCGTTCACTTATGTAAATTAGCACCAGGGCGTCCAGCGCCCCGACGTCGGTTACATTCAAGACAGGTCAGCATCACATTTTCACGTGTGTGACCAAGATCACTATTTATTCTATCTACGGTAAATTGTCTTGGATTATTATTCGAATATTGCCATAACATTTTTGTGTTACAACTTGCACAGTGATTATTCTGTAGTTGTTTTAGTTTTATAATAAATTCAGTATCAATATCAAAGTCACGTTTATTTTTTATTTTGTCATATTGTTTATAAGACACTAATTTTTTCTTTATTACATCAGCGTCATTAGTAATCTCCTCAGTTATCATATAATCTATGACAATTCTATGTAGTTGAGTTATTCTTCTGACGCGAGATACGGCAAGATATACTAAATTTGACCACTCGACCCGGTCATCTACAATCCAGATATTTGTATCAGAGATAGTTAATCCCTGTGACGAATGAATCGTTATAGCGTATCCTAACGTCCACGGTATTTTTTCCATACTCAATGCGCTCTCAACAGAATTGATATCTATCAAAATAATATCATTCAATATTAGATTTTGTACTCGGATACTTTCAGTATCTCCACCAGGAATTTCAACATCAATATTCTGTTGTCGAGTATCTGCTGGGCGATAACATAATGGTACAGGTAAATGTGAAAACTTTTCTTTATGTAGCGTAAATAATTTCTTCTGCAATTCATCACGAACTATCTTTCTACTTGCGACTATCAAATCAGTGGGTCTCCATAAAGCCCAAAAATCATTCATGGTAGTTTCTGGAATTATCTCACGCATTATTTCACATTGTATTTTATCTGGTTGTAGTCTGATTAATCTTTTAAGTTTTTTCAGTGGTTCATCAATAGCTCTATGATCATCATGTATTTCTTCATAATAATCTATATTATTCTTTAGCCATTCATGTGGAGACTGTCCAACAAAAGGTGGTGGTTGACCATGATCACCACACATAATCACAGCAGTATTTTTTTGTTAATAACCATTCAAGGAATGTTTTTAGTGTCTCTAACGACACTGTACATATTTCGTCCCATATAATATACTTAGGTATATATTTCTCACCCATTCGCTCAGGAGTCCACGTATCTCCACACCATCTAAAAAACTATGATATGTGCAAGTTTCCACACCTCGTTCTTTTATCTCTCTCTGGCTAGTCTATGTGTAGGTATCAAAACAATCATATCTGAATTGTTGTTCATAAATAATTTAATCACACGAGTTGTTTTACCTGACCCTCCACACCCATTAAGATAAACGGTCTTATGTCTAGCCACAGGATCGTACACAGATGGTGCAAATGATTCTAATATTTGATTATTATTTCTGTAATATATTTCCTTAATTTCAACGTCAGAAAATTCAAAATAACTAAGTATATTTTCTTGCTTTATCCTCCATGTTCCCCACTCACCATTACCAAGTAGCGGATTTAATAAATCCTTATATTTTTTGTTTATATAAAATGAATCCGTAGCGTCTCTAGCAGCGTGACGATGAAATCTATTTATCATTGACAGTAGATTTATAGAAACATAGGCTAACATTGAAGATCTTAAATGAGTAAACTGAGGTGAATCGCCCTCAATATAGCTATCAATGGTACCTAGTTTGGTCCCATCCGATAAATAAGCATTACTTCGGTTTATAAACGTGTTTTTCTCCGTTCTATCATTAATTATAAAATCTAACTCAGTATCGTCCATAATCAATCTTGTACAGTGTCGTTTATGACCGTATGAACTACCCTGAGTAAATTTACCAATTATCTTTCTACCAAGATCTTTTGCACGCTTCTCATCATGTTCATCTCTACATTTACGTATATTATTAGTAATTTTAAAAATATCATCTTCGGTAAGATCAGGAAGATCCCTTCTGGCATCTTCTATACTAAATCTATCAGGTTCTGGTAACCAAACTTGCTTTTATGCACTATAGGATATAATCGCTTCATTAACCTTTAACGATATTAATATTCCAACATCAAGCATATAACTTAATAATACTATTGGAGCCCAACATTTTTTCGGAAAGGTGTTTACCAAACCAAACATAAGTAATAGGATGAAGATCTTTTGCGAACTCAAATGATTCTACATATGCAAATCCTGTTATGTCAAAATCTGGTAAGGGTCCATTTATTGAAACTCTGGTCGTGTCATGTGTGTGGTGTCCGAATCTGTTAAAATATTTAGAACACTCACCATATCCAAGAAAACTCCCAGGGTAACATGCAGCCATATCGACTGATATAACATCATCATACTCGTATTTAGTATTCCATAATCCACCGTGCCCATATTCTATGCAACTTTTTTGTATATCCTCAATAAATTCTGATCTTGTAGGTTTCCATGAATTTTTTTCCTGAGCAAGATGGGCCGCTACCGCTGGTACGGTAAAACAATTATTTAGTAGTTGTCTAACTTTGACCTCGTCAGAAGTATATTTTAGTGCAAGATTTCTCATTTCTTTATAAACAGATTCTTTACGATAAATATCACCATTCGGTCGTAAAAATTGATCATGACAATCGTGTTCCGAACTCTGAAATAACCAAATAGATACAGGATCATTTTTACTGATATTTTTAATAAAATCAAATATATGACCATTATAAAATTTAATCATTCTGTCTCGTGGAAATACAGTTACTGCATCAGTCCATGCATGTGCATTATGATCAATAATCGTTATAGGGCTTCCATTTCTTATATATTTTGGTTTGCATAATATCTCTCCTGTTAGTGTTTTTACTGTTATTGGAAATCTTAATAACTTTTCTAGCTTAGCAACATCCTTAATAGATGCACCCGAATTTTTAACGGTCTCTTCCCATTCACATATTTTTGTTTGCGTCTTAAATCTGTTAAGCCATTACCAGGCATCGCATTTGTAAAATGTTCAGTAATGCGTTCAGCCACGCAATTTATTTTTAATTCTGACAGTTTCATCGGTTTGAGATCTTCAATATTAGGTTTATCATTCAGTAAAAACAATCCATATACCACAGCAGTAACTGGATACCCTCGCTCAAAATACGGTCTATCAATACCAGTCAGTATTCCAGGTTTGGATTTGTTACTTAATAATATCATTTTATTATTTCCAGACTGTATATGAATAGGAGTTCTCTTGTCATGAATTATCCAAATATTATCGTCTGTATTCACAATAAATTTTATTAAAATAAGATATTTTTGATTATCAAGGTGGTTAATAATTACTTCTGCTCGTTTGTCGTTCATCACATTAATAACTTTTTCAACTCTAAAAGTTGACCAAACATGCACAGCACCATCTTCTCGAAATTCCATTTTGGCCTCACGGATACGTTTAGTTATATCTACATTTATTGAAGCTAGATCTTTCATCGAAACACTAAATTTATATCCTAATAGTCTGTCAAGATCAAATCTAGTAGCAGATGGTTCAATTGTTGATAATTCTTCCATTATTATAATTAAGACAAATATTCAAATTGAAATTTAGTATATATAAAATGATTCAAACAGAAAATAAATGTGTTTGGTTAAAAATTGGACATATTTCTTATTGTAATAAGTCATGCGTAAACAAATACTGCGGTTACCATATGCAGAGTATCAGACATGGAAGTACTGGACCAAAACCATGTATTCAATGTGGTATTGGAGTTAGAGGTAGCACACAATTATGTGAAAATTGCGGGGGTAAAAAATATAGGGAACTTAAACGATATTATGACAAAAAAAAGATACATCGACAGGTAAATCTCCTATAAAGACAGAAAATGATTATCTAACCAGATTTCAAAAATAATGATTTAAACAAATAAATATTATATACAAATGGAACAAAAAGAATTTGTAAGACATCCAATATATACGAATTACGAGGCATCCATAGATGGTGTTATTAGACATTATAGACTAAAGAAACCACTAGGTAATCTTAATAATAATGGTTATTTTACATTTAGTATTGGTGGAAAAAATATTGTTGTCATAAATTTATATTCGAATGTCATTTTGGGATTGTTAAAGATGGACTTGTTGTACATCATTTAGATGGAAATCCCCAAAATAACCAATTACATAACTTAGAATCAATTACACAAAGTCAAAATTGTAAGGTAGGAAATACTGGTATTTCTCCTAAGACTCCTAAGACAGTTATTTCTACCAACACAGATACTGGTGAAAAAATAGTTTTTAATTCTATGTATGCAGCTGCCAGATATTTTGATATTTGCGTGCCTTCAGTAAAACGTGTGGCTGATCATATATGCAAGTCTGCATATTCAATAAAGTATGACCAAAGGATTATATTTGAATATGTATAATTGTGTACCCTTACTCAGAAAAATATCATTTTTTTATATAAAATTTGACTATCAATCTTGCTAAGAGTCCTGTTTAGCTACAATTATATTTCCTGACTATTATCGTCTTCACTTTTAGTGTCATTTATCGCAGAATCAAAAAGCATAAGCTTTATCAGTTGCATTATTCGGCCGTCTGTGCGTTTTTTAATTTCGTATTCGTGAGACAGTGCATTTTTGATCTTTTCGATTGAGCGTGCAAGAGGTATGAATAGCTTTGTGTTTTTCATCCACGACAGCTAAAGATTCAAACATAGAATTATAAACGGATTTGATAAACCTATAATCAGATGGTAATGTGAATTTATTTTGAAATTTTTTTTGCTGCAACAATTCAAACTCATACATAATTTTTTCAGAGTCAAGATTATTAGATATCTGAATTCCTTTATGTTTTAATTTTTTAATATCAGAAATATTTTCATTGTTCATTATATATATATTTATTTGTTTAAAATAAAAAAATAATATTAAATTGACTTAACCAAAGATAATAAAAGTCATATTCTTTCAGAAATCTGTATATTTTCTAGATTCACATGATTTATTTATTAAAAAAATCTGAAATTAGACCCAAAAACAAAATAAAATTGATATTATTTACGCTAACAAACAAAAATTAAAATAAATTATTATTTATATTAAAATCTGTTAAATGTGAGAAAATTTATGATTTATTTCAGAAATCTATAGATTTTGTAAAATCGAGTCATATGTTTGCATGAATTATTTCAGAAGTCTACAGATTTTGTAAAAATGAGTCATGTGTTTGCATGAATTATTTCAGAAATATGTAGATTTTGTAAAATCGAGTCATATGTTTGCACGACTTCTTTCAGGAATCTACAGATTTTGTAAAAATGAGTCATATGTTTGCACGACTTCTTTCAGAAATCTACAGATTTTGTAAAAATGAGTCATATGTTTGCACGACTTCTTTCAGAAATCTACAGATTTTGTAAAAATGAGTCAAATGTTAGCATGAATTATTTCAGAAATCTACAGATCTTGTAAAAATGAGTCATATGTTTGCATGAATTATTTATAAAAAAATCTGAAATTAGACCTAAAAACAATATAAAATATTATTATTATTACAGTAACAAACAAAAATTAAAATAAAATTGATACTATTTATATTAAAATCTGTAAATGCACGACTTATTTCAGAAATCTGTAGATTTTCTAAGATTATTTCAGAAATCTGTAGAATTTTTAAGTGTTTATTTGTCTGTTTAGAAGCCAAACCTAGTTAGTTCCCCAGCTGGTTGTTTATATGCCTACTGACCTTGGATGACGTAATATTACCTGTGTATACAGACGTAATTGAATCCTTTTTGTATAGTGTGGTAACTTAAGACAGATATCGTAATCTACCGCAAAGTGTGATGCTTTAGTCTAGTGAATTAAATAGCTTGAAGCAGACAGGTTTAAACAGTTACCTTTATAAACAAGCATAGACTTACTTGTGTTTATCGATCCATGACCTGTGTTATTTTCAATATAATTCATATAGCCGGCTGATGCAGACTGCATAAAAAGTACTCCAATTTAATGAATTACACTCTCTCATTGTATACACATCTGGGTTATTCAAACACGTTAATCGATTTCCGGTATGGGTCATTTCCAATTTTTATGCATGTAATTTTATTTATATATTTTAGTAGGATTCATACACATAAATGGCTAACTATCTTAATAAAATTATATTTGTAAAACCATTACATAATATAGTAATAATTAAAACTGTTATATTCATCGAACGTAGCATGGTGTAGGGTTAGATCGTTGGACTCTAAATCTATACATCTGTGGTTCGATTCCAGATTTCGCCGAAATCTGGATTTGGTTCCAGGGATGCCTTTTATATATATAATTGGGGGCGGGGCGCGCCTCAGGTTTCGATAAATATCTCACTGTCAGCCACGTGAGTACATTTTTGTGTACGCACAGGGTTTTCACAGGGTTTTATTTATCGAAACCGCAATACAATGCGTCGCCCCTAAAATAATCAGTAGCATGCCTTGAGCTCTCTGCACCATGGAGAACCCCCAAAATAACACATTCCAGAAAGGAATGCTAGCCAAAAGAAACAGTATTATGAAGTGCCGCATAATAACTCATAAGAGAGACGAACATGTTAGGATTTCATAAAAGACATACAGGCTATCAGGGGCTATCAGGGGTTCCAATGAAGGGTAATTGCTAGGATCGCTACTGATTATTTTTGACAAAAATCAGACAAATATATATAATAAATAATGAATATATTTATCAGAAATATAAAAATATAAAATATAAAAATGAGACAATGTATATATAATTAAAAATAATAATGAATATATTTATCAGAAATATAAAAACATAAAATATAAAAAGAGACAATATATATACATAATTAAAAATAATAATTAATATATTTATCAGAAAAATAAAAATATAAAATATAAAAATGAGACTATATATATATATATATATATATATATATATATATATATATATAAATAATGATGAATATATTTATCAGAAATATAAAAATGAGACAATATATATAATTAAAAATAATAATGAATATATTTATCAGAGATATAAAAATATAAAATATAAAAATCAGACAATATATATAATTAAAAAAAAATGAATATATTTATCAGAAATATAAAAATATAAAATATAAAAATCAGACAATATATATATAATTAAAAATATATATAATAAATAATGAATATTAATGAATCTCACTCAACAAAAATTGCTCGCCAGCGTTTAGAGGCAATTGAAAAATATTTACCTATCCGTGATGCTGTCAAACAACAATTGCAACAACGTCAGGAAAGTCAAGTTGAATTTGCAGAGGATACAAAACAATTATTTAAACCGATAACAGATACCACTAAAGATATTCAACCTGTGTTAGATCAAACAGCAAAAGCAATTCAGAAAATAGAAAAAAGAACTAAAAAAACCAAAAAAAATTCTCGAAAAACTTCCAGCAGAAATAACTGATGCAATGCCAGTCCTAGAAATGCCTGAAGATGCAGACCAAGCTCGTGCTGAAATAGGTGATCTATCTAACATAAGTTATAAATTTGGCGTAGATGCTATTGCTGATATTAAAAGCGCTAAAAATGTAGAAGATTTGGCTTCGTTTGCTGTGGAAAGTTTTAGTGATAGAAAAAAGTTTTTAAAACCTGAATATACTAATAAATTTGTAAGTCGTGATACTTGGTACAAATGGATATTTCGTATACACTATAACGTTAGTCGGGTCGGAAATAGTGATCCTAATTTTATACAGTATATCAACTTTATACAAAAACCACCAAAGCAACAACGACAATCATCACCGCCATCAATACAACAAATATTACAGTATACACAACAACAAAAATTATTGTCGCAATCTCCAAAATCACAACCAGCCCAAATAAAAAGTGAAGAAGGGCCGGGGTCATATACCTCTTTCGGAAGTGGTCTTATTACTCAGTGTCATAACAACGTCCTTGCTGATGTTGAACGACTAGAAATTCTGATTGGAGGAAAACGAGCTGGTAATAATTCTCCAGAAATCATTAACGAAACAGCAGATATTTGTAAAAGATTATTTAGTGGCGGTATTATGGATATTGATGTGTATCGATCACTTATTAATGAAATTGCCGATGATTATTATAGTGACTAAATCACAGCGACTAAAACGTAGTGATTAGATGCAATTAGTGATAAAATTAATAATAAAATGATAATACACAGTTCTCAACGTGGACCAACCATGGTCAGGGCAATTAATTCTCGAATACCGATTTATAGGGCAACCTACGGAGATGGGTTAGGAGATATTGTTCAGGGTTTGTTTAGAAGACTAGCCCCAAAAGCAATACCAATTGCAAAGCAGCTAGGTATGAAAGCTATTGATGTTGTTCGTGAAAAAGGTATAGGTGCTGCTGGTAACCTTGCCAGTAAAGCATTCTCAGCGATTAAAGATAGATTAACACGATTAATACGTAGACCTCAAGCCAGACCTCAGTCGGTGAAATTGCCCAGTACTGAAGTGATGCCCGCAAGTGTAAGTAAAATAAAAAATCAAGCCGCTAATCAAAAACTAGCAGCAATGGCGATGCCATCTATGGCTGATATACCTTTATCAGAAAAAGAGAAAAACCTAACCGCTAGTCTGATAGCAGGAAGTGGTCTCACTTCCCGAAGTGGTCTCACTTCTCGAAGTGGTCTTCGTTTTAGACGATAATAATTATAATAAATATGTTCAAGCGTATGAGTGACCCCGCGTTTGACATGGACGCAACAGTTCTCAAAGATGAGTCTATACACGATTATCAGTATTATTCTTATGAAGCACGAATTCCAAATCAACGAGGAAGAATTGAACTTCAGGTTCATGATACAAGTAGATATTTTCTACCCTCAGAAGTTTTTATTGAAGTCGAAGGTGAAATATTAAAAATCGATAATACTGAATATGCAGCCGAAATTAGTGTTGGTTTTGTTAATAATGGTATTATGGCGTTGTTTGATAGCGCTACGTACATGATTGACGGAAAAAAATATTGAATCAATTCAAAAAGATGTTGACGTAGCTACAACCATACTTGGTCTTGCAAGATACAGCGACGATTATTCAAGATCAGCTGGTCCGTCAATGTTGTTCGCAAAGAATATAACTGATTTTCCAGAAAATAGACAGTATAATTTAATACAAACACCGCAGGATACTGCATCCAATCCACAACCAGCAGGAATGATAGCCCGGCCTACTGCTGCATTTTCGTTATTGCAAAGCGCTAATGTAAATTTCAACTTAGGATTTACAACACGTCGAGCGATGTTAAAAGGAAATAGAAGAATATTTTCATGTGCAAGTCCACTATCACATATTTTTGGATTTTGTAGAAATGTCAGAAAAGTCATTTTCGGAGCCAAACATACAGTTGTACTAGTACGAAAAGCTGCAGATGATGATGCAATATTGAGACCCGCCGGTGATGCTGGTATGGTAATTCTTACAAAACTTTGTCTCTGGATGCTAGTAATGACTCCATCAATACATGAAGAACAACGATTATTATCTTTAATGAATCAAGAAGGAAAATCAATGCTATCATGGCTGACAATGACTAAAGATGCTATCCAGAGTAATATTAACGGTTTATTTACATGGCAGATAGCCTCTCAGCAAGGTGTTTCTGCACCAAGACATATATTTATTGTATTACAAAATGCTGCACGAGTAAATGACCAAACGCGTAGTATTATGATATTTGATAAACTCGGTGTTTCTGAGGTTTCGTTATGGATAAATGGACATCAAGAACCATCCGAGGATATATTACTTAATTTTGATCAAAATCATGTAGCACGTGCATATCATCGTCTTATGTCGTTCATGGGTCGTGATCAAAATGTTGATAATGGATTACAAATATCACAATTAGATTTTACAAGTTTATATCCCATTTATTACTTTTCGCTCGAACATTTAGATTTGACCAGACAATCAGTAGTCGATATACATTTTCGAGCTAGTGTTAATAGAGGAGCTATTGATAATTATAGAGCATTTGCTATTATACTTAGCGATAAATCAATGCTCATAGAAGGTGTTGGTGGACGAATGAGAGTCGTTGATGCTCCAGTAGAAAATATGTAATGTGTAATTAGATCATTTATCATTATTATAAATGTCATATAATCACGTTAATGTTACCCTGACTCCTGGTCAGGTCAAAAGACTGCAATCAGCATCAAATAATAACTGTGAAATAACAATATCATTAAAAAGGAACACATGAGTGGTTCAAATAAATTATCGTTAACTGATCGTCAATTCAAAAACTTTAATAAAGCAAAAAAATCATATAAAGGTGTCAAACTTGATCTTTCTGCGGCAGCTATTAAGGATTCTTTTAAAACTGGTGGTATATTTCCCCTTCTCGCAGCTATACCAGCATTAATAGCCGCTGCAGCCCCAGCTGTTGCAAAAGCCGCTGCATTAGGCGCTGTTGGAACAGCCGCTGAAATGGCATTAAAGAAAGCGACCGGACAGGGAATAAAACGAACATCTAAAAAAAAAAGGGAAAAGGTCTCAGATTACCAGGGACCCCGCCTTCGTGGTACGGAAAAGGTCTAAGACTTCCAGGGACAGTTTACTAATCTCGCCTATGTCTAATTTTGATTTACTCGATGCTGTTAAAAAAATTAAAAATAAAAAACTTTAGAGGTGTTTTCATGCGCGATCAATTACCAAAACAACCAAACAATACTGAAACAGGTATTATAAATCTCGATAAAAACTCTGGCCCAGGTACCCATTGGGTGGCGTATGCAATTGATCCACGTGGAATTATTTATTTTGATTCATATGGATTAGCGCCACCAAAAGAATTTATTCATTATGTCAGTAATAATACTGCACCAATCTGGTATTCAACGTTACCTACACAAACATTAACCGATCCACCAATATGTGGTCGAGAAGTACTTAGTATACTTGATGCTATATCCATGGAATCGCCAAGAAAACCACCTCATAAAGTCGTGCATGAATATACCACATTGTCACATTTAAACAGACATCAGTAAAATATAATGGTAGATATTTACGGAAGATCTGCTCGTGGTAAAACTCAGCAGCAAGGTGATTTATCTAAATATGCAACCCTCGATCAACTTATGAATGAGATTGATGATTTATTAAATATTGCAAGTGTGGATAAAAATGAAGTAGTTGTTTTTTAAGACAAACAAGGACGATTAAAGACGAGTAAAGTAAAACTGTCAGGTGTATTTGTACGAATTCCTACTGCAGTTGCTGATAATATCGTTACTTTTACTAATCAGGGCAGAATACAGGATTCCGGTAAATCATTTAATGATTTTGTTAAAAAAACTGGCGGTATATTTAGTGGAGACGTTATTATGAACAAAATTAAAATTACCGATCTTGGAAATCACACTTTAGATAATGATGATACAACACAAAAATACGTCGATGATCTCAAAACTGAATTTACCGGTTTTCGCGAAAACATAAACAAAATTAATGACGATTTTTTTGGAAATCCACCAAATGTTAATATAAAACTTACTGATATTAATACAAAACTTAATGATATTATTGTAGGAATTCCTCACGATCAGATAAGAAATATTGTGTATACTGTTGCTTCTGGATCTGATTTATGGACACCAGAAAATAAAACCATTAAATATACAGCAAAAATTACTGGTGTATATAGGATATCCATATTTAGCGGTGTAGATTTTATAATATACGCTAACCATCTATCAACTGGTAAAAATATTTCTAGAACTTTATCTGTAGTATTAGATAAAGATTCTGAAGTAACATTTACGCTGGAATCGTCTGATAAATATATGACCTCAGCTAATTACTTGTGGTGTTTGGAATTTATTACAACTCAATTAACTATTTAACATCATAGTATAATGGATCAAATAACTATCGACGTTCAACGTCATAGATATAATCAAGCGTGTGAATGCCTGACCAAACTAAATTATACCATCGACCATTATACAATAAAAGTAAAAAAATATCGTAGACGTATGGTTGTCATTGATATAATTGTGTATTCAGTTTCTGCTATTGTTGCTGGATCCGGATTAATATTATCAACATTAACGATGACAGCTCCAGCAATTATAACAATTATTGTTTCAACTTCAACGACTATAGCAGGTATTTTTAATATTATTGCTAAAAAGATAACTACATGTACGAATGATAAACTGCGCGAGTATATGATAAAATTACACACAGCAACAGCAACATACTTTAAACTATCTGGATATATTTCCACGTATCTCAGTGATGGTAAACTATCTGACGAGGAGTTCTTAACGATAATTAAAACCTACGATGAAGCATTCAAAATTGTTAGTGATTCTGCTGACAAAATAAATGGAGAATTAAACAATAATAATAACAATAATGTCAGCGTCTGAACATCGTTCAGATATTGAGTCGAGAGAGTTATTACAGCAGATCGTCACTAATACAACTCCTTCAAAAACTACTATGATATCGATAAGAGAAACCAATCCTGAATTTAGCGTTAACTTTCCAACTGCAATTCCAGTAAAAGAGATAGCATTAGCTCAGTTACGTGTTTATTATAGCTGGCCTATTATTAGATCAAAACCATTTGGTAGACAACAACCAAATAATTCATTAGTATTCGCAAAAAAAAAATAAATCTGATGGAACTCCCGATTGGCAAGTTGTTAGTACTCCAACTGGCAGTTATCAGTTAGAACAGATTAATGAGGAATTCCAGCGCAGAATTAAGTCTTTAACCGGGAAAGAGTCTAAAATAGCAGTTACTGTTTATGAACCAACATTATCGTCAGTGATTGAAATAAATTCTCCTGACTATGCTGTAGATATTTATCAAAGTTCGATTAGATCAGTATTATGATGGCCTGAAGTCGCGCCAGATTATCAAGTTCCACCAGAACCACAGCGATCAGACTTCAATATAGATGTTAAGAAATTTATACAACTTCCAGAATATAGAAACAAAGTTCCATTTATAGAGAGCACTACAGCAAGTGTTTATCGTAATTATATACATCATACTTATTTTATAAGTTTCATTCAAAGTAGGAGTGGTTTAGCAAGAATTACGACACTTGATGTTGAGCAAATTAACTCATTATCAAGACCGATTAAATCTGAACACGAACACGTGTTTAATAATCTTAAAAATTTACTTTCCAGCATCAATACTTTTTATAACGATGATTTAAAAAATCAAATGATTGAAACAATACAACATCTAAAACAAGTTGTAGCAGACTTAGAATTCGTAAATAA
This sequence comes from Potamilus streckersoni, assembly GCA_016746295.1. Lineage (NCBI taxonomy): Eukaryota > Metazoa > Mollusca > Bivalvia > Unionida > Unionidae > Potamilus > Potamilus streckersoni. The sequence continues at coordinate 45,104 of JAEAOA010000201.1, forward strand.
GGCTATTGTTGACAGAGAGAAAATAATAAATGTGCCGGCAGATAGATCTTCTAGCTGTTATATAGTTAATGAAGATGACCAAATCCAACGTGTAAGTCATAAGCGATTATTTAAGACAGTATTTATGAAATATTACGGAATCACAGCAGAACAGCTACCAACATTTATAATACCCGGATTTGACTCCGAGAAGTTAAAAAAATCAGTTAGTGATCTTATTGATGAACACTTTAAAAGAATATAAAATTCCTGGAAAAAATTAATTCCACCCCCAGCAATTCTCAAATATAATAATGATCCATATGGAACAGGTCGTCATATCTCACCTAATATTGTTAATATAACATCCACCATCGCACTGAATCTAGTTTGCGATATAATTGATAATAGCTACCATTTTGACCTCTCTAAATCTAATCAGGCTCAACAGGGATATATATTATATTCATCCAGTATTCAAACACCGCCAGGGTGGCTTATTGTATCTGAGCCAATAAATCAAGTCTACCTGCGTGTACATAATCCATTATTGTCCAGAATGAATTTCAAACTCACAAATCAAGATGAAAATATAATTGACTTAAGAAACGAAACTCATTATATCAATTTATATATACGATCCTAGATTGGTCTGGATAAAATATTTGGTTAGTTCCCCTTGACTATCTGTTAATGAACTGTATATCTGTTTAAAAACCCAAATCTATTGTTAAAAGTCCCGATATTAATACCCTGACAAAGTCAGGAGCAGCAGGGAGGGTGAACCTCTACAAAATGTTGCTCAAATTTTTAACGAAAAAAATAGTTCAATAAAATCAGGATAAAAAAAGTCAATAATAGTATAACAAAACTGAGCTAACCTCATGCGGTTTTTAACCGTCCGTACGGTAATATAAAAGTTAGAAATTTTGGTTTAGGGTTATGGACCTTTTTTTTCAGCCTCTGTAGGAACCCTTATTTTAGGTTAATTTCACGAGCAAAAATTTTCTAGGGTTCACCCTCCCTGCTGCTACTTCCATGGTAAATGTTACGATCACATTTCCAAAATCACCAATACAATACTACTTCTGACAATTCAATACAAAATGTTATTCCAGTTTGGTTTAGATTAAAAATTTCCTTCCACTCGATTGAAAATGAAACCATTCCATTCATAATACGTATTATTTCACCTATTCATTGAAAAGAAACCGTCCACGTACCTTTTTAAGTGCTTATAGTAATACGCCAAAGCGGCTCATGCATGCGCCAACTTGGCGCATTCGGCTTTAGTGAAAATCAGACATGTGAAAAAGTAAACGCATCGACTGTCTCAGCTTTAGGGCAATAATTCGACATACGCTAAAGTAAACGAATCGACTGCCGCAGCTTTAGGGCAAAATCCGAACTTTTTTTTTTTAAAGAGAAGCTACTGGCAAGCTTTCTCACATATCCACATTCGCCGAATCTTAGACTCGAACTCATGCAGACACCATTTGGTGTCGGCATAGGGTACTCGCCAACTATCAGGCCTAGCAAACTTAAATGACCTTACATTGACCCATAATTACATTAAATCGATAGGGAAATCATTTATCTTCTCAGAAATTACAAGCATAACCCGATTTTGTTTTCAATCCGTTGTCAGACGAGACGTAACTACATCGTTGATGAATTTTGACCTCGTTCGCACCATTTTCATTGCTAGTCACATGACTAACCAAATCTCGCAGCCGATATACATAAACGTCATAGGTCAAATAGTCACGTGATAACAACAAAAAACCGCGTTTTCCCATACCCCTTGTGGAAGACGGCAAATGTGTCACCTTCATTGATAACTGATTTTATTACATCATACTGTAGTTCTGTAATATTAAAATAGTATCCCTTTTCTTAAAGTATCTCATTGGCAAGAGCTTCCGTGTATTCGTCTTTACCTGCCATGTTGCAATATAGGTTTATGCATAAAACCTTTCATTTCAGTATTGCAGAAAGAAGACATAAACTCGAAAATATTGAATGAAAGTCACGCAATATCTACAATACCAAGAAAAAGCACGTATTATTCAACATATTAATTGGGATAACAGCAGCCCGAAACATGTCTCTGTCGCATCTTCCTGGAAAGAGCCTGACTGATGACGCAAAAACTACATGTCAACGCACTTTGTTGTTATCACGTGACTATTTGACCTATGACGCTTATGAACATTGGCTGCGAGATTTAGTTAGTCATGTGACTAGCAATGAAAATGGTGCGAACGAGGTCAAAATTCAACAACGCTGTAGTTACGTCTCGTCTGACAACGGATTAAAGATAAAATCGGTGTTATGCTTGTAATTTCTGAGAAGATAAATGATTTCCCTATCGATTTAATGTAATTATGGGTCAATGCAAGGTCATTTAAGTTTTCTAGGCCTTATAGTTGGCGAGTACCCTATGCTGACACCAAATGGTGTCGGCAAATTCCAAGTTTTTGATAGGGAATAGACTCTGACCCTACACCCCAACATAAAAAACCAGATATCAAAAATGGGGTTTTAATGTCGCACTCCGACTCGTATAGTGGATACGATTCTGTGTACGTGTTTGAAAACAAAGGGTATTGCATGAGTCCAATGTTCATGACTGGTTAATGTTTGGGCAAACGCTTTCTCATCCATAGTTGTTTGTTGTCCTCGGCGTGGGTGTATCCTACCGTGAAAGGTCGGAATTTGTATTTGCGTTGTCATTCGCTCTGATTAATAGAACAAATTGGTCCGGTGTAAATGTACTGACGCTGCGTATACCTATATCTGTCCAAATGAGATTTAATGGCGTTTTATCTTCTCATTTTGTCCCATAAGGCATGTGAGAACGAGTCAACAGCTGCGCTACACGGTCAAGCTTTCCGTTGAATTTGGATATACAATTATTTCTCTATAGAGTACATCACATGCTGCTTAAATTGTCCAATTCGCGAAACCTGACACAGAAATGCCAGCTTCTTCAAAACTAGGCGAACACAGCTTATAGTCTTTTGAATTGCTCTGTTTGTGTAATGATCTTTAATAATCATTTGTATACTTTCACTTTTATCTACCAAGAGTTTTTTTCTTCTCTTTTTGTCTCGGCCATCAGACGGTCAAAACTGTTATAGTCTGCATACAATACGGTTCACTGGTTAAGTCAGTAAAATGTAGAATATTAATCCTAATATAACCCAATCACTATCCAAATAATATATTAATCAGTAAAGATTTTACTTAACCTTACAAAAACACAATTGGGAATTCAGTAAACTTAAAAGAGGAAAAATCCTCATCAAAGATAAATAAACACATATTGTATGATAAACACTTTGAAACTGTCCTTGTGTTGCCGCTATACTAAGTTAATCGGACAAAGCAAACGATTCTAACACATTTATTTATTTAATTCTGTATCAACAAAATATTTTTAACTACTGTCAGCATCAACGAATTGTTCAGGTTCTTTCTACCAACAATTGCAGAAGCTCTTGACTCGGTATCTCAGAAGCACGTGCTTTCCAACTTCTCATTCTAATGCACTATTTAGGCCTACAACGCAAGACGTATTACCCGATATTTTTGTTTGAGATGGGTGATGTAAACGAACAAGTAAGTCTTCACATTTTTTAACCTGTCAGGGAAAAAAAAAGCAAGAAGCGGAGACTTACTTGTTGGTCTAATGGGTGATGCAGCACTCAAACATATACAACATCGTAGGACTATAGTCCGAGTTTCCTCTGACTTTTGCCACCCCATTTTTTATATTTGGACATTTGTGTTGGGGTGTACATCCCAACATAAATATCCAAATATCAAAAATGCACTACTCGACCGTAGACCAACAAGGATGTCTCTGCTTTATTTCTTCTTCTGCTGTCAGAAAAAAAAGCAGAGACCTACTTGTTGGTCTATATTCGACCACAGGAGTCTGCAGTTTATTTATTGTATAATACCGTTAAGGTGATTTCATGTAGTCAGAAATTTCGTCGCGCTTTATTGATAAAACTGCAGACTCCTGTGATTCGACCGCTACAAGGCATATTGATCCTCAAGGCTATGCCGGTTGAGGCTCATCTATCTCATCGCCTCTACGGTATCCGGATTGGTCTAAGTAGGATGGGACGAAAACAGATTGAAACTCATTTACTTACTTCAACCTTTCCTATAACCAGTATTCTATATGTCATATAGCTACCTTCTTTCCTATATTATCTCCGCGCGCCACCCGTTGATTATTAAAGTGGGACTGTGTCAACCTACTTGTTGGTATATAGTGTCAACTAGACCAACAAGTAGGTCTCTGCTTTTTTCTTCTTCTGCTGTCAGAAAAAAAAAAGCTGACACCTACTTGTTGGTCTATAACACCATAAATATGTCATTCTCTCAAAAATAATAACATTGTGAACTCATGTATAGTTAGACTGGTATCTTTTTGACTCTTATCTTAAGTTATCTGAATGTATATTAGGATATGGAACCAGGCTAACGTACAGCCCCTCCCTTTTTTTTTCGTAGACTGGTTAACATTTCGATATCTATTCAAACAATTTTTTATGTGAAATATTACGAGAATCATTATATATCTGAGACTTGGACCCTAATATCAGAGATTGATATACAGGTTGAAATGGCAAATAAAAAATTTGATGTCATTGTAATCGGAGCAGGGATATCAGGGTTGACAGCTGCTTACTCCCTCCTGCAGAAAGACCCAAACCTGAGTGTGCTTGTCCTGGAAGCTAAAGGTAATAATCTTACCATTTTCATGCCCCCCCCCTCTCTCTCTCTGAGTCAGTAATATGACAGAGACAATGAATTTGTGTATATGTTTATAATCTGCAAGACTTCAAGTTGGTCTCTTCTGCAAGAAAACTGCCACAGGGACTCGTATCGCTGCTTACAATCCATCTTTAGGATAACAGTCATATTCTGACCAGTAAGCAATGCCGGATTATCCCAGTAGAAAAAGCAGCATATACTACGGGCCCCACACTTTCATGGGTCCCGCGTAGTACTTTTAAAGTGTTCCGCGTAGTACTAATATTAGTACCCTTAGACCTAGCTACGATGTCGTAGCCTCAACTTGTTTTGTTGTGGTAGGACTGAGGGTACTAATATTACCTTAGTACTACCTCAACCACAGCAAACCAAGTTGAGGCTATGACATCGTAGCTAGGCTCCGCGCTAAATGCTTTCAAGCTATCAGTTACCTACATGTAAATAATAGTATTAATGAAATGTCAGACATATTATGTAAGTTAAAAATGTGTTTTAATATTTGTGTGGGATTTTAAAAAAAAAAATTTGGGTCCTTTTATAACATATGTTACAGGCCCCGCACTAGCTTAATTCGGCAGTCAGTGGGGGTATTTCTTACCGTACATGTACCTCTGCTGTTTACAATAAGGATATAGAGGATGTCAGATGGGTAATGAATTAATATTGATCACAAATTTAAATTCTACTCTTAAAAAAAAACTCCCCATAAACTTGGAAACATATTTTAGCAGTGAAATTTCTGACATATGCTGAAACATTAATTGTGAGACCTAGAAAATGTCCCAAAGGCATTTGTGGTTGAATCATACTTGAAGAGCATGCCAACACAAATTAGGGCTGACATTAGGCTAATCTCAAGTGTTTGCACTATATAAAATAAACAACTTTCAAGGTGAATTAGTAATAACTAAATGCTTACAGGTAAACCATTTAAATAAGATCATGATTATGTTTTTTTCATTAAATGTCAGTGCTTTATTAACCAAGTATCTGGCTTCAGTTTGCTGATGGAGACAGACAAAGCAGTATTTTAAACATCTGAATCAGTTCAGTTAATCACATACCATGAAGGTTTTAATGTTGTTTGACAATGGCACAATTAAAGAAAGATGTAAGCAGAGCAAATAATTCCACATATCTTCCTCAAGCCAGGTTTTTGAACTGTGAATGTTAGGAATTATAGGGTATTCCAAATATTGTGTAATAACATTTGAAATTTCAACAGACTTGTAGTTATAAAAGTATCTCATTCCTTGGATGTGTCTGGTGGGAAAATGTTCTGCTTGCTGTAAAAAATTTTTATCCTAGATAAATAAGTCCAGTTCTTGCTTCATGTTAAGAACTTGATGTAAACATTATTTGATTTTTTTTTCTCACTGAAGATTTTTATTATGCACATTTTTTAATCATCATGTTTATCATATTATCTTTATTTGAATCAGTGCATGGAAAAGATAACTTTGCAAGTGTATTAGAAGTCCATTTCTGACTGCTGTACTATGGAGAGTATCCATGATAAGAAAATTATGTACACTTAAGCTTTAGAAAGGCTTTTCATTTAATGGATATTTAGTAATAATAGTCTTTATTTTCAGAGTGAAGGCCAAGTTTAGGAGATAGATGTTAAGTGCAGGTATTTGCAAACAATATTATCCTATACAAAATAGCTTGAAGAAATAAAAAAAAATTGTATTTGAATAAGTGAATTTATTAATAACTGATATCAACCTTTGTTCTTAAAAGAAGTAACAGAAAAGAGTGAAAACCAACAAGCTTTGTAAAATTTAGCAAATAATTAATTTTCATAGAATATTAAGTGGAAATTTAAAAAATGAACTGACAGCATTGTAAATGAAATCACAGAATAATCCAAGAATTACAGACACAAGTCCTAATAATAAAAGTTCTTAATAAAAATTAGTGGAAACCCAAATTAAGTCCCACACTAAAAGTGTTGATGTGTCTGTGATGGCTCATAAAGTGTTGATGTGCCAATAGGTTTTTTGCATCACAATAATAAAATCCAAAAAGAAATCCTTATTTGAAATTTCAGTGTAAATTAAAGTCTCATTTTCCAAGAATGTTATCAGAACACTTTTGTATTTACAGAGAAGAAATAATAATAATAATAATAATAATAATAATAATAATAATAATAATAATAATAATAATAATAACGAGGACTTTATATAGAGCCTAATCTTTAGAAGCTCTAAGCACTTTACAACCTTTGACAAAGCTTAAAAAGAATATGAAAAACAAACCATATATAATGAAATGATTACAAAAATTAAAAACAAATACCACAAGATTAGAAACAGAAAACATGCTGTAAATTTTTAAGGTAAGGATACATTGTTAGGTCTTTATGACTGTTCATGAACTTGAAATGATAGGTTTTAAGGGTGCTCTTGAATGATATCATTGTGTCAGTGGGCAATTTGTTCCACGTTGCTAGGCCCTAGTATGCAAAAGAACATTGTCCATAAGATTTCAACTTCATAGTGGGATTATTGAGAATACGAGTGAAGAAATAATTAGAATTTAAAAAACTGCTACCTAATAAGCTTCTAGAAACTTCTTAATGTTTACAAAATAAAATGTTAGTTACAATAAGAAAGTCTGTTACTAAAATTATAATATTTAACCTGGACTATATCAGGTATGCCAGGTAAATTGCAGGTGAATCCCAATAACCATTGACCCAGATCCAAAAAAATCCGTGTTTTAATAATGACCCATAGAAATAGAGAATTTTTTGGCTATGTATTGGTTGTTTACAAAATTAAAAAAAATCAATAATTCTGGTCAAGTAGAAAATAAATTTGATTTTGGATAAGGTTAAGTACAACATACAATGTTAGTTTACAATAGCAGAAAATAAAATTTAAAAAAAAATTAAAAAAAACCCTAACAAATAAACAATGCAAATTAAAGTATACATAACATTCATATTAATGCATGATGTTACCGTTATTTTGTTCTCTTTGGTGAGAAATATTTAGTGATTTTGCTTCTTTCAGTGATTTGATACAATTGTTCAAAAGTAATGTTAAGACCAATTCTTTACAAATTTAGAAGTTTTTGACATATATCTTTATTTACAATCACTTTTTCTTTTCATTGTGCTTCATGACAAATGTAAATTCCATTTAAATGATGAGTGATTTTTCTTTATTTCAGACCGTGTTGGAGGAAGAACATTAACAGTTGATCTGAAAACTAAAAATGGAAATGACAGATGGGATCTGGGTGGGCAGTGGGTTGGCAGGTAAAGGAACATTAACAAGCTGATCTGAAAAGTAAAGATGACTTTGACATTTGGGTTTAGGGTGGGCAGTGGGTTGGCAGGTAAAAGAATATGAAGTTAAGTTAGCTTTGTATTCTGGAGATCATGGAAATTCATTTTCTTTACTACATATTTACACCTGACTACATGTGAATGTTATGACCAATGGCCATATTAATGTGAAAATCATTGCACTATTTGCATGGTACTTACTTTTCAAAGATAGGCTGAAAATCTTGACTAATGTATTTTCAGGCCAGTTGATCAATGTTGTGGTGTTCCACAGGGGTTTGTTCTTGGACCTGTTCTCTTCATTCTGTACACTCAGTTGCTCTTAAGTGTTATATGTCATCATCCAATGTCTCACCAATTATATACTGATGACACCCAAATATACAAATCTAGCCACCCAGCTGAAGTTGATGCTACCATCCAAGGCATAGAGAGGTGCATTTCTGATGTTATATCATGGATGACATGTAACAAGCTGCAGATGATTGATGATAATAGTGAAGTCATCCTGATTACAACACAAAGACTATCTCATTCATATCCTTTACTTCAAACAATAAATATCAGCAACACCAATATTAAATTCACACAGTCAGTACAAAACCTTGGTGTTACTTTTGACAGTACTCTCTCATTGCACCAACATGTCATGAACCTATGCAAGGCTGCATATCTTGAGCTGTGACACATCAGCTCCATTCACAAGTATCTTTTAGTTGATGCCACTAAAATACTTGTGTGTTCCTTAGTACTTTCAAGATTGGGCTATTGTAACTCATTCTGCCCGGTTTGTCTCAATATCTATTCCAGAAATTTCAGAATGTTCAAAGCACAGCTGCTCGGATCATCCTTTGAGTACCGCAATCAGAGGACACTGCCCACCTGCTCTGTACCCTACACTTGTATTTTCCTTAGTACTTTCAAGATTGGGCTATTGTAACTCATTCTGTCTGGTTCGTCTCAATATCTATTCCAGAAATTTTAGAAGGTTCAAAGCACAGCTGCTTGGATCATCCTTTGAGTACCACAATCAGAGGACACTGCCCACCTGCTATGTACCCTACACTGGCTATCCATTTGATCCAGAATTAAACACAAAATTTGTTCTCACTGCCGCATTTTACTGACTGATGGGTCCCAGTCCAACATAACCTATCCAACCTCACCCATGTGTACACACCATGGGTGAGGTTGGATAGGTTATGTTGGACTGGGACCACTTTAAAAATGAATTCATATGGACAATGTTCCTTTTGCATACCAGGGCCCAGCAATGTGGAACAAATTGCCCACTGAACTTAAGTTTATACTCATTTACAAGTATAGACTATCTGCCATCACATAATGATGGTGAAGATCTGGGTCTGTACAGTTTGTTTGGAGTAATCAGTAAACAAACAACATATACACTTGTCTGCAGGTGCAAACTGCTTCAGCAGATCAGGAATTTTTATTGTTTGAAGTTTGACTCAAATTATAAGCAAGTATATACAGTATTATCACCCATTTCTTTTTTTTTTTTACCTCAGATTAAGATTGAATAATGGAAAACAATTTTATCACTATTTCTGATTGAAATGATACCAATCTATTGTTTCTCACTCTTAAGGCAAATCATGTACAAGCCTCTCACACTGTACACAATGTACAAAAGAACTTTAATGTGGTAATCTGAGCATTTGGATAGTACAGTTGCTTATTGTTTATACTTCAGGTGCCAGTCCCATATTATGGCCCTCCTAAAAGAGCTTGGCTTGGAAACATATCCTCAGTATATCACAGGCATCAAGTTTATGCAACTTGGGGACAACAAAGTGAGGACCTATTTATCTGATATCCCCTCACTTTCACTTGGAGCTCTTCTAGATTTACACATGTTTTTGAGAAAGGTGAGGTTTCCATCTCATTGAAAAATGAACAGTTTACAAGGTATTTAATCATAGTTTTGTGTAAAGTCATAAACAGTTTAAAGTATCTTTGCATGTAACATCAGGAAGAAAAAGCAAATTATATTTGTACATTAAGAAGATCAGATAGCAACTATATTTTTAAGCTTGTGTGAAACAAATGTTTCAGGGTCCAGGCATACAGGCAACTTAGTGTGGGGATGAGAATAAAGGCACACCAGCATTAAGCTAAACATTTTAATTGCCTTGCAGTATTAAGGTATTTTTCATCTCTAATGAAAATAACAAGCTTTTTACACTATCAGTTATGTCTCAAAGTTATCATATATGCACTGGAAAATTTAATACCAATATAAATGGCTTTATCAGTGCCAATGAATCTGACATTTAATTGAAGAGTGCAATTAAATTTATGGAATTCATAAACATTCTTCAATCCTTCTGCACAGGTTGAAATATTATATAAAGAGGTCAACATTAGGGACCCTTATGCTTGTCGTCATGGTGCATCATGGGATTCCATGACCTTTGCCACTTTCCTGCATGACAATATGTGGACTCAAGGTGAGTAAAATTATCGTACTTAACTCTTTATCTTCAGCTAACTCATATATGTGATGCTAAAAACAATCTTGTAACCCCAGAGATGCATATACAAGCTGCTAACAATACTTTCTCAGTCCCAGTTGGCTTACACATGCATTTCCAGCCAAGGGCTGTGAAACCCCAGATATTCATATAAATGTTTTATATTTAAGCTTTGCATTGGATGAAATCAGAAACATCCATTCTTTTTAACAATATTTAGCCAATGATAATAGTCCTTACATAAAATGATAAAAGTAGTAGTAGTTTTATAGCATATGAGCAGGAGTTTCTTTTGAAAATGAGGTCAGTTCTCAAAGTGTAACAAAATGGCAACATTCATGTATTCTTACAACAATTCCAACGAAAGTTCTAAAGGATTTGAAATTGATGACATTGTCTTTCATGATCTAATTAAAGCTGAAGGATTGGACATTAGTATAAGTTCTATTTCAACACCTGATTTATCTGAATCTGAGGATGAAACATGGGATGATCTTTTCTTGTCAGGACTGTTACATGTGACATCTTTACAGCAGAATAAGGCCAACATTTAATTTAGATGAAAATATAAGGGAGATAGATTTCTTTTTACATCTTTTTGCAGAAGAAATATTCCAATTGTGCAAAATAGTTATGAGAAAAGTTGTCTAATATACCTTTTAAACAAAACAGATATGTTGATGTATATTTGTATTATGAATATGTGAATATAAACATTGATTCCTGAGGATTATATGTACTTGGTGATGGAAAAAAGTGGCACAAAACTTTGGTAAGCATTTAAAAAATTAGTTTTTATTAAATTACATAGTTTGCAATGGACAAGATTAATATAGATATTGTAGACAGCATGTGCATTAACTCAAGAAGATCTCGGTGGCCATTATAATGTTCTAGGGTTCAGCCTACACACAATGGCAAGAAGACAGGCTGCTTATCAGGTGTAGTAAACAGGGCAGTAAGTACTTGCAGAAGGTAATGAGTTAAGGCATGTCAAATGTATTCACATTGGAATGGTGATCACATCTGTTATAAGCACAATTAAATGAAATATTTCTATAGAAAATTAGTGATGTGTGATGAGCTATAGGTTTTTGTTGTAATGTTTTTTGGATAAAATTTTGCATCTGAAATTTATTTCCCCTTCTGTGTTTATGCTGTATGATGGGGTGCATCTCTTTAGTAACACACCCTTAACATAAAAGGTCACTGTGACCTAACGCTGCAATAGTAATCAAATTTTCTACAATAACATTAAAAGCCATTTTAATTAGCCTTACTGGACAGCTGACAGCAATGTGCATGCCATACCTGGCTAAACATGTAGTTTGCTGTACGTCTTTGCATCATGTTATGATAGGATTCTGTTTGTATTCACAAAGTGTCAGACAGTTTTAGTAAAACTTCCATAGGATCATCGTGTTTACTACTAAGTACATTTATGTTCATGATAAAATATTGGTCAATCCATCCTACTGGTACATTTATGTTCATGATAAAATATTGGTCAATGCATCCTACTGGTACATCTATGAACATAATAAAATATTGGTCAATGCATCCAGATGCATGGACATGCATATAGCATGGTTTTGTAGGAATATGATGATAAAAACACTATTTGGTGTCTCACAAACTAGAAACTATTTATTATTTTAAATAAAAGAAAAGTTGTTAACAAATATGTTTCAGAGGTCAATAATGTAGTTTATATTAGCATTATCAGTCAGTCTGATGTGTATTGTGCACTTCAACCTGTTCTCATCAGCTTCTGCTATTTTCTATTGATTGTTCTGGTGCTTTGCGCCATTTTTTTCAGCACATGATAGGCTATACATGGCGGCCAGTATTAATGGTGGAGGAAGAAACCAGGAAATCAGCGGAACGAACCACCGACCCACAAGAAGCTACTGGCAAGCTTTCTCACATATCCACATTTGCTGAATCTTAGACTCAAACCCATGCAGACAGAGGTGAGATGACAGTGATCCGTAACGGAGAGTGCTTTAAATAAATCAGCCACTTGGAGCCCCATTTTCTATTGATGTAAAAACTTAAGAGTGAAAATCATACATACTTTAAGAAATACGTGTAACATAAAATAGATATGTGGAAAGATATAATTTAATTACAGTTGATATATCCTGCATCACTAACAATCACCATGCATGTTTATTTTAGACATTTATCTATTTTGTAAACATTTACAGGCTGTAAACAAAACCATTTACATATGCAAACATTGCAATCTTTCAGTGGATTATTTTTTTATCTTTACTAAGATTAATTATTTGCATTTCTCAATCAATTGTACAGACATTATTCCACATGAGCTTTAGGTTAGATAGTGTTTATATTTCCCAAACTAAATGGATACAAAACTGTGCATTTGTTAATACTACACCCCTACAACCAAAGAAGTTTATTGTTCCCTAACTTTTATCCTTTCCTAATATAGCTCAAGTATTTATGTGTAGCTGTTAACCAAATACTCTTCCTGCTGTATACGTCTAACTTACACAGAAGGATTTTTCTGGTCAGTGCCTGTGGAAGTATGAATTAAATGGAAAACTTTACATGTCAAGAGGTTACTTTCTACAGGTTAATTGTGCATTTCCTAATAAATTGTTTTTACAAACTATATTTAGTCCAAAGAAGTATGGTTTGATAGTGTTTTCATTTTTTTTTTACTCGCACCCAATTTCTTTTTAAAATCTATGCATATGTTAGTTCTAGACCCTTACAACCAAAGAACCATGACCTCGGTTTTATCCTTTTCTAATATAGTTGAAGTATTTTTGTTTAGCTAACAACCACATAGATTTTTCCATGCTGTATACATCCTAATTTACAAAAAAGGCCCATTCAGGTCAGTGCATATGCAAGTATGAATTAAATGGTAAACTTTCCATGTCAATAACTAAATTGTTCAAGAGGTTACTTTCTGCAGATTAACTGTGCATGTGAGAATAGGTATGAAAACATGAAAACAATGGTCTGAATACTCAAAGCTGTAACTTTCACCCAGTAAAATCTGACTTTAATGGGTGGTTCATGATAATAGTTTCTAGTACCTTTGTATTGAAACCCATTAATAGTTCTTGCTAGGCCTATGAAGTGCTTGTCTGCATTCTTTTAGCAAGGCGGTACCTTGGCAGTGAAGCCCATCCCTATCATCTCTACCCCAGTTTATGAATTTATTCTCTCCATTCTGTTAGCAAGGTAGTCTCAGTGCAGTGAAGCCCATCACTTACAGCTCTGCTTAAGCTTTTGAATTGCTTTCCTCCCTTTATTTAGCAATGCAGTACCTTGCCAGTGAAGCCCATCAGTAACATCTGTACCTCAGTTTATAAATTGATTCTCTCCCTGCATTTAGCATTTCAATACCTTGGCTAAGGAGTCCATCACAAACAAGTTCTACCTTAACTTATGAATTGATTTTCTCTCTTCATTTAGCAATGCAGCATCAATGTAGTGAAATCCAGAACAAACAGCTCTAAATCAACTTAAGAATTCTATCCCTTCTTTTAGCAAGGTAGTTGTATTGCAGTAAAATCTAGCTCAGTTATAAATTTCATTTCCAATTAATATCATGCAAAAACCTCTACAGATTTAGAATCTTTGGGTGATGACAGTTCAAGATATTTGATTACAGTATATGTTATATAATTACATAGGTGCCAAAGAGACAGTGGAGGCAGCTACCAGGTGCATGTTGGGAATGGAGACTTCCCAGTTTTCTGTGCTGTACTACCTGATGTATCTGGCTGCAGCTGGGGGACTCAAGAACCTTGTTGAAGCCAAAGACTCTGCAGCTCAAGAGTTCAGAATTAAGGTAATCTACTTAGATATACTGATATACTCGACATCATTTTTCTTCTGTCTGTTTGTATGTGAGTGTGCTTCCATGTATCTATCTAGCCTCCTGTTCTAACTGTAACTTTTAATCTAATACATCTGTTGATATTGAAATATTGAAGTATGCATTACACAATAGAAAATATGACAGATCTGTGTTGATCTTACCAGTATTTAATGTTTTAAAATATTGAGTGTACTCCATTTGTATTACCTTTCCATTTTTTTAATATGAAAGTTACAATATTGGTGCATGTTCAGATGGACATGTAACCACTAAAACTTGGTCATCTTGACCAACTTTCCTTGGGTTTAAGTGGGGGATACTTTGTGTTGATTTACATTTGTAATTTTAAGGTTATCAGTATTTATGTTTTTGCTATTAAAAACAATGACATTTTTATGGGTTTTTTTAAATCCTGGATTTTTTTCTGTCAAAGTTTGCACATTTATAGATATTTAAATTTTGGATTAATTTGAATAATTCCCCAAACTAAAGAATAAAAAAGAACTAATATGCTGACAGTGAATGGTGGATACACAGATGCTTAAAATATTACTACCACCAGTATTAAATGCCTGACAAGGTCAGTTCCTTACATTGTTTTATCATTTGGGTGCTGAATGTAAAATTGAACCAGACAGCTCCAACAGCCTAAGTGGTTAGAGTTTCTCCCTCAAATACTGAAGATTGTGGGTTTGACTCCTGGTTGAGTCATAGCAAAGACTTGTACAAATGGTTTTAGTAGCTGCTGGGCTTGGTGCTCAGCATTTTGTTAAGACTGATTAACCTGGTGTCAGAATAATGTTACTAGGTGGGACATCATACTACATGTCTGTGACTCACACACAAAAAAATTTGGTATGACCTTGGAGAACAGATTGCCCTTGAAGTCATCTGCATCAGAACTACCAGTGATCACTTTTTCCATAAATAATTATTAAAAGCTTATTTCAGAAAAGAAAAACTTTTGCAAAACCAAAACAAAATGTTTAAAACAAATTACTGAAATAGTGACTTATCAAAACTGGCTGGAAAGTGTACTCGGTACAAGAAGATACCATTAGGCATGGCAGATTTTTGTTTGACATACGAGTGGTTTGACAATAGGATTAGCAGAAAATATTGCTTGCAATAACACATTATTAGAGACAGCACCAGATACTATTCATGATGCCATTTAAAATCTATACAGTGTCAATAGCTAATTCACAATGCCATTTAAAGTCTATACAGTGTCAATAGTTAATTCATATGCCATTTAAAGTCTATTCAGTGTCAATAGCTAATTCATGATGCTATTTAAAATCTATACAGTGTCAATAGCTAATTCATAATGCCATTTAAAGTCTATACAGTGTCAATAGCTAATTCATAATGCCATTAAAAGTCTATAGTGTCAATAGCTAATTCATAATGCCATTAAAAGTCTATACAGTATCAATAGCTAATTCATAATGCTATTTAAAGTCTGTACAATGTCAATAGCTAATTCATAATGCCATTTAAAGTCTATACAGTGTCAATAGGTAATTCTTAATGCCATTTAAAGTCTATACAGAGTAAATATCTAATTAATGATGCTTTTTAAAATTTATACAGAGTCAGTAGCTAATTACAGTTAAATAAGGTTAGTAAAGTTTGTGACAAAACAGCACAATGTGTCCTATGAAATTCTCTTTGATTTAAAACTGAACCACTACTGAAGGAAAAATCAGCGTAAATTACAGACCAATGCAAATATTTATACTTCAGATTACAGACTTACAATTTTCCTGTGCAAGTGTACAATAATACAGTATAATTACACTATTAGGGTTCTGAAAGGGCAGATAAAGTTGCCAAAGTTGATATGCATTCAAATGTTAATAAATGGAAGATTACATATACTAACTATAAAAATATTATATAATTTGCCATGTTCTATGAACACATGGAATAGAACTCTGCAAACAAAATTTGAATCATCAAACTCATCATTGGCAATTTCATACATGCCATCTGTTATGCTTTTGGCATAATCATTAAACCTTATTTCATCAAATTAGGTTTTACACTGGCTTGTATATGGATTACGCTTTTTTGGTAAATTATGAAATTTAAAAAAAACAATAAAAAGTTGTCATTTTTTATTATTATCTCTTTAACTTCATTTATATAAATTTTAGAATATTCATAAAAATATGACTGCTGCATAAAAGAGATTAAGATTACTTTATTTGCCATTTATAGCTGCTGTATATGACCCATTTCCAAAAAAACACAGCTTTCTTCAAATATGAACTTTGCTTGACAGATTGATTATATTGTAAAGATTGTTAGTTAATGAACTAATGTATACTTGACATTGTCACCAGATGTTTAATGAAATCTCAGTGTGAGTTATTAGGTTTTATGATTGACAGTGTTAGAGCAGATGGTTCTTTTCAAACTTTGAAACATGTCAGATCAGAAAAAAGAACAAATAACACACTTTACAAACATTTAAAGATGTGATGTGATGTGATTATGGTTTTTAACATAGCTTTAACAATTTTTCAGTCATATCGCAACAATGTCTGCAGAGTGGCAGTTTATAGTGATGTCTAGCACTGGGGCATCATGCCGCAGACAATGTCCAACCCAGTCACATTATCCTGACACCAGGCGGACCAGTCCTAACACTAGCCTCTTAATGCTGAGCGCCAAGCAAGGAAGCTGTTAGTACCATTATTGTTAGTCTTTGGTGTGACTCGACCAAGGATCAAACCCACAACCTCCTGCATCTGAAGCGTATGCTCTAACCTCTAGGCCAATGGTGCGGTCTAACTTTAAAAGAAGAATATGAGAGTAATGTAATACAGTACTTAGAGCATATAATCATGCTCATTGCAGAATTCCAGTTCATGATCATTTCATGAAGTTACACAGTCAGACTAGTTCAAGAGAGTACTGAATATAAATAATTTTTCAGCATATTTTGAGTTTAAATTCTGGTTCTAATCCATATGGATTTTGCCATGACAAAAATTTTGACCAGCTGCAGATCAAGGTTAGTAGCCAAATAATGTCTTATTTTTTTATGCGCTACTTTAGCATGTAAATTTAAACTACACAGAGATGGGGTGTTGTGGTGCAGATTACATAAAGAACATACACACTTGACTCATGCATACCTCTTGAAGGGTGAACTTTGGCCAGAGTGATT
Organism: Potamilus streckersoni; assembly: GCA_016746295.1. Classification (NCBI taxonomy): domain Eukaryota; kingdom Metazoa; phylum Mollusca; class Bivalvia; order Unionida; family Unionidae; genus Potamilus; species Potamilus streckersoni. The sequence goes on from JAEAOA010000201.1 coordinate 62,719, forward strand.
GTCTCCACTGAAACACATTCTTTTATATTCACATCCCACCAGAGTAAATCTTAGACTTGTTGAAGGAATGTTGTATATATAATTTTGATTAATTATATAATTATATAATTTTGATTAATTAATTATATTATTTGTGGAATTTTATTATAACTTTTACTTGTATGTTTTATTTTATAAACCTATTACAGAATTTTAGCATCTTTACCTTTTATCTTATAGTAGCCCATGTTTACTTTTACATTTTTGAAGGTTTGTCTTCCTTAAACTCTTTTTTAAAATTCTTTTTATTTACATGTTAATCAGCACCATATAACCAGCACTGTGCTGACTTGCTGTTAAATACAAATACATACCAGTCAAAGTCAACCCATTTCTCATGATTTTTATATGATGATTGGAGTAAATAATGCTGTTAAATACAAATACATACCAGTCAAAATCAACCCATTTCTCATGAATTTTATAGGATGATTGGGGTAAATAATGCTGTTAAATACAAATACATACCAGTCAAAATCAACCCATTTCACATAATTTTTATATGATGATTGGGGTAAATAATGCTGTTAAATACAAATACATAACAGTCAAAATTAACACATTTCACATGATTTTTATATGATGATTGGAGTAAATAATGCTGTCAACTAGAAGACAAAATGAATTTACTCCGAATGTCACACAACATTCTTGTTATTTTGTTTAATAAACTGCCCAGTAAAAGTGACACTTTATTTACTCAGATTCTATTTACTTGCTTTCGTTTTAATGCCATTTTTTATGAAGAAATAACATTTAATTAACACCACTGTTGTTTTTTTCTTCATTGCTGGTACAATATGCTGTTATTTGAGTATAACTCGTATACTTTTTTTGACAATTATGCATAACTATTCAGTACTTGAAAATTATAATTATAATTATAATTTGCTCAAGAATTTTCTTAATATATAAGCATCCTATTTGAAAATTACTTCTGATTTATGCCAAATTCCAAAAGCTCATGAATACAACCATGGCATAAACCAAGCATCACCTGTATAACCTTGTACTAGATCTACATATGATTCACCTGGAACAAAAGTTATGGTTAGAATCATGAAACCCAAATTTACATTTTGTTTTCAGGATGGAGCCCAGGGAGTGTCTAAAGCTTTGTCTGATAAGATAGGCCACGATAAGATCCATTTGGGAAAGCCTGTAGCAGCAGTACAACAAGTTAGTAAATTGGAGTCAGTAGATTCAGATGAAAAGTGATAATAATTTTTGTAAATGATGTATTAGCAGTGTAAAATCGGTTATTGAAGTATGAACAATTAATATTTGCCATTAATATGTGAAATAAATAGAAAAAGTTAGGCACATCTACATGTATTGGATTTTGTCATGATTGATATGCAGATTTAAAGAAAACCGTCATAAGATGAGAGGAACAGAATTGCAAGAAATTTAACACAGTGACCACAAAGTTATGTTGTTCAGAGACATTCACTGGTGTTAATTTCCTTTTCTGTACCTGAAAATATAACAATGGCTTTGTTTGTTTGCAGACTGGTGATGGTGTGTTGATTACTACAAATAAAACAATGGCTTTGTTTGTTTGCAGACTGGTGATGGTGTGTTGATTACTACAAATAAAACAATGGCTTTGTTTGTTTGCAGACTGGTGATGGTGTGTTGATTACTACAGTGTCTGGTGAGAAGTATCAAAGCAGTAAACTAATTTTATCCACACCTCCACCACAGACTGGTATACAGAATTAATCTTCTTTGCTTATTACTCTGTATATATTACTTTTATTTCATTAATCTGTAAAAGGTTAGTGAAGAATATATATGTTTGTGGACATCATGTTTCTTTACTCCTTATTCAAACAAATATTTGTCTCAGTTTGCTATAGTTGATTTTCATGTTTATTAATTTGTCCAGTTTGTATATTAATTTGCAGTTATTGCATTTACTCATTCTGAAACTGTTATCTATTGACTCAGGACTAATATATAGTCGATGTTCTATATCTGTCAAATTGAAGTTTACTGTCATTTCATGTATTAAATTTTCAGAAAAAACCTACTTTGACCCCTCCCATCTGCCACTCAGTATACTTTGATAAAAGATCTACTTTGATACCTTTGTCATTTTGTGTATTCAATTTTCAGAAAAGATCCACTTTGATCCACCTCTGCCACTCAGCAAGAGAGAATTTATCAAAAGAATGCCTTTTAGCTCCATGATTAAGGTCATCATCACCTATGAGCAGGTAAATATGAGTCAGAGAAGCCTGACTGGGCTTGAATAGACTCAGATTTTAAAGTCTTTACGGTTTTTATGAACTGTTCTACCTGGTTTTGTGACAGTGTAGCTCATAACTTTCAGTGTGACAGTTCTAGTGAACTCAAATATTCATGGCTGTCTTGCAAGAAAAATACTGTATGTAAAAATAGTTCCTATAAGATTTGTGTTGAGCATCCTAAAAAAGCTTAATTTCATGCCTAGCTAATTGTAAAAAAATTGATTTTGTCACACAGTGGAATATTTTTTTTAGTTAATCATTGAGACATGCATTTATTCAGTTTTGGTCATGGATTCTCTTATTTGGATACGACTATATTTTCTCTACATTCATGGATGAGATCAGAATTAAAATTTCTTTGTTGATCTTGTTTGCTTTATTTTTTAAATGTTATTTGATGGTGTGCATGTCAGACATTTTGGAGGCAAGCTGGTCAGTCAGGAGAAGTGGTGACTAATGGAGGTGAGAGCACCAGCATAGAGTGTGACAAAGGGCCACTTTGTGTGGTATATGATGGGACCACATGTAGGGGTAGTCCAGCCCTTATAGGGTTCATTGGGGGTCAGCAGGCCATACAGTGGGGACAACAGGAGGTATTATAGTACAGATAGTATATTTTGGTTGTTTCTTTATTTGATTAAAGATATTGTCTTTGAAAATATGACCCACTTTGTTGATACCTGCCAAAAGTGCATGGTGCAATCATTTGATCAAGAGCAGTGCAAGTATTTTTAAGCACTTTTTGAGCAACTTAAGATAAATTAGTATTTTCAAAATTTTGAACCAAATTGGGTTCAAAATGCCATGCTAGAGGTAGGGGATAACATAATTTTGTGTAATGTTACATTTAATCTCCTTTTGAATGTGACTTTATGCCGGATGCTAGAATTGGAATACGATCTGTGTGAAAGGTCATCAGATTAAAACTGTTCAGATTATTCATTATGGTAGTAATGTTTGAAGTTTTGTTCTTTACTTTGACTGAAATTAGAGATTATTGGATCAATTATTACCAGTCTTCAAGTAGATAAGATTGGGTGTAGAACTTTTGACATATTTTTCATCATTGGTACAATCAATATTCTGCACAAGATAATAACAAAAAAAAACTTTCTTTACCAGCCACTTTAAGAATGGAATCAGGTTGTTTTAAGCAAGTGACTGTATAAGGGAGGTAGAAAGAGAGAAGAAAAGAAATCCTGATGAAATCAGGCATTGGCTTGGTATGTGAAGTAATGTTGAAGGAATGTGACATTCATGAGAGGTGTTATGTTCATCTAATAACTTTCTCCAATCTCTCCAGGCTTACCATCGGAGGTCTGCTGTCCTGAAGTCCCTCTCTGAGTTTTTTGGTGACCAGGTGTTCAAGTATATTGATTACAGAGAGAAGAACTGGAATGAGGAGCCATACACAGAGGGAGGACCAGTCTGCTGTGTAGGACCTGGGGCAATGAGGAACTTTAATTCAGGGCTCAGGAACCAGTTTGACAGGTACTATGCCCAGAAGTATAATTTTGGGGATAGCAGCTAATGAAAGACTTTATATAGGAGCCACTTAGTTGGATGGATAGCAATCAAGAATTTCACCTACAGTTTTTGTGACATGACCCATAATTTCCTATATAGAATTATCATGGAACTTTAGACCTTCAAAGTTGGGACCAGGGACCATTTTGCATGGGGCCAAGAAGTAATAGCAATTAAAGTAATTAATGGGTTGGATTCATGACTGCAATTTAGAACTACTGTGTGGGGCTTAGACCAATAAGAATAAAAGGTTGAATGTTAGTTTTAAATACTACTTCATCTTGTTATTCAGTGATTAAGTCATATTGAGGAAAATAATTTGGTGGCCTTTATTCCAAAATTGATTTATATAATGGTCATGCATCATAATGGAAGCATTTTGGAAGGAAACCACTGAGAAAGGTATACTTAGTCATTTTGGAAGGAAACCACTGAGAAAGGTATGCTTAGTCATTTTGGAAGAAAACCACTGAGAAAGGTATACTTAGTCATTTTGGAAGGAAGCCACTGAGAAAGGTATACTTAGTCATTTTGGAAGGAAACCAATGAGAAAGGTATACTTAGTCATTTTGGAAGGAAACCACTGAGAAAGGTATACTCAGTCATTTTGGAAGAAAACCACTGAGAAAGGTATATTTAGTCATTTTGGAAGGAAGCCACTGAGAAAGGTATACTTAGTCATTTTGGAAGGAAACCAATGAAAAAGGTATACTTAGTCATTTTGGAAGGAAACTACTGAGAAAGGTATACTTAGTCATTTTGATGAGTCTTAGAGAAATAGAAGCAATGTGCATTTCCCCATAATTAGCATAATTGCATATTCTAAATCAAAAGATTATTTGAGTCCACTCTGATTATTTCTTTTATGCCCGTCCACACATTACTCAACTTTATGTACCTCAGTGGACCTAGTCTCACTGCCATCTCACCTCTGTCTGCATGGGTTCAAGTCTCATGCTTGACTAATTTGGGTACGCAAGAAATTTGCCAGTAACTTCTCTTGGGTCGGTGGTTTTTCCCAGGGTTTAGCAGGTTTCTTTCTCCACCAGTTATACTGGCTGTCATGTATAGCCTATCTTGTGCTGAAAAATGGCATTAAACCCTACAAAAACATCAACCTCATTGGACTTAGCCACTCATTGGACTTAGCCAATATTTATTTCCATCTCTTGTTTTGGATGCTTTACATTTGCCTAGACTATGATGTTACAAAATTGTGTAGGATGTCAGATTGCTCCAGTATGGAGATTGTTCACATGCACTACCAAAACTAAAACAACTCTCAGTATGATCTCTAGCCATTTGTTAGTATTTGCATGGTACAAATACACTTTGATTGTGTATTTATTTGCCTTATAGGAACTAAATAGACCAGTGAGTCAGGCTTTTATTTACAACTGAGCTATTCACATCATGTTTTCACAACCACACATTTCTGTATTTTTATGAGACAATAAACTGTGCATAGTGTCAGTTTATTGCGCAAGGAAATTGTGTTTGGAGTTTCTTGGTGGTTTGTCTTATTTTAGGGATTCCTATAACATTTTGTGTTATTTTGGACCATAATGCAAACATAAAACATAAAATAAGTTTAAAGGTCAACATCTAGCCTAAAGGCATCCTTAGTTAGTCAACCCATCTGTATATGTGTAGAGTTTTTGACATCTTTTCAGTGTCTCATTTTCATGCACATGTAGAAAATACAAAATTTCATTAGTAAAACTTGGCTAGTAATGCTGTAGAATGCTTTTGTTTTATAACTATTTGATGTCTTTTGAAATAGTATTGAAATTTGAAAAATATTTATCTAATTATCAACTAAACTTCTTTCTTTGTGTATATCTTCTTAATGTACTATTTTTCCTGATCTCTGCAATTCAAATACCATCCAACAGAATCCACTTTGCCGGGACAGAATCTGCCATGGTTTGGTGTGGCTACATGAGTGGAGCAGTACAAGCGGGTAAGAGAGCTGCTGTAGAAATTTTATATGATCTTCGACCCCAGCTGGTATCGCGTGGTGATCTTGCCAGTCTAGAAAATCCATTTAGGCAGCCTCAGACCTCAAGTGGGAACAAGAGACCAGTCTCACATGCTATATGCAGTTGGACACTGGGGCTGGGCATTCTTGCAGTCATAGCTGTAGTTGCCAAAAAGTTCTTTATCAAGTCAGGTGTGTGATGGATATTCCAGTTACTTACCAAGACAGAGAAAATAAGAATAAAAAATAGAGCTTTGATTCTTACATCATTCCCCTTGTCAATTACACGCTCATATGAAGGACCATCATGTTAGAAATCCAGTAATGTGAATTTTTTAAAAAAGCAAAACAAAATCAAGGACAAGTTGGTCAGTTTTTTTTTTTTATTATCCCCATGAATTACAAATAATTATCAGACTCCAAGAATATTTAAAATTAATTTCTTCAGATGAATTGTTTCTTATTTCCTCTTTTTGTTACTGTCATTGGTTTAGAGAGGACTCAAGATTTAGGCTGTTAATTACTCTGTTTTCTTCTTCACCTGAAATTATAGTTATATTGACAATGAAATTTCACATAAACACTTGTTACAGTCAATTGTTTTTCCTAATAAACATGGTATCAATATGACCTCTGCAAAAACCATCATGAAAATCTTGTTATCGCTATTCCTCCTGAATGGATACTCATATTGATGTTGGATTTTTACTTCCAACAATATGTACTTGGTCCTGAATTAAACTGATGTTGATCAAGTCTCCAAAATGTCTGCCTTATTGACCATCTTTACAAAATTTTGTGGTTATTTCTCCTGAAGAGATTATGACATTAATGTAAGTTTTTCACATAAAGGTATTGTAAAAGAGTTTGAAAATCAGACATAGATGACCTTTGGGTCAGGTCTAAGGCAATAATAATAACCATTTTTTAAAAAATGGTGGCATTGACACTGTGTTCACTTAAGATACTTTTCTATAATTGGCCCAAAATAAAAATGGATAACCAGTCCTGTTTGGAGTGAATTGGAAAACCAGACCAATACACTACTAGTATTTTTGTACATCAGCAAATTATACAAATTAATTTTTATTAGATTTTGTAGTCTTTTATTGATTTCAATAAACAAAAGATGTTGATAGTAAGCATTCTGACATGGATCTCATCAATTCTGATATTTATCTGCATAGATTTGTGAACATGGTCACATAATGGATGTATTATCATCACATAATGGTATAATTTACATATAGTGGGTGAAATTTAATTTTTTTATGTCAGTTAGAGGTTCTTTTTACTCTCTACACTTAGACTATTTTGCCTGCAGTTAGAAACAATATTTTAGAAACACAGATATAAAATTATTGATTTTTTTTGTTTATAATTTTTCTTTTTTCAGTACATTTTATATAAAATGTATGTTTAAAAAATAATTTGCTTATTCTTGGCATGTTATGCGAATATCATAGAAAGTGGATACAAAGATAACATTGTAATAAAAATAATTTATTATAACAACTTACAAGGTCAAAGGTCAATGGAAATTGACAAAAGAAACTGTTTAGACCAAAAGTCTACATTTTGTTAGAGGTCAATAAATTTAAATTGAAAATGTTTTCCAAGGGTGATAATAAATAATAATTTAACACCAAAAAACAGTGATAAAAAGAACTGAATACAATAATTTTGTTTGCAAAATTGATATTTATTAGATAAAAATATTTTTTCTTTTTAGTAACATCTTATGAAAACAAAGTTTATAATCAAGCAGTTTGCATATATCACAGCATTTACTTAAACCTCATTGTTTGCAGATGTTCCATGGAGCCCTTGTCTCCTGGTCATACCTGTTTGTCTGCCAATGTTTCATGGAGCCCATTTCTCCTAGTCATATCTGTTTGTTTGCCAATGTTCCATGGAGCCTTTGTCTCCTAGTCATACCTATTTGTTTGCCAATGTTCCATGGAGCCTCTTGTCTCCTGGTCATACTTATATTTTTGCCAATGTTCCATGGATCCCTTGTCTCCTAGTCATACCTATTTGTTTGCCAATGTTCCATATGGAGCCCCTTGTCTCCTAGTCATGATTATTTGTTTATCAATGTTCCATGGAGCCCATTGTCTCCTAGTCATACCTGTTTGTTTGCCAAAGTTCCATGGAGCCCTTGTCTCCTGGTCATACCTGTTTGTCTGCCACTGTTTCATGGAGCCCATTTCTCCTAGTCATATCTGTTTGTCTGCCAATGTTCCATGGAGCCTTTGTCTCCTAGTCATACCTATTTGTTTGCCAATGTTCCATGGAGCCTCTTTTCTCCTGGTCATACCTATTTGTTTACCAATGTTCCATGGATCCCTTGTCTCCTAGTCATACCTATTTGTTTGCCAATGTTCCATATGGAGCCCCTTGTCTCCTAGTCATGCCTATTTGTTTACCAATGTTCCATGGAGCCCATTGTCTCCTAGTCATACCTGTTTGTTTGCCAAAGTTCCATGGAGCCCATTGTCTCCTGGTCATACATGTTTGTTTGCAGATGTTCTGCAGAGCCCCTTGTCTACTGGTCATACCTGTTTGCCAATGTTCCATGGGGCCCATTTCTCTTAAGCATACATGTTTGTTTGCCAATATGCCATGGAGCCCCTTTTATCCTGGTCATACCTGTCTGTTTATAATTCACATTTTACATTTACATAATGCTGGTTTTGTTCGATCATGCCAAACCAATCAGACATAATTTATGTGGTCATACATAATTGTGACCTTTGCATATCTGTTAAGCAGGTCTCAGTTTTATCAGTATTGCTGTTAGCATTTACCTCAGCAAAGCAGCCACTTGTGTATTAAATCAGGCATATTTAATCATCTAAACAGGACTTGCTATTTTTTCCCCAATGCAAACTGTATGACAAAGTTAAAGGCAGTTTCTGTCATGGTACCATTAGGTGACTCAAGCATGCAGGTGTATGCTAGAGCATGCTGTATTTCTGTAGATAAATATCTGCTTTCAGTGCACTACTTTTCATAATTTAAAAGGATATTCTTTCATATTTTCATATCAAAGACTTGTTTTTCAGCTGTGATATTTTTCTACTGATTGTTCCTTAAATTTTTTTGCTTTTTGTATTATACAATTATAGATAGGACTTTATTTTCATATAAATGGTATATGTCATTAAAAACAACTATTGTTCAACTTGTGATCCATTTTTCTTATGTTAGAATTGTTATGATCAGCTTTCCATGACATTGTTAATGTGCCATGCTGAGAAATGGTTAATGTGCCTTGCTATGACATGGACAATGTGCCTTGCTGAGACATATAGAATCTGTATTGGGGTTGTGACCAAGACATGGAAATCCCAGTCAAGGGGTTACATTGTCTCCCCACTCCTGACTGTTAAGAAGTTTTCGGTAGTTGTTAAGAGCATTGGAAGACCATGAAGTGTATAGGTCTATAGGCTATGTGTCAACTTTTTCTATCATAATTTATTTTACACAGCATTGAAAATTTTATCTTTTTGCTAGCACAGTAAATTTTCAGGTCAGCATCATTAAATGTAGCTAACTGTATATAATTTGTTTCTCATGAAGTATTTAAAACTAGTTAAGTAGCTTTACCTACATTTAATGATTCTGACCTGAAAATGTACTTCATCAGGCCTGTAAGATTGGATTAAACTGACCATGCTGAGTGCAATTAACTATAGCATAATACCAGAAAGCTTGACCTCATGTGCATGTGTGTGTCTGTCTCAAAATGTTTAGTATGGCGTGATCTCAAAAATAGAGACCATGACTTAACTGTGTTGTTTTGTTAAATATTTGTTGTTGTTGCTGAAGTTTGATTTTTAAACAACTACATCAGTCATAGCAGAACACAATGAGGGTTTCTGTTTTTAAAAGTAGTTCTGAGCATGTGGACACCAGTACTGAGATGACTAGACTGATAGGAAAACTAAGGTTAGCAAAACAGCTAGATTTCTCTGTCACATGGGTGAGCAATAGTTAATGTACCACTTACGAAGCCTCTAAATCTTCAGTGGATGACTATAAATATCAACAGGTTTAGTTATTGTATTTCTAAACTTTATTTTTTAGGTCAGCTTAGAGAAACATTCATGACCATCATATTTATGTAGGTTATTAATGTATGCAGTAAATTAATGTGCATACATAAATGCTAAAAATATATTAACTTCTCTTGTTTATTTGAGTTAACTGATTTATATGTGTTTATTGAACTTTACAATAATTATTGTTTTTGATGAACACATACATTTTGTTAATTACAATTTTATAATAACCAGGCAATAAATATGAACATATTACATCATCAGTGGATGAGTATTTTATTCTGTCTATAAATATTGAGCAGGTTTAAAAATTATTAGGTACAACTCAGTTGACAGAATATCACAAACATATATTACAGAAACCTCCCCCTCCCTCTCTCTCTCTCTCTCTCTCTCTCTCTCTCTCTCTCTCTCTCTCTCTCTCTCTCTCTCTCTCTCTCTCTCTCTCCCTTGCACTGCAGATGAATTCAATGTTTCTATTTATTTATTCTCTCTCTCTTTCTTGCACTGCAGATGAATTCAATGTTTCTATTTATTCTCTCTCTCTCCCTCTCTGTGTGTATGTATATATATATATATATATATATATATATATATATATATATATATATATATATATAATTTAAAAAAACATGGCTTTTGAAGTGTTGGGATAAGCAATTTTATACACTAGTATTACTGATATTTGTGATCTGCCCATGGTGCAATAATACACACAAATATTCTTGCAGCTGTGTGCTATTGATTCTAGACCTATGGATCAGTGAAATTTATTTTCACTAATCAATAGTCATGTGTGAAAATAAAAATTATAAATAATGCCTGTTTCCCAAATGAATTTAATATGGTACGCAATTTCATAGCAATCCCTTTTGCTCTGTTTTACCCTTAAATCTTGTGCATAAGGGATAAAATACTCAGAAATCTGGAGTGAGAGAAAAAAAAGAATTTGGGCTGGATGAAAACCTTTAAGCTGAACTTACACCAAGTAACCTACAAGAATATGGTTTGCTGTAACGGTATGTGTACACTTTCCCTGGGATTTATCTACAGTGTTTATTTTACCAATATACTAAGTAGCAGCCTATCAACAATATATCATAAATTTTTTGGTTTCATACTGTAATGTATTTAATTGTTTATTGTTGTGTTTCTTTAACCTATTATAATGTTCTAAAAATTGATTATTATAATTAAATATGAATGCTGCCCTCCCCTTTTTTTTTTGTTGCAGTCTTTGGACTGTCATAGCAAGATACGAGCAAAAATCCATGAAAAACAAGCACAGATTTTTACAAAAGAGAGAGAGAATTTTATTGTCAGTAGTTGTGTAATTAAAGCAGGATAACAACTTAGATTAACTTTAAATATTTTTAAAATATTATAATTACCTAATTTTGGTTCATCATTTCACTTAGTTTCTATGCCACATTTATATCCATGTGCTGTAAAAAAATGGCTTAGTGTTCAGTGTTCAAGAAGCTAGCCATTTGTTTGTATTGCTCTACTTTCTTCATTAAAACCATCTTTCAGTGTTTAAATCATAAGTGTGTCTTATATTGATTTAATCAATGTGAATAAAAATAGAAACTAAAAAAAAAACCAGCCTTAAAATGAAATATTTATACATTTAGTGATATGTATTCCTGATACAGAATGCAAATATTTCCATTTGCAAGTCGAGTTAAAAAAAATGGCTGTTAAAAAATCTTCATTCAAATCAAAACATTTTAGAAGACGGGGTTAAAAATGTTTTCCCACAATCTCAGCCAATCAGTAAAGAAAATACCGCAGAATAATTTCATGGGCTTATTTGGACCAATCAGAATCACATAAAGTTATATTTTAACAGGTTATAATATCAAAAATAAAATATGAAACTGCACACACTATAGGAGAACCAAACCTTCTATGTGATAAATTTCTGTATGACACATACTTCCTTTCTCAGATACCAGGTTTTGTGGCTGGTTTCTATATCATCATTCATAGTCCCTTAATTTTTGTGATCTTGACCAAGAGTCAATCTAATGTATGTATTATATATGCGTGTTATATTGAAAGAGAGAGAGATTTTCTTCAGTGTGTCGCTGTATACATATGTAATTCCTCCAGTCCCTTCTTCCATAATATACTGTGAGATGGGATAAATATCACTCAAACATCATGATTAGCATAAGTAAATATAAAACACTTGACATAGACGGATGTGTTAGTGACAACAGCAGTAGAATAATAACCTACCCGATTTTGCAAATACTAGCAGCAGAGAGGGTGAACAGACCACTTTGCCTGAGACCTTATTTTTAAAAAAATAAAGGTTCTTATGATGCTGAAAAATAATGATGATGATTAAACCAAAAACATCTCTAATTGATCAGAATATTTTTTGACTATTTTGTTTTTTATGCGCTGGTCACTCAGCATTGGTTATTCACCCACTGAGCTGCTACCTTGATAAATCAAGGACCAAAGATTTTCTTGGATCATGTAAAAGATTTTCTTGTAGATCATGTAAAAATGTTCTTGGATCATGTAAATTTGTCGTTACAAATATGAACGGAACATCAGCTTGTGATTTTGAAAAGAAGTTTTTAAATTTAATCATGTCCATATTCCGTGAATACCAAGCATAATAAATATTTTATAAAGTATAATTATCTATGCCATTAAACACAACCAGAATATTAGAGTTATCTCTGATCACCTTAGGTATCTGTGTGTATCTCTGAGTAACATAAATCAACTCAGTATTTTTATGTCTACCTCTAGAAAATATTCTAGCTGGATTGGATTGTTTGTTGCTGGCAATAAATACATCATATTATTAATGAATCCATCTAAGTCATCTATGGATGGAGCTTTATCAATGTCGGTAATAAAATCACAGATAAAATTTTTGTCTTTGTCCAGTAATTTTGCATTTTGTTTAAAATCTTTAAGTACTTTGTAACATCGTTGATCATCTACAGATGGCTCTACTAAATATAACTTATTCAAATTGAGCCATCACATTATCAGATTAAGCAATAATTGTGTCTCACTAGACCCAGATGGGCCTATTATAATCATTCTGATAGATTTGGTAATGCTGGATGGTGCTTTACTGGCTCTTGTTTTTGTATCGCTGAAAAGTCAATTATATCCATATAATAATGATATGAGTTTATATTGCATTTGATGCAGATCATCAACCTCTACCATTGGATTAATAATGATAACAAAAAAGAAAAATAAGAGGCGCGCACTTACAGGCAAGAGTCTGAAATGTGATACAAACAAATATAAATTTATTTCCGTGTCGCAGATAGCGCGAGTTGGTGATATTGCTGCTTCAGTAGGGAAATTGCCAGGAGCTCCTTGGGCTAAATACCCCCGTGAGAAACAACTTCATGGATATAATTATTGTGGTCCTGGGACTCGTCTCGATATCAGACTCGATATCCATGATCAACCAAAACCTGGAGAGTATCCATTAAATATGATTGACCCTCGCGAGGGTATTGGAGAGGTAAAGCAGCGATTAGTAAACTTGCTCATTCAGCAAAAGTTTAACGTTGCTGAAGTGTGATTACTACGACAGGCAATATGGCAAATCTTTCTACGTCCACCGAAAAATTCAATATGCATATTTCGATGTCAACACACCTAATAAAGTTCATCAAGCAGATATCTTATTTTTACCACATACCATTAAAATTGGCAGACGTCAATACACATAAAAATAAGCCTTAACTGTCGTTAACGTTGCGAGTAGATATGAAGAAGCGGAACCATTTTCAATAAAGACTGCAGTTGAAGTTGCATCAGCGTTTGAACGAATTTGTCAGCGAGGACCCTTGCGATGGCCATAACTATTACAGGTTGATCCTGGCAAAGAATTTCTTGGTGTAGTTTCATCGTTGATGAACAATCACAGCGTTAAAATCAGACGAGGACACATGGAAATTAATCGTGATCAGGCAATCGTTGAACGTTTTAATCGAACACTTGCTGAGCGTTAATCGGATATCAATATGCAAAGGAAATATCCGTTAACTTTAAACCCCTGAACAAAGTTCAGGAGGATAGATATCGCGAATGGGTTGCAAGGTTACCAAGTGTGATAGATGGATTGAATACGGAAATTACTCGTGCAACTTCTATGAAATCTAATGCAATCATAAAACATACATACTAATAAAACGTGAATCTTTTTCTCAACCAGCACTTGGTAATGTTACCGTAAGATATTTATATAAACCTAGAGAACTTGAAGGAGGCAGAAAAAGAGCAACTGATCCTATCACACACAAAATTTCCAGCGTTGTAAAGTCCAAAGGTAGACCTGCAAATCAACAGATTAGATTCAACTGCTCCTCAGCGTGGATTTGTACGCGAACAATTACAAATAATTCCTGCGTATACGCAATTACCACCAAGCACACTTTAATAAACCTGCTCCCCTACGTCTATTACATTCAAGACAAATCGACATCACATTTTTGCGCGTGTGACCAAGACTACTATTAATTCTATCAACTGTAAATTGTCTTGGGTTGTTGCTCGAATACTGCCACAGCATTATTGTTTTACAATTTGCACAATGATTATTTAGTCGCTGTTTTAGCGTTATAAGAAATTCAGCATCTATATCAAAATCGCGATTATGTTTTGTCACATTGCTTCTAACTGGTTATTTTTTTTATTGATATCAACTTTGTTAGTGATTTCTTTGATTATTACGCAATCCATGATAACCCGCTTCAGTTGAGATATTCTTCTCACTCGATAAACTGCGAGATGAACTAAATTTGGCCACTCAATACGATCATCGACGATCCAAATACTAGTATTAGCGATAGTTAATCCCCGCGACGAATGAATCGTTATAGCGTACCCTAACGTCCACGGGATGTTTAACGCGCTCTCCACAACATCAACAACGACTAAAACAATATCATTTAGCACAAGATTTTGTATTCCACCACCAAGAATTTCAATATCAATATTTTGTTGTCTGGTATCTGATGGGCGATAACATAATGGTACAAGTAGATTTGAAAATTTTTCCTTATGTAACGTAAACAATTCCCGCTGAAGAGTATCTCGAACTATTTTTCTAATCGCAGCTATCAAATCGACGGGTCTCCATAAAGTCCACAAATCATTCATAAATGTTTCTGGAATTACATTACGCATTATTTAACACTATATTTTATCTGGTTGTAGTCTTATTAACATTTTAAACTCTTACAACAATTTATCAACAGCTCTATGGTCATCAGTTATTTCTTCGTAATAATCTACAAATGTTTTCAGCCACTCATCTGGGTACAGGGTGGCGGTTGACAATGATCGCCTCACATTATCAGAGCAGTATTCTTTAGTAACAGCCAATCAAGAAATATTTTAATACCTCTAGCGACCCTGTGCATATCTCGTCCCAGATAATAGTTTTACGAATGTATTTTCTCCCAATCGTGATGAAGTCCATGCATCTCCGCACCATCTGAAGAATCTATTATATGTACATGATTTTACCCCTCGTTCTTTTATTTCTCTGGCAAGTGTATGTATAGGTGTTAAAACAATTACATCTGAACTATTACTCATAAATAAGTTAATCGCACGAGATGTTTGATCCGAATCTCCACATCCATTAAGATAAAGTCTTATGTCTAGCCACATGATCACATACGAATAGTGCCAATGGCTTTGATACTCGATTATTATTTTTGTAGTATGTCTCCGCACTTTCAACGTCGGCAGATTCAAAATAACAAAGTATATCTTCATGTTTTATCCTCCACCTTCCCCATTCACCATCACCGAGTAGCGGTTATAACAAATCAGCATGTTTCTTGTTTTGATAAAATGAATCTGTCGCGACTCTGCGTAACGAGGGAAACTGTTTATCATCGATAATAGATTTATCGAAACCTACGCTAGAATCGAAGATCTTAAATGAGTAAACTGTGGTGATTCGCCATCAGCATAGCTCACAATTGTAACTAATTTTGTTTCGTCCGATAAATAACATTACATCAGCTTATAAATGTGTTTTTCTTCGTCGTATCAGCAATTATAAAATTTAGTTCAGCATCGTCCATAATTAATCTTGTATACGTTCGTTTATGATCATATGATCCTCTTGGTGTAAATTTAACGATTATTTTTCTGCCGAGATCTTTTGCAAATTTCTCACCATGCTTTACGGTATCATCATCAGGATTAGCATCAAATACATCAGATTCTGGCAAACAAACTTGTTTCTGCACTCGGTATGATATAATTGCTTCATTTACGCGTAAAGATACTAAAATTTTAGCATCAATCATGTACTGCAGTAGTACTGTTGGAGCCCAACATTTTTCTAAAAAAATAAATGTCTTCCAAACTACACATAAACAATCGGATGGGGATCCGAGTATAACTCGAACAACTCTATACAGTCAATTCTGTTAAGTCAAAATCAGATAAGGGTCCGTTTACCGCAATTCTGGTCATCTGATATGATGGATGTCCAACTCTCTTAAAGTATTTAGAACATTCTCCGTATACAAGACAATTCCCAGGATAACACGCTACCATATCAACTGACGTAATCATATTTAAAATTCCATAATCTACCGCGTCCGTATTCGATACATCTCTTCTGTACATCTTCAAGAAATTCCAATCGTGTCGGTTTCCACGAATTTTTCTCCTGAGCAGCGTTAGCAGCGACGGATGGAACGGTAAAGCAATTTTGTAGTAATTGTTCAACATTATCGGAGGAACATCAAAGGCGTTGGCAAGATTTTTCATTTCCTCAAGGAGAGATACTGTACGATAAATATCACCATTAGACCGTACAAACTAAACTGATCATAATAATCATTCCGAACTTTGAAACAGCCAAAAAGAAACAGGGTCACTGATATCACCGGTGGTATCGAATATATCACCATTATAAAATTTAATCGTTCTATCTCATGGAAATAATACTGCCACAGTCAATGCATGTGCGTTATGATCAATAATATTTATCGAAGTTTCTCTTAAGCCATATTTCGGTTTCTACAAAATCTCTCCGGTTAACGTCATCACCGTTATCGTGAATTTTAACTTCCTTCCTAGCTCAGCTACGTCGCTGATGTTCCAGTTTCTTTAACTGTTTCTGCCCATGTATTTATTATTTATGTCGTAAATCTGTTCAACTGTTTCCCCGTATCGCGTTTCTGAAGTATTCTATAACTCGCTCAGCTACACAATTTATCCATGACAATTTCATAGATTTGAGATCCCAACGTTAGGTTTATCATTTAACGGATATAGCGCATGCACCACCGCAGCCACTGGATAAGATTGTTCATAATATGGTTTGTCAATTCCAGTCAGTACTCCTGATTTGGAATTGTCACCAAGGATAATATTATTCCGACTTTTGGACAAAATCGCGCTTATCTCGGATGATCCAAATATCATCGTTGGTCTTTACAATAAATTGTATTAAAATAATGTTTCCAAACATCAAGGTAGTCAATAATCTCCCTTCCTCTATTTTTTGTCATTTATCACATAGACTATTTCTAATCCTGAACGTCGACCACACATGAATCGCACCATCGTTGCGAAATTCCTTTTTGGCTTCACGGATGCGTTTAATTATATCCGCATTCGTTAAAGCTAGATCTTGCATCGAGAAACTAAATTTGTGTAGTCTGTCAAGATCAAATCTTGCATCAGCAGGATCGATTGTGGATAATTCCTGCATATTATAATTAAGACAAATGTATTTAAATTGGAATTTATATAATCATCATTGCCACTGGCTTAAGATTGGTTCTACTTCTTCATGCAACAAAACTTTCGTAAACGAATTCTGCTGTTATTATATGCAATGCGTTAAACACGGGAGTTTAGGACCAAAACCGCGAATGCGGTGTGCTGTTGGAGTCATACTTCACTATGAACGCAATGTGGTGGTAAAAAGTACAGAGAATTGAAACGATATTATTATAAAAAATATAACACCTTATCTGAATCTATGAAAACCGAAGATTATCTGGCGAAATTTTCAAAATAATGATTTAAACAAATAGTATTAGTATATAAATAGAGCAAAATGAGTTTGCATCGCATCAAATCATTGCCAGTTATGAAGCGTCTCACGATGGCATTATCAGGAACTGCAGACTGAAAAAGCCAGTCGGTAGTGTTAATAAATTTGGTTATTTTGTGTTTAATACCAATGAAAAAAATATTATTTATCACAAAGTCATCTTCGAGTGTTATTTTGAACTAATCAAAGATGGATATATAGTTGGTCACATCAGCGGCGATAAACTGACAACTCACTAAATAATTTACAAATTATCACACAAAGTCAAAATTTTAAATTTGGAAACAGTGTACGATATGCAATGGCTGTTAAATCTGTAAATACAGATATTGGGGAAGAAATTGGGTTCAAGTCAATTTATTCTGCTAGTAAATACTTTAACACAGCGTATTTTCAGTGAAATGCGCTGCAGATGGTATTACAAAATCTGCTTTTTCATTCAAATTTGGAAAAAAATTGTTCCAGTATATTCCACTGGTATTTAATGATCAAGCGAGACAACTGAGGCAAGCATCGAACTTAGTATTGCAGTTGTTGCACTTACATTGATGGAACCCACAATCCACAGACGTACCAATATTAAGCATTTTTACATGGTACAGTTTTAATATTGTTCGCTCTTTTGCAATCGGCACATTATTCAGAAAATATTATAGATTTGAGAAAATTTACATCTTTTTGTTAGATTTTCTCGTTTTTTGTCATTTTTATCTGATTTTTTTAGTCATTTTAGTAGTTTTCTAATATGTTTTTATTGATTTTTCTTGATTTCGTTTTTTGAAAACCTGTTTCATCAAATGATTTTCAAGAAAATCAACAAAACCATGGAAAATCAACCAAATTATTCAAATTTTCTAATGACCGTCGATGACGTTTTGCGTAACATTTATAATTTTTCAGAAGAAATTATCATTTTTTGTTTGATTTTCTTGAAAATCATTTAACTCTGGGGTTTTCGACCTCCAATAAATGAAAATTGACAATAATCTCATTATTGTATAAATAATGATACTGTATACTCTATGCTTATATAAAATCCCAACATGTATAGCTTTTCTATGGTGCATTCGCAATATCAATGCACAGACAATCAATGTAAACAGCATATTTATTGTCTGCTTTTTCAAAGTAAATGGTTCTCTGACTGGCTTTGCTGGCTGCAGTAATATATGAAGTTATTTCTAGACATAATAGGTATGTTATGAATAATCGATCAATTGTTTCCTAGAAATGGCTGGTCTTATAAGCTAGTGCGTATAGACTGCATTTTTTGCATCATATAGTATTATATTAAAATCACAACATCTCGCATTTCTATAATGTGCTTGGAAACTTGAAAAATAAAATCATAATTTACACAGCAATTGTGGTTCCTGTGAAGAAATTGACTACTGTGATTCTATGAAGAAATCGACTACTGTATTCTGCATAATAAATATTCTATCATATACATATAATGCGTCTGGTGGCCGATTGCTAACGTATTGATTCTCATGCTCGAGGCCCGTGGTTTGAAACTTATGAAAGACACATTGTCTGGAAAGGCGATCTTATGCCAATATTTGTTATTTATTGGGGTTTCGTCGTTTTCCCGTCTTCGTGTAGGCATACCAAACCACTACGTCAAAACGTGGTGGATTCAATTTTGAATCACCCATTAGTTGATCATTGAGTTTGGTGTGCTGACACAAAGAAAAGGCTTGTCATATATATATATATATATATATATATATATATATATATATATATATATATATATATATATATATATATATATATATATATATTCATCATCATCTAAAATAGGCAGAGGGATCATGTGAGGTCGTGACCTTTTGACTTCACTAAAGGGGTACCCTACACAAGGGTCATTCCAAAAGAAACATAGCTAGACTAAAAAATAAGCCTCATTAGGTTCCTGATTACAACGACCTTCGGCCCTCTAAAAATCTAAAGTTTCGGCAAAAGATATTTAGGAATTCTACTGGGAGTAACAATGAGAATATGGTTGTCCACTAAAAAAAAGCCTACATGTATTAAACAACCGTCTGAGTTTCTAAAGTTTTGGTTACTGATATTTAGGAATTCTCCTGGGGGTAATGTCTAAACAGAGGTTCGGAACCTCATTAGGTTTATCTGATATAATTCGTGGAATGGTAGATCGAATGTGATCCCTCTGTCTATTTTTTCATTTTTATATTAAACAACTATTTATTATACAATGAATTTTGAACATATCAATGTTATCATTTCTGCGATTCAAAAATTACAACATAATGGTATAAGTATCTGATAATCTTAATCCTGAAAAAAATTATGTGTGCTTTTGAATTATTACAACACAAGAATGAACACAGGTACACGCAAACATCTGATTATACATTTATGAAATTTATCCAACAGGAAATGTTATAGTCATTGGCAACAGTTACTGATAATCAGTTAAAACTGTTTGTACCTCTCTCAAACGCTATTGACAAAAGTAAGTTAAAATTATCTCATGAATAGGAACAGAAAAAGATTGTGAAATTTCGTATAAGACCGTTAAGGGAGCATTCTGAAAATGGAAGTGATAATGTAAGTGGCAAACCAGTGACTGTGGTAATGGCTAAACAAAATCACTGGGAAAATTGACACTTGATATATTTATATCCTGCCTAGTAAAAATGTATTTTGATCCTAATTATACTCTGTAGCTTGGTGTATTTTAAAATATAATGGTTTCAAAATATTAGCCTACACATGACGTGAAGATAATGTCATGTAGATACCTCAAACAACCCACTGTTATACCACTATTGACAATTACATGGATAAGTACCATGCATCACAAAGTCGGATATTTTTTTTGTTTCGCATTGTGATATAAAACGCATTATTATCTTACGAATTGTAAATGTAAGTATAAATGGGTATGTAAGTCCAAGATGCGGCCGCCCTGGTTTGTAAGTGTAAAATGTATTCTTGATAATAACGGATTATGCACAAGCTAGTACACGGACACCGGGTTTATTGGCTCTGATACAATCAAACACCCGGGTGGAACTTATGTGGAGAATGCATATAATATGTATCCTTGCTGGGTCTGACTAGACTTTGAAAATTCTGACTGATAACTACCATTTATAGCATCGCATACTAGAATGACTGCGATTTTTGACGTTATATTTACAATGCCCGGCGATATGTGACGTTCGCTACGAAATGGGCCGTTATCATAGTTTAGTACAACCGATGGTGGGGTTATTTTTCTCCATTGTATATAATCAATGTGGTGGTCATCAGCGATTTCATTAATAAGGGACTGATATACATAATTATCCACCTGTAAATATTCTTTTGGAAATAGCAGATGCTTCGTTGATGATTTCTGATGAATTATTACCAGCTTGTTTTCCTCCTATGAGGATTTTTAATCGATCAACATCAGCAAGGACATTATTGAGACAAGTAATAAAACAACTTCCTAATTGTGTTAGTCTATCCTTGATTGCTGAGAATGCTTTGCTAGCAATATTACTAAGAACACTTTTCACGAACAACATGAATAGCCTTCATTCCCAGTTGCTTTGCAATCAGTATTGCCTTTGGGGCTTTTCTTCTAAAAAGACCCTGAACAACATCACCTAGTCCATCTCCGTAGGTTGTTTTGTATAATGGTAATCGAGATCTTATTACCCTGACCATAGTAGGTCCTCGTTGAGTACTATGTACGATGATTTTATTATTAAGTGACTTTATCACTAATTGTATAGAATCAATGTAGTAGTCATCAACGATGTCATTAATAAGGGACTGATATACATTAATATCCATAATACCACATGTAAATAAACGTTTGCCAATATCAGATGCTTCATTAATGATTTCTGATGAAATATTATTACCAGCTCGTTTTCCTCTTATGAGGGTTTCTAGTCGATCAACATCAGCAAGGACATTATTGGGACAAGTAATAAAACCACTTCCTAGACTACTTCCAGTTCCTCCGTTATTTTGACTGGTTGTCGTGGTGATTTCAATCGTTTCATTGTTTCTTGTTGTTCTCGTTGCAGCTTTTATAGTATTCGTTGCGATCGTTGCAGTTTTGGTTATTCAAATTGTTGTTGTAGTGGTGGTAGTACTCGTGATGATCGTTGTGGTGATGGTAATAGTTGATTACTTTGTTCAACCTCTTCTATATGTCTATTTATAGTCTCATCAAATTTGTTAAATTTCAAATATCTTCATTAGATCTGATTTCTGGAATACCAGTAGCGATGCGGTATACATCCTTGTTCCAGATGGCAGAGCTTAGAGATTTAACATGTTCTGATTTTACATATTTTTGTCTTTCATAATATCCAAACACGGCAATATCAAATAATTGTTTTGGATCCCTGATTTCAGCAATACCTTCAGGCGTAAATTTATATATTATATTAGTTATTGGTCTTTAAAGTTCTGGTTGTGGTGGTTGTGGTGGTGGCTGAGCCGATTGAATTTGACCAGCAATATCAACAGGTAATGTTTCAAGAGATGTGTTGCATCGGTTGCTGTAACAATGTTCTTGGTTGGTTCAACAATCGGCTTAAATTATTGTTCTGCACCTTCTGCAAAGCCTCCTGAGACTCCTGACGAGATTGCAGTTGTTGTTTAACTAAATCACACACGGGTAGAAATTTATAATTGCCTCTAGTCGCTCTCGAACTAACCTAGCTGAATGAGTTTCTCCAATACTCATTATTAACAATATTTATACTGGCTGTTTTATTTATAGTAGCAGAGAGGGTGAACAACCAACGCTGAGTGATCAGCGCGTAAAAAGCAAGAGTCGAAAAATAATCTGACCAATTAGAAATTTTTGGCTTAAACGTCATCGATATTATTTTTTAGCATCGTAGGAACCTTCATTTTTCAAATATAAGGTATCAGGCAAAGTGGCCTGTTCACCCTCTCTGCTGCTCTACCTGATACAAAAGGAAGATATCTAGGCCACCGAAAGAGCCATGTATGATCTGGCAATACTGACTTTGATAATTAGACAGGTAAAAATAAATATATCATATATGCGAATGCAGCATACAGGTGATAAACATCTTAATAATACATTTTGATGTGATTATGTGATGTCATTATGACTTTGAACGTAGTTTTAATAATTTTTCAGTCATATTTCTACGATGTCTGCAGTGTGGAAGTTTATATTGATGTCTAGTAAGTGGCATCATGCCGCAGACATGAAGCATGGGTTAAACAGAAACATACCTAATCCGTACAATGGACGAAAAAGATGCAAATGCATATTCTGTGCCCAGCCTGTGTACCTTTTCCTGTATAGATTTGAATCAAGAAGCATGACGCACACTGTAAAGGTGGGGGGTGTACAACGTACCGTAAGTTTTGAAGGGTAGCGAGATATTCGAAAGCATCTATGCGCAGGCTACTTTGTACCAAGAACAGGGAACTTAAATTTGTCAGGTGGGGTAATGACTCTAGAAACATGCTTGGGATAGGCTCCATGCGCAGATGAGGATGATCGTACAGAGTAGTAGTTGTATATATTCCACATGATGACAAAGTCTTGTGTTTCTGCAGGTCATATCCATAAGATGAAATCCTTGAGCATGGATAGCATGAATACAAGTGCAAATATGTCAAATTGGGAAAGATTAACATCTTTTGGCTAGGTAAAGGGTGGTGGCTACTGTACTACAACGTAGTCAATAAAGACAGACGATCGATCAGACATCTGGCTCTCTGGCTGACGGTTGGGGATGATTGTCTTCCTCATACAAGAATATCTAAAAGTATCACCTGGAGTATCTATAATTATGAGGTTTTATAAGCGAGTTTACCTGACCACCTGGAGTATCTATAATTATGAGGTTTTATAAGCGAGTTTACCTGACCACCTGGAGTATCTATAATTATGAGGTTTTATAAGCGAGTTTACCTGACCACCTGGAGTATCTATAATTATGAGGTTTTATAAGCGAGTTTACCTGACCACCTGGAGTATCTATAATTATGAGGTTTTATAAGCGAGTTTACCTGACCACCTGGAGTATCTATAATTATGAGGTTTTATAAGCGAGTTTACCTGACCACCTGGAGTATCTATAATTATGAGGTTTTATAAGCGAGTTTACCTGACTTTGAACTAAAGAGGTGAAGGCATCCACTTCATTTTCCTGATAGAGAAACGCAATGTGATCTCATTCAGTCGGTGTTCTTTCAAGGCGTCCAGGACACCTAACGAGATTAGTGTCTCGATGTTACAGCTATGCAGATCTATACTACTGATGTCGGTAAAGTTCTTGTTGAAAAATATCTGAATACCTTCAATCTGGTTTCTATTTAAATATGAAATGTCAGGCAGGCAACAATTGATAAGGTAATCCAGGAGTTGATTGCCAAGTGTATGTGACAGTGTAATGTTGCTAGTTCTCATTAATCTGCATGTTGTTGATTCCACAATCTGTCGTACGTTGTTCACCACATAGAAGACACTCAGGTCCTGCAGACAATCTGGCTTTGTATCTGGCCATTTGACTGGTTCGCTTGCTTTAACAACCTTCCTACAGATACAGCATATCTTAGTATGACTGTTAAGCCATTCTGTTTACATATCAGCCGTCTATAACCCATGTATTTTACTAGAACTCGTTAAATTCATAAAATGTTTGTTATAACTGCTACTTTATTTCATGCCATGTTAATTCTTGACTCGTTACAGCCAATTACAATTGTGATTAAACATCATAGAAAATTATGTTTATGTTTTGAAAACTACAAACCATTTTTTTAATTAAAAAAAAATTCCTTTTAAAAACCGAAGGTAAATTTTATGAAATACCATCTTTACCGTCCCATAATGCGCCGGCAGATCTGAGTATGTGCAGTTTGTTAGGAGTAAGTAGTAGATCAAACAGCATAGACCCTGATATCCATGCGCATTATGCTACGACAGATAGGGATAATTGTTGTTTGAAGTTGGACTAGACTTATATGGGAGTTCTTACGGTATATTTTCAATAGCATCAGTTCTGTTTATTTATTCCTGTATCGGTGATATGTAAATGTCAGTATTCTGATCAATCGAAAATAATTTAAACACAAAATGAAATTTCCTTGTCCCTATTTTATGTACACATGACTTTGAAGTCAGCAAATACACACTCAAGCTTAAAACCTCAGTGAAATAATTTTGACACAAAACCAGGTATAATGTTGTCACAGGGTTCCAAATAAGGTTACATGACTTCAAATGACAGACTAATTTTATTGCGTGACTTGTTCTGCAACATAGCTATGAAAACAAGACTGATTTTCGTCGCGGCAAAAGACTACATCTTCACTACAACATAGCTCAATGGTAAGATTAATGGTACAAATTTTTAGACAGAAAATGAATAATCAAATTGAATACAATTGAACAAGAATTACACACTTTCCTCTTAAGTAATTACATCTTGAAAGGTTATCTTTACATGCATACATGTCTCCTTTGACAATTATTCCATTTGTTATTGATGCTCATGCGACAAACAGAAATCAATGTCAAGAAATGCTACAAATAAACCGCATTATTGGAATACTTTTTGATCAAATCTACATTAAAAGTAATAAAACAAACATTAGTTTTAGCCAAGACAAAATTTCAGTAACGTACCTGCAGAAAGGATCAAATCTTTGATACAATATGGTCGATTGGCAAATGAGCAAAACGAAAATTTTACCACCTGCATGTGCATATGGATGGGGTTAACGTTGAGGAATGTAACACTTGTCATTTGCTAAGTGAATCATACTAACTATTCGAAGAAAAGAAAATTTGTCTTTATAATCATCTTCTATTGTGCATAACTATTATCTCCGTGAGAAATCATCACGATAAAACCGTGAGAAAGAATTAGTTTTCTCAAAGATTTGTCTGTGACTACGTTGGGTTGAAGAATAATTAGAAAGTTGAAACAAAACTTTGTGACACTATATAATGCAAACTTGACTCAGCACAATTCCTAAGCATACAGGATTTTGCACGAAATACTTACCTTACGTGGCATGATAACGGCAAACCGCGTCATGACCATGTCAGTAAGCAAATGCGCCAAACAAGAGTACAATTTAAGTATACTCTTAAATCATGTAAGTAAGTAAGTAAGTAAGTAAGTAAGTAAGTAAGTAAGTAAGTAAGTAAGTAAGTAAGTAAGTAAGTAAGTAAGTAAGTAAGTAAGTAAAACTTAGAGCAGACTCAATAGGACAATTTTTTTAAAAATTTCTATCAGTGAGGTATGGACGCAAGTTAAACAAAATAATAACCAGTTTGCATTGATGGGAAACCATGGTCAAAATAATATATGCAACATGCGGAAAAATCATTTTGAGGACTTACTCAATAAGTGCTAAAAATTAATCGAATAAGAAGCGTGTTCTTTCAGTATTAAAGTAGTCACACTATCTTAGATCCAGCATACAATAACAAGACAAAAAGAAAGTTTATGTCCAGGATTAGATTTTTTGTAGATAACCTTTTTCCCAGATTTTTTCACTAAAGTTACAATTATACTGATACTGGACAGCAAGATTTGTATCCGGGCGGACAAAAATGATTGTAGCTCTTACGACTATAATTTGAAAGATATTTGAATGCATCATTTTAGAAAGATATGAAATCACAATCTCAAATAATCACTTTGGGTTTTGAAAAACAACATTCAACAGATTTTTACCTATATGCCTTTAAGGAAACTGTCAGCTATGATGTGGAACATGGCAGCCCAGTGTCTGTATGCTTTTAAGACGCTAGTAATTCATTTGATAGGGTCAATCATTGGACACTTTAAAAAAATGTCCTGATCTTAAAATACTTGTCTACATAATTTATACTTTAGTTAACTAGTATGGCAAACAGGTGTACTATGTGCGATGGGGAAGTGTAATATCCAGCGCTTTCCATGTGACCAATGGGGTGAGGCAGAGAGGAGTTCTTTGATCTCTGTTATTTACTATATACCTTGACGAGTTAAATCATAAACTGGGCTAGCGTTAGGTAGGATTACGTCAGCCACCCATGTGCTGTCTCTTAATAATTTTAGTTTTGCTGATTGTATGTCATTGATTAGTTCTTCTATTGCAGGTTTAAAGAAATTATTAAATATATGTGAATAATATGCTTTAGAGAACGATATCATCTATAACACACAAAAATCAGTATGCATGCCTTTCTACGTGTAACATAGCCTCAAACATGTTCATAAATTATAATGTATATAAGTTTGATGAAGTAATGATTAAAACATATGTATTCAGTGATGACAAGAATTTCTAATAGTAATACATGTATAATGAAATCTCTTTGTAACTATGACATTCATTTAAATTCTCGTATCATAAGTAGATGCAACAAATTGGTCTTGAAATGTGCTACTTATTTTCATTCTTAACAATGCATGACACAGTCAGTTGTTGTAGATGGTTATGTATACTTGTACATTTGATGTATATGATCTTTAATATATGCAGTATTTTTACTTTATACCTATATTTTAATTGAGATATATGGACTAAGTAGTCTCGAATAAAGAATTTTTATTCTTATAATGATAATGCTGAGGACAATTCAACATGTACAATACTATCAATCCCACGGAGGTGTGTGGATTCTCTGTAAATCTGGAAAGTGCGTATTAAGGGTAAAATCATGCATGAAAATAATCTCTGGAAATCTGGAGAGGGATTGGGGATTAGGATTTGCCCATTCCTCTTTGCGTAATATAATAATAATGACGCGGACAATTCAGCATGTACAATACTATCAATTCCAGGAAGGTGTGGGGTTCTCTGTAAATCTAGAAATACGTAAAATCATGCAGGAAAAGTGTTATGACATACACGAAATTAAATGAGAAATCTACAAATACAAACTCAGTTTCCACTAGATCTGGCGGTAAGGATATAAAATGGAATTTATACCATTTATCAACCAAATTTAATCTCTCTCCCCTTACCACCGTATAGTCTCCTTTATGAAGTAACAACACTTAGATCCATCCATACTTTCCCCTACTCTCCAATTTTTACAGAGACTAAGCTCTAAAAGAAACCGCGCGCGCGCGCGCGCGCGCGCGCGCGCGCGCGCGCGTGTGTGTGTGTGTGTGTGTGTGTGTGTGTGTGTGTGTGTGTGTGAGAGAGAGAGAGAGAGAGAGAGAGAAGCTAAAAGGCAACACAGTCACTTCAATATTTCTGAAAATTGAATTTCTATAGGCTAAATCAAAGGCCATCAGAACGTGAGTCCCAAGCAGTCGCTTTCAGATCTTCACCCAGGATAAAAGAGATCTGATTTGAATCAGATTGAAGGAACACACATACACACACAGACACACAGAGGCACATACACACAGACACACACATACACCGACACAGACAGACACACAGACACAAACACACATATTTACATGGTTGATAACGTTATTACTAAGACTAGATTTTTAAAAAAATTACTACTATTTTATTTTATCATCATTATTCACTACATTTCTGGGTAAAGACAATAGATAAACATTGATCAAAAACATTTATTTTCCATCATTGTTCACTAAATTTCCGGGTAAAGACAATAGAGAAACATTGATCAAAAACATTTATATTCCATCATCTTGACTTGAAATAGAATGGGCAGTTTTTGTGTAAGATGGCAATGTATTGATACACCTGCTATAAATGTTGTTACGCATATGACAGTCAATAAGTTTTTATATAAAAAAAATTCACTCTCAATCTATCCTAAGTCAATCTGTTTGAACCTGTTGATTCTATTTTAGCGCGAAAGAGTTGGACTTCGAATGAAGATAGATAAATAAAATAATATGAAGCTCACTCTTTCAACATCATAATCCCCTCTTATACATAAAGTAAAAAAAAAATTCCTCAATAATATTCCAGCCATCAATGTATTTACTATTTACCCCTATTTACCCCCCCCCAAAAAAAACAACAAACTATAAAAATAATAATAAAAACATTCCGTAGATTTCAAGTCACTTTGTACAGTATCAGTATTTTGACATCGATGTACATTTCGGATAACCATAATGCACACAACACCACTATTATCTTTATTCATCTTCTCCAAACATGGGACTGACAGCCTGGGTACAAGAATTGGTATCTACTGAACACACTTAATAATAAAATTATACGTATGTGAAACACAGTAAGTTTGTAGAAAGCATTTACTCTCAGCCAACCCCGACTCAAGTCTTTAGTTCTATTTCAACGTGAAAGGGTATGATGTAAAGAAGAGGTATGAATCAAGATTATTTACACCACCTACCCTTACAAGCTCTCTTATGAATAAAGTGATAATCTCTTTTTCTTCTATACCTCCCCACCCCATCCTTTTAAACATAAGTCTCTGTTTTGTTCAGGTGGGAAACTACCTTATTATAAATATAGCAGCAGAAAAGTACATGAAAGCTGGTTCATGGTTTATATGAGAGAGAAAAAAGTTATTATTATTATTATTATTATTATTATTATTATTATTATTATTATTATTATTATTATTATTATTATTATTTAACATGTTATGAGAGATACGTGCCACAGAATTGATTCAAAAGGACTCTAAAATGAGTCATGTGTTAAATAGTGTCTCTCAGCAACAATTTTGTTGTGAGTGTAAACAGACTGGCAGTTACGTTATACCCAAGCACAGCAAGAAAACTCGTCTTAATCGGCTGCATGTTGTAATTTTTAAAAAAGCCAAAATTTGTACAATTACAAAAATTGTCAAAATTTTTACAGTTGCATCTAGCCAGTTAAATTGCTCATAATGACTGCGACTGATTGTTCTAGATTGGAAACATCAGTCAAAAAATGTATCGATCTTTCGACAAAATTATATATATATATATATATATATATATATATATATATATATATATATATATATATATATATATATATATATATATATATATAAACTTTCATTATATAATTTACCTATGAATTTCAAGAACACTGTTATCAAAATCTGACACGTTTAACGCGATAAGGTTTTTAATGCGCAGATAATCTTTCGGCTGTCATATAGTTTGACATCCATTGTTCATTAATGAGTCACGAAGAAGATGAGGGTAAACAATATCTAAAATCCAAGAATTTGTCATTAAAATGAAAACAGCACGTTGTCCGAAATGTGATCGAAATGTTTGGTTTTGAAGAATCAGTTTCTTTAACAGTATTTGGTATTCAACTAAGTCTTGAATACTGTTGTTTACTTCCCTCCATTGAGTTTCATGCAACATTGGTGATGGAACTCGAAGCATGCCAAGATTGGTGTCCGTAAGGTAACGTGTTGTGATTGGAATGTCGCGCTCGTTTGTCGCAAACGATCAGATGCCCACGAACGGCGACGATCACATATTAGGCCAGCAGTTTTATGCTCAGGGACATTTATTTTTTGTCTTAGGAATTGGTTACAGAGGATATTTAGGTTATGTATTCTGAACTGAATGTGCACATTAATATATTTCCTTTTGTTTGTGTGAACTTATTTTTTTGAAAACTTAATTTCCAGTCTGGCCGTCAGTGTATTGTGTGCGGATATCATCTTGGTGATCCCTTTTATCGTAATCTAGACGTGGTACTAGCATCAGAATCTTATTTTCAAAAGAAAGTGGTTTGGGTTTGTTTATTTTAGTTTTAAACCATGTCTAATCGTGCAAGAAAGGCATTTTTGCATTTTACTTTCCGAACTCGTCTATACGTTTTCGGCACATTTTCACTTGCTAAGGATGCAGTTTATACCGACTGAATTGAGTCAAACCATTCGCCATGTTAACAGTGCATCTAGCTATAGTTAGTCTTGTGCATCTATTACAACGCCGTCTTCTTATCTTCTTATAAAGAAATTACAAGCTCGTTCACCTCAAAACGTTCTTAGCCATGACTAATTATAAATTAATTAAATTGCGAAGATTGGGGCCAGAGACCATGCTTTAGCACACATTAGATACACAAGTAAAGCATCACAGCATCCTTGAACCGAGGAAGACAAACAGGAACTGAACATATCTATTGCAAATAGAATATTGTTTGAAATAAATAGTGAATAGTGGATCAAGAGCGTATATAAATCTTTGTCAGAGTGAGAGCTCCTAAAATGCAAAATGATTAACATAGTGACATACTTAACTTATCAGATGTCGTCTTATCCATAATTTTAACTGTTATGAAAATCAATAAAAATATTATTTCACGACATCAAATGGAACTATATACTTCAATGGACCTTTGTCATTCGTGTTGTGGTTATCTCTGTCTGTATTAAGTGCATTGTTGATAACTTCAAGCTTGCTGATTTTAAAAGTAAAACAAATTATAGTTAAATATATTGAAAAATGCTTGAAAAGTATAATGTTCTATTTGTGTTGCATACAATGCCTGAATCCCATTAACAATAATAACAATGGCTGTTCTTACAGGAGTCTCTAACCATAATGCAATGAAGTATATAACAAAAAGCAAAATAAATAATGTTTAAAATCTACTCAGTAAAATCATCTTGAATCATTCTCTTGAGAGCATTTATCATTTTGTTTGCTTGGACTGGCTTTCATATAGTTAGTGTCTGACCGTTGAAATAAAATTTTTTTTGTTTGGAAAGGGGCCTCGTGATTTTAGGTAAAGCGATTGAACAACATGGAATAATGCGACAAAGTCTTATATGGATGAATTAAAATTTGGAAATCGAGAACATAACAAAATTAGTTCGAAGAGAAATGTGAAACTGGACTTATACCAGTAAGCACATTGCTTTGCGATTTTAGCCTCATACTAAGTCAAGGGTACCAGGATGGTATTGATTTAACTGCTAATTTGAAAGACGTATTTTCACTATTAAGAATATACAGTCACAATGTAGAGCTTGGATAAAATACTATAAAACGTACGGTTGCAAGGCATTCTTAAATTATGGGGGGGGGGTTTTACACATTTGATGCCAATTCACAAAACGAATTCAGCCCACTTTTTTGGTCCTTCTTTTTATTAATCTTTTATTGCATCAGAGACAAACAACTGACGTGTTGTTTATTCATTAGACATGAAGCAAGAATATAAATTTACAGTTGGAAAGAATAGCCTAATAATATACAAAAATATGGTCATAAATTTTTGGGAAAAACTGAGAATTCATGAGGCAGGATGTAAAAATAGCATTACCTCATTAAAATGATTCCTCTTCACTGTAATGGCGAGTGCGTCTTCGGCAATCTTTGCATTTTAACACTATACAGCACAGTCTGTACTACTAGACAAGACAACTTAAAGACGGATGATACTTTTACACATCCACTTATCAGAAAATAGCTTAAATATCTCGAACCAAAACACTGCTGGGTTACATAAATAACGAGTAGAGTTAAACTTGCAGATAACAATTTCCGGGCCAAACTTAGATATATTGACTGTATCAGGTAGTATTTTTGTCATTATGAGAGAGAGAGAGAGAGAGAGAGAGAGAGAGAGAGAGAGAGAGAGAGAGAGAGAGAGAGAGAGAGAGAGAGAGAGAGAGAGAGAGAGAGAGAGAGAGATTTTGTTAATACATGCATCTGTCATTTACGATTTAAACACACATGGTACTAATCTAAAAACAATTATTCCAATATAGTAATACATTTTATCTGTATAGTTATTATATGCTCATCTTTTTTCACTGTTAACTTTACATTGTCAGAATCGTCCAATATTGCACGATATTGAACATCTTCTCACAGCACCCCGCGTGCAAAGGAACTATTTTCTAACGTAAACAATTTTTTTTTTTTATGACTGACCTAAAGCAGATATTTCATGGTCGGCCACATACCAGCAAATGTTTCATAGACTGAGACATAAAAACTTCTTTGGCACATTCCGCGTTTACTTTTCTGATACAATGTTTCAAATTTAGCTAGATATAGACGCTATACAGGGTCATCACAATAAAACGCAAGTTATACACATAAACTGTCTTCTTTAGCTGATAATAAAATTGGCCAAAAATGTACTTAACACCTTCATATTGCACTCCACGAGCTTGAGGCACATGACGCTCGGTACGCTATGAAGTTTAACGGTCGGTGGGTGGAGCTATATATGCGCATGAATGCTATTATTTGTGCATTGACGCAATTTACGATTGTGAACTTTATTATTTTAATAATAAAATAATAAATTTTGTTATTAAATATATTTGTTTGTGAATTTTATTATACTAATCTTTGGTAATGAAACAAGAATGAGAATATAATAAAAAGGTTAATGCATTTATATGGAAAAATATGAACTCGGTTTTTTTTTCTTCGGATGGATATACCGCACTCCCAAGGTCGTGCAGTATAGCCATCAGAAAAACTCGTTCATATTTCCCATACAAATGCAGTAACCTATAATTATTACAGTCACCATCACCATACAGAAATTTGATCAACGTGTCTTTTTCATCTAGTTAAGTTATTCTAACATGTCTCTTGAAATACGGTTCAATCATTTCAGCTGTAAAAGCTATCCTTAACTACATTTTTGTTAAACAGATCTCTGAGTTTTTCGTAATGATATTGTTTAAAATTCTGTTTATTAATACCTTTTAATTTTTTTCATGTTAAGGACGAATTTCTCTTCTTTTGGTACAAAATTATTTGTAGACACATCCTAGTCAGTCCTATGACTATCATTAGAGATGACCTCTCGAACGTTCTAAAATAATACAAGGCACACACACACACACACACACACACACACACACACACACACACATATATATATATATATATATATATATATATATATATATATATATATATATATATATATATATATATATATTCGAAAGCTAATTGAAATATTGATTTTCAACCTGAATACATATTTAAGTTATAATATTTTTATTAATTTAATCTTTATTCTAAATTTGAGTATAGACTTTAAAAGTTTTAATTTTTAATTGCGATTTTTGGAACATTGCTATTGAGGTTTTTTGTATTTTTGTATTTATTGAGTTCTGAACATCCAAGCTTTCAGGTATTTCCTGTTAATAGGGTTACCTTGCACTTCCTTCCGACACAAGTTACAAATATTCGGTGATTCTCGCCCTTTGACTTCTGTAAAGTTGCATGAATTAGTTTGAAATTTACGCATATATTCATACGATCTTGAATTCTACTTTGTCATGGGCTACTTAACCAAACTTTCAGGGTCATATCTATTTCATACCTTTCTAGATTTCATCTTTGGACACGCATATATATATATATATATATATATATATATATATATATATATATATATATATATATATATATATATATATATATATATATATATATATATATATATGTATATATATATATAATACTAAAGCGCTCAGGAAACTTTTAAATGAGTTAAAATAATACTAACTTTTGTAAATAAAAAATGCTTTATTTCATCAATGAGGCTGAATTATTAAATAGCTGAACTTCATTGATGGCTAAAAAGGTATTAGTAAGGAAACAAGGTTGGGCAGGTGGACTTCATAATATATGGCTCATATTTTTATGGGTTTCTTATTTTGTTGTATAGCAAAACCACAACGTCAACAAAAGATGATACTCCAGGAAAAATAGTGATTTACATATTACATATTAAATGGGGATTTACATATTACTTTAAATGATGATAACACTGAAATAAAGAAAATGTAACAAATTCGCATATATCTGACTAGTGTCAACAGTTAACTTTATCCAGGATTTTAACGATCTAAATCGGCTGTGAAATCAAGTCTCCAGAGGTAACAAGATCACCCAACCAATTACAAGATCAGAAAATTAATATAGGATTTTTTTAAATTCTTGATTTTGAAATTGCAATCTTCTTTAATTGAACTGCAGTCGTCACAAACTCAGTCAATCGTATTAGTATATAGAGATGGCGTTTATCATCAGACTCATTTAACGTCTTTAATTATTTTAGACTATTTAACAAATATGATCAAAGTATGATAAACATTTGACTCTCCACGTTTGATCAGGATCTCCGCAGTAACACGAGTTCAGCCAATCAGATGCTGAATCACCTCATCTATATGTATATGTGTCACTCATACATAACTGGTTTCTTCCTTTTAATACAAGTCAATTAACCAAAGTTGATTTAAATCAGATCATAAATACAATCTCTCAAGTGGTAAGAAACTGAGCCTATCATTTGCAATATAGCCTTATCAAGATTAGTAAACATCACTTATAATCCCATTGCACATCTCAATGAAATAGAATATTTATCAAATTTAATTGAATAGGGATCAGACCTACTGACTAAAGAGTAGTAATCCAAGTTTTATCAAATTAGGATTAAAGCAAATAACACCCCGGAAGTGGCAACAAATTCAGCCAATCAAAGACAAGATCACCTAATCAAATATATGTGGATTTATCCCACAAAAGAGTTCGTCCATGCTCTTTTCTTCCGATCTGCTTACATTCCAAACTGCTTACAAAGACAATTAGATATATGCCCCCCCCACACACACACACACACCGTGGGAAAATGCTCCGTCATCAGATACAAGCTAGATCACCTCATTGTAATTCACTGAACTCACTAATTATCAGTCTGGCAAGATATATCGATGTCATAAGCTTATATTCAGAATTGAATCAAAAGTAAATCAGAAATAAGGTCCTGGTGATTTCAACAAACTGAGGTAATCAGATGCGGATTTCTTCATTAACACAAACGCGGATGTAGTTCATTACTGAGCTTTTTCTAGATCTTGATTGTACAGGTTTATAATTCAAATTTTATCCAGAATGGTAACACGTTCACCTAGTCATATATCACCGTATCAATATACTTGGATATCGCCAATTATTTAACACGCTTGATATCTCAATGATATAATTCCGATCCTGGATGATTATAAGATAAAAATATGGTCTTTAAAGTGGTACTAGGTGTTATGTTTCGGCTCGTTCAAAGTAACACAAAGAAAGAGTGAAGACAACAAGCTTTGTAAATTTTAACAAAAATAGTTTATTTTCCTAGAAAACATGAAAAATTGTAAATATATAAAACAAGACTTTCGATTTACGGAAACGATCCAAATTGTTTGTTCTAAAGATAAACATAAGTCGTGTAAAAAGTTCTAAATAAACAGTCTGAAGTTCAGTTTCGGTCCAAAATGACTGATGATGACGTTAGACGAAGGCTAACAAAAAAAAAAAAATCAAGAATTTACACAGTAAATCACATTGTGTATTGCTCCGTTCCAATTTAGAATATTTTCGGAAAATGTCTTTGTCCAAACAAGTAATGTTGTTCTCCAGGAAAACAATTATTCAGAAAAACGAATTAAAATTAGCTCCACTAACAAAACACTTTGTTCTACGTAGACATTAGAACAGACAACTTCTAGCACAAAAATACCTTTTTTAAGGTAAGAGAAAATGTGTAACTCTTAAGATGTTACAATAGGCTACAATGCTGTTCTTTATTCTGTCTGTTACTCTTCGGCTCTGACTGACTGTCTTACAAAAATACCTTGGCCTATAAACGAAGTTAATACGTCGTTTGAATTACGCACGGAGGACGCATGCAATTTCGTAATACATCTGGACATTATGATAACCTGGTCAAGTATCAGCCAATCGTTTTTATAGCTATTCCTGAAGGTTCACTTGTATGTCACAAAAAATATCTTAGTAAAAATCCATGTTGATATGGTCATTTATTCCAGATGAGGAGCAATAACAAGAGTTTCACAATAAATGTTGTGGCAGTCATATCATATGTGTGAGTAGCCAAAAGACCATGGAATGAATATGTTTGCAAAGTTATATGGCATCCTCAAAGTAGTTTAGGAGGAGCAGAGATAACAAATTCGCGCAAACGGACGGATGGACACTGGATGACTGACAGAGGACAACAGTCCACCCTATCAGATTTTTTTTATCTAATCAATGAATTTAGAAACAAAAATCACACGATGTTTAACAATATATACATTTCTCACTAAGGCATGATAATTAACGGAACTCAAAACTCTATCAATATTTTCCAGGATACTAATAAGACGTGTACAATTTTGTATAAATTCAAAATGTATCTCAATTAAATCCAAACTTTCTAACATATATCTAAACTTTTAGTCACTTTGAGCCGTTTACCATCTTTCCACTTAAGGTGGCGCTCTGCAATTTCGCGCTTTCTATAGGGTTTCCTCAGATCTTATGTCTATTTAAAAAGGACCTTATGTAATGTTAAACAAAATGTTTTAATTACTTTTATGTATGATCAATGGGTGTAATTTGGGTTACAGAGTGTACATCTTGACCTTACTTCATACGTGTTTCAGTAAAAAAAATGCCTTGGCATCAAAGGTATACTGGAAAAATAACAATGCTGTTACTTTTTTTATATATGTTGCAATTTGTTCATTCAACTTTTAGAAGTTGTTATTGCCAACTCTGGCAAAATTCGTTTGACTTTTTTCAATAACTGTTGTAGTTTCTGTACTTTGGACTAGTTTACACTGATTTTTCGAGGACGTAGGGCAGTCATTTTCATCCTATTTGTGCTTAGATCACGCACGATTTCCACAACTAAAATATCTAAGGAAATTTTAGCCAAAATACATGAAAGTAGTATATAGTTATACCAACAGTCTCTCCATTGTGCATGTTGCAAATTCTTTCAACTTCATCTTATACCTGTCATAAGTACATAATATTTGTGATAAGCCCTCTAACTAGAATGTACTCGAGGACTCGGATAACAACTATTTTTCCTATGTGGTCTCTACATCAGTTTTTAAGTATTGAACTTTCCACTGTGTCCAAATCGTAATAAATAGCCTGTTAATCTAAAATACCTTCAAAGATGAACTAATGCTGAAGTTTTTGTCATAGGCTATTCTGCATTTTAGGAGAGGCTAAACTGTAAATCTAGTACCGGACGAGTCACAGATTTCACTTTTGGTTCAGCATCAATGCCTAATTATTCACTGTGTATTGTCGCCGAAATACACAAACAAGCACACCATAATGCTCAAATTCTACAAAATACACAGTTACCATTAAATTAATACAAAGAAAGCCTACATCTAGCTCTTGTATTACCATCAAAATGTGATCTAAATATGAATTATTAAAATCTCACATCTTGCCAAGAGGCTCAACATTTTTTTAAGCCTAACAGAAAGTACAACTCTTACATAATGCACCAATCACAGCTACTTTTGTTGTTTATTTCTGAATACAATGTTCCCTACACCTTAAGCTCCACCCACCTGGGGTTGTACAATTGGTACTGTAATACCAATAACTGCTTTCGCAAGCAAAGAGCTTGCAGGAATCTGGTCAGAATTAGTACTTCCAGTTCAGTAAGCATAAATGTAGCTATAGACAATATTGTTATAACATTTTTCCTCTCTAATTTTGGTGGTGAAAGAAGAGTTTTATTTTTGCATTTTTGGTAGGGATTTAATGGTGTCTGTTCATGAGAGTATGAGCTTATGGTGTGGTTGTCTGTGTACTTCAGCCAAAGTACACAGTGAGTAATACGGTCTTGGTGATGATAAAGAAATGAATAAGTGTTAAATTGCATGTTGCTATGTTTTCAATCCAGCCTCTCAAAAACATTGAGCATCCTTGTATTTTCAAATCCATTAATGGAACATGTAACGGGGTCATTTGGGAGGAATTAAGTTGATTAAAAAATATATACTGTTTTATGAAATAAACTTATTGGAGAAGACTACTTGGATATAACTTATACAGAAAAAGTATATAAACAATAAAAAAAGAATAATATCTTATGCTTTTAAACATCAAACACCTTTTTAGTTTTTCTTTCTTTCCTGTATGACATTCCCTGAAGAGAATATATCAATAAAAGAATTCAGAAACTTTTCAGATACACTTTGTAGTAACAATTGTATTTTTTAGTTATATATATATATATATATATATATATATATATATATATATATATATATATATATATATATATATATATATATATATATATACATACATACATATATATATATACACATACATATATATA
Source organism: Potamilus streckersoni (assembly GCA_016746295.1). Lineage (NCBI taxonomy): Eukaryota > Metazoa > Mollusca > Bivalvia > Unionida > Unionidae > Potamilus > Potamilus streckersoni. Next base: position 101,752 of record JAEAOA010000201.1, read on the forward strand.
CATATATATACATGTATATATACATACATATACATATACATACATATATATATACATACATATATATAAAGAATATAAAGTTTATATATTGTTAGAGAATTTGTTAAATATATCAGTTATATCCTGTACTGAAGATTCAACACTCATTTTAAATTGAACAGTTGGAATGGAGTGCTTCTTAGATGGATTGGGTTCATCTAATATTGCGACAAGGAGTTTGATTCTTTAATATTAGTTGCATAGTAATTTTTCATAAATTCATGTATTAAAAAGTTTATTTTGCCATTATCTAAATCTTTTACAGTAATAAGAGCCAGAGAGAGAGAGAGAGAGAGAGAGAGAGAGAGAGAGAGAGAGAGAGAGAGAGAGAGAGAGAGAGAGAAAGAGAGAGAAAGAGAGAGAAAGAGAGTGAGAGAGAGATATGGTGGGGTCAGTTCAGTTAATAATAATAATAATAATAATAATAATAATAATAATAATAATAATAATAATAATAACAATAACAACAACAATTAGCTCATGTAAAGAAATTTATTTATTTTAGCTATATCTCTGAAGCTACATAATATATTAGGTTTGGAAGAAGGAAATTGAGTTTGCACTTTTAATCTCAACTGGAATAGTATTCCAAAATTCCAGTATTACCAGGTAGCCTATAATGGAATATCCTGTACATTAATTTGGCTTTTCTCAACCAGATTTAATATTTAATAGGTAATATATTTAACTTCCCAGCTAAATATTTCTTGCTTTCTTTTTGATTGATAATAGTCGAATTGCTCTTTCTTGAAGATGTGCCAGCTTTGCTATGTTTTTATCATAAATTTTAAGTACCCCATACTGTATGGGTGCCAAAAAGTTTTATTGTATCATCAAACTTTAATAAAGTTTAAAAACCAGAACCAACTGATGAAACTTATTTTGACTTTGAAATCCATGTTGTAACATGTGTGTGATTTTGGTTATTAACGTACCTTTACAAATTTCTCAGTCATACTGCTATGATGTCAACAGTGTGCCAGTCTTAAAGTTTTGTATAGCATTGGGACATCATGCCACGGACATGTAGCATGATGTCCCAGTCACATTAACCTGACACTAGGCCGACCAATCCTAACACAAACTTTTTAATTCTGGGCTTCGAACATGTGACCTGCACTCAAGGCAAATACTAACCACTCGGCCACTGGACCGATTTTAAGATGTAATGAAAAATTGCAATGAAAGTGTAGCCTGTGCTGACTGGCAACACTTATGAATCAATGGTGTATATCGGTGTCAAGATAATACTTTAATGTTAATACCTTTTCACTTCATCCATTTTAAAAAGAAATGATAACTCATATTAGCAGATAATTTTGATACCTTTTGATTTCATGTTGTAGGGTTACTTTCGAAAATAAACTGTTACAAATTGATGGGGATGCACAGAAGTGTTTAGACTATGCTGATGACATTTTGAGACAAGAATAAGAATAAGGAACCAAACAATATCCCTTTACTACAACACAAATTTCTACTTAAAAATCTCTTCCATTGGTAATTAAGAGTCTGGTTGAAAAGGTAATTTTTGTTCCTTTGATTTTAAGCACTAGTGTGGTTGACTGTGGACTTCATTTGTATACCAACTGAGAGTCAAACATACATTTATAAAAAGAACTTAAATATCATCCCTGTGTAATTTTAGTCCCAATTTGTGCATTAATCTGGAGGAAGCTATGAGACAAATTTCTAATAAAGACAGACTTGCTGGACTAGAATTGATTTTGTTGATACTTTGTGCTTATTTAAACCAATACCACAACACGATATTAAATATTAACATGATGGCTCATAATCTTGCCCCAGGTTTTTAGAAACAAAAAAGCAATATTATCATTTAGGATTAGTTGCAAAGGATATTCGGGTACTATACACATTTATCTCCAATGGTAGTACCTTTACACATACAGATTACAGTTTGATGATTACGAACAAAAACAAAAACTAAAAAGAGCTTTTATTGCTTAAGAAAACACTAAAACTTTGTTATGTAATTTTCTTTATTGACAAGATGCAACCATGTGTACCTGTCCACCTCTAGTATTGAACTTGCCTGTTGCATTGATACAGAAACCTGGCAAAAGGAACATTAATTTTCCTGATAACATATTCATGAAAAAATTTTTCATCACAATATAAAAGATCAGAATGAAATGAGGATTGTTTCTAAATCTCCAGATATCAACATTAATGATGGTATCTTTTCATCTGAATATGGTACTGATTTTTGTTCTTGGGAAACAGGGCAATACATCCTGACCAGATTGACTTTATCTTGTACATGGAGCATATCACAAAAACTTTGACCTGTGGTGAGATTTTAAAATCATAGCCAATTAACTATTTGCATCAAACATGAAACGCTATGGAAAGCCATCACAAGGAAGTAAAACAAAAATTATTATCAGAAAATGATTTTGTTTGATAGCAAAATAATTGTTTTGTATAAGAAAAATATTTTCTAATTAAAGAACTACAAGGTTGCATACAAGATTTGGTAAATGGCATATATTTCTCCCCACTAAATCTATATAAAAAGATGGCCTACATTTTCTAATTAAAGAACAACAGGGTTGCATACAAGATTTGGTAAATGGCACATATTTCTCACCACTAAATATATATAAAAAAGGTGGCCTACATTTTCTAATTAAAGAACAACAAGGTTGCATACAAGATTTGGTAAATGCATATACTTCTCCCCACTAAATCTATATAAAAAGGTGGCTTACTAGTATGGTCTAAAATATTATTTGCTCATTTCCTATTCTTCTCAAAGCTTAAATATATAAATAAAAAAAAACTGAAAGAAACAAAGAAACTAAATGTATGTCGTATTCCAAACTAAATACATAAGCATTGATAGATAATTACACAACATTATTAATGAGCGCATAACTCCACCCAGATATATTTGAAGTTGGTCACGCGTTTGACGTTATGAAAGAAAATGGTGTTTGGTCTACTTAAAATTTGGAGTAATATTGTTAATGAATATGCATTGCAACAACTTTTCCATTTGATCTGGAATGAATACCTTTTGGTATTTTTGTAGATTCAACACAATCTTTCGATTATGGTCTGGATTTATCTACATGAAGTGACTTGCATCAGATTCCAGCAGTGTCTGCCAATTTAATCCTTTTTAAGTGTGTTGACAACAGCATGCATGTTTCTTTTCGGTCATTGAATGATTCAGATCATAATGTAGGAAAATTATGAAGCCTTTCCATTGTAATTATCGAAAAGATGCTGTGAAATTTACTGTTTATTTCATTTTGAGTGCAGTAAGGTGGACATAACTGCACTTTAAATATACCCAAAATTACAGTACAATTTAAAAATGTGTAATCAACCTTGAGAACCCATGACATGGCTCAGATTTACAGACCTATGAAAGTATACTTTTGAGGAAATTCAGGATGTAAAATTGTTAAGTATATTTTTGGCCATTTTTATTACCAGCTAAAGAAGACAGTTTATATGTATAGTTTGTGTGTTATTGTGTGGATCCTGTATAGCATCTATATTTAGCTAAATCTGAAACATTGTATCAAAAAAGTAAACGCGGAATGTGCCAAAGCAGTTTGTGTCAGTCCATGAAAAATTTACTGGTATGTGGCAGTCCATGAAATATCTGCTTTAGTGCATTCATAAAGAGTTGTTTACTTTAGAAAATAATTTCTTTGAAATGAGCGCACTGGGTGCAATATGAAGGTGTTCAATATCGTGGAATATTGAATGATTCTGACAACATAAAGATAACGGTGAAAAAAGTATAGCACTCCTTGTATATCGTGTTTTCTGTATATTACATTATAATATAATATTTAATGCATATGATGTGATCTGTATATTACAGTATATCACTCCATGCATACACTTTTTTCTTTATATTACATTATAATATAATATTTAATGCATATATTGTTTACTGTATGCTATGGTATAACACTCAATACTGTTTTTTGTATATTACAATGTAACACCAAATGTGTTCTGTATATTACAGTATAATGCACTCCATTGATAACTCATGCCTTGATAACTTGCAATCAATCCCATTTTTTTGTACAAGAAAATACCCCCTAAAATTTAATTTATCAGGATTTTGACCTGAAGAAAATTGCTATTAGAATTGGCAAATGAAACATTGATATATATATATATATATATATATATATATATATATATATATATATATATATATATATATATATATATATATATATATATATATATATATATATATATATATATATATATATATATATATATATATATATATATATTAAACAAGGTAGATAGGACCTGGAAATTTTAATCCATATTTTGAAATCAAACTTTTAATATCAAGTCATTATTGGTTACATATTCTTCCCAAACATTCTTAGTACACCGTAACTAAAGATATTCAAGGAAATTTCAAACAAAGGAAAATATAACAAGCCTAGTGTAGGCAGTACATTAATATTTAAATTCCAATTAAACAAATTTTATTAAGTGAAATTTGTGTTTTTTTTCTTTTTTTTTCTTTCCTTTTAAATGCAATCATCATAAGTGCAGTGTGCATTTAAAAGTAAAATTTGTCAATCAACCATAACAGCTTTGTCTGCTAGCATTTCTCTGAGAACCTAAGTAGGACCATCTTTTGATAACTGACTTGCAGAAGTATTTGTTGTATTGTTGCACTGAATTAAAAGCTGACCTTTGTATTATTAAAATAATTATGTCTTTGAATCAAATAAAGGAGGTGGAATAAAAGAAGTTAAAAGGCAAGCAAATCCTAATATTTAAAAAATCTAATGGATAAGGCTGTATGTCGGATGAACACGTTAGATGATCAAACAAGCACTATTATAAATGTCATTGTGTATATAATTAAACTACCTTAAATTAACAGAATTATTTATAACTGTGCTCAAAGTTAGCATGGCAACCAAGCTAAATGAATACTTTGTAAAACAAGAGATTGGTTTCATAGAAAAGGACCATTTTGTGCAAGCGAGTGTCAGAATTTCTGAACTGGCACTTAAGAGATATCAAGGATATTAAAATTTTCACTATTACTTTCAACTAAATTATATCATCAATATTGTAATTATTGAACAATACAAAAATTGAGTTTTGACATAGATGACTGTTTCTTACCACCACTATTCTCGATGTTTAAAGACAATTTTTTTTCTTCAATTTTTAGAGATAACTTGCATCCTAGCTTATAGTATGCTGTTCTCATGGTTGATTACACATTTTCAAAATGTACTGTAGTTTCGAGTATATTCCAAGTGTAGTTATGTCCACCCTACTGCACTCAAAGTGAAATAAATATTAAATTTCACAACATCTTTTCAATAATTGCAATGGAAAGGCTTCATAATTTTCCCACATTGTGATCTGAATCCATTATTGACAGAAAAGAAACATGCATGCTGATATTAACAAAATTCAAAACATTAAATTGGAAGATGCTGCTGGAAAATGATGCAAGTCACTTCACTTCAGACCATAATCAAAAGATTGCATTGAATCGACAAAAATACCAAAAGGCATTCATTCCAGATCAAATGGAAACGTTGTTGCAATGCATATTCATTAACAATATTACTCCAAAATTCAATTTTAAGTAGAGCAAGCGCCATTTTCTTTCAAAACTTACATCTATGGCATGACCAACTTCATATTTATCTGGGCAGAGTTATGCGCTCATTAATATGTTGTGTAATGATCTATCAACGCTTATGTATTTAGTTTGGAATACAGCATACATTTAGTTACTTTGTTTCTTTCAGTGTGAATATATATATATATATATATATATATATATATATATATATATATATATATATATAAGCTTTGGGAAGAATAAGACATGAGTATATAATAAAAAGGTTACTGTATTTGTATGGGAAAATATGAACTTGTTTTGTCGGAAGGATATTTTAATATTACATGCAGTTTCAAATCCTGAATATTGCGTATCAAATGTTGATTTTCTGAAATTAGAATTACCAAGTGTGGTGAAAATTTCTTGGCACGATTTTGATCTACACCTAAAAAAAATTCTCATATTTTCAGTCATGGTGAAATTTTTCCAGTCTGATTTGAAAGAGTATATTTTTTATTAATGTTGTATGGGCTTTCAATTTCAGTGCTGCCATCTGTAGTCATATCCTGACTAGCATCAGTTGATATGTGAATAACTTGAGGATTGGTTTGTTCATTGTCACTGTGACTACTTGCATAAATATTGTTGCTGACTTTTTTGAAGTATTGCACAAAAATCATGAAAAAGTGAATTGTATCTTGCATTGCCATTTTATGGCTTTTTTTCCACCAACCTAGTCTCAGCATCAACTGTGATCTTTTGGCATTTATAACTTACAAATCAAAATTGTGTCTGTGACACAGGAAATATGTTATGTGATTCACAACTACACAAGGACAAAACAATGACAACTGGGATTTTTACATACATACATATCAAAAAGCATATTGTTCATGAAATAATGTGCACAATTCTTATTTTTTGCATGACTGCATGCATAGAATTCAAAATTTTGCAGGAAATGTAACATTTTTTTTGAGATTATCATGCACACTCATCATAAATGCAAACCTGAAACTTTTTTTTTCAAAATTGCAGAAATGTCTCATTTTAATTAATATGACTTTACAATATTAAAAAATGATTTTACAATAAAATATGTATTAAAACAGATTTTTAAACAACAGTCCTTTTAAGGAACATACTCTTACTGTCCAAATAACTTTTTATATGAATCCTAAGTTTGTTTATCATGATGGTTCATGGCCTTTAAACTGTATTGTATTGAAACCATATTCAATATTCATGATAAACTCCAAAAACTTGGAAACAAAAATACTTTTTATATTCAACCTAATATGTTCACAAAATATGCTAAGCAAATGATAATAGAATTCTTCATAAAAGATCATCTGCCAACAGTGGCCTTTTACAGTGAGAGTAAGTAGTGGAAATTAAATAAAACAAATCTAAAATGCCAAGCCCTTACTAAAATGAAAATGAATAATTATTGAAAAAAATTAATTTATATAACAGTTGCAACAATGTTTAAAATGCTGAAAATCTTCTCTCCCAGAAACAAGTCCTGAATCTTAGAGTTACAACTCATACTATCTTATAAAACCAGATTTTTTTTTTAATAGCTGTGTTAGAAAATATGAAACAGCCTTGAAAGACCTCATTAGAGCATTTATCTCAAAACAAGTTAAAAATGCCAAAAATTAAAAGCAAAATTGCAAAAGCTCAAGTTCTCATTAAGAACTGATCTTGTTTTAAGATTATATTCCACATCACTGTACACTGATATAAAATACATGTTATGTAAAATCTTAATTGTATGTAATCACACTGCTGTAACAAATCAAACTTTGGAGAAAAGTCTGAAAGAGCTGGAAATTATTCATACAGATTAGACCGTAAAATACTTTGTCATATTAAGCATGACATCAGTGAGCAGTTTTTTAGTTTTCTCCTGATTTTTCCTAAGGGAACTGTGCACACTCTTGATGATTGCCTCTCCATCTTCTCTGCGAAGCATGTCACAGTATACTTCAGCTACAAACATAATGTAAATATAAAATAAGATATACACTGATAAAGATTCAATTATAACAGTACTTCTTATTATAAAATGACCACACTTTACAGAAACTGAAATAACTTGTTCAGTTTCTCTGACATTTATGTTTCTAATCTTCACCAGATACTGATACTGCTCCAGTGGTCTAGTGGTTAGAGTGTCCGCCTTGGATGCAGGAAATCCCAGCTTTGAACCAGGGCTGAGTCGTACAAAAAACTTATAAAAATGGTACTAAAAGCCTCCTCACTAGGGCCTCAGAATTCAGGTTAGTGTTAGGACTGGTCGGCCTTGTGTCAGGATATTGTGTTTGTGTGGGACATCCTGCTACAGCATGATGCCAGTGTGCTAGACATCACTAAACTGCCATACTGCAGATATCATAGCAATATGACTGAAAAATTGCTAAAGCTATGTTAAAAATCCAAATCGTCCCACCCACAAATATTAACAAATATTAAATAATAGGCAAAACTTGATTTTCAAGGTTTCATTTCTTTTTCATATCAGTGTGCATACAAAATGAATCAAAAAGCAAATTCCCACAACATAACAGATCATATTCCATTTGTTACAGAACATATTGAAAGAACATTTATTTTCCAAAGTAAGACTGTCACATTAAATTACCATATATCCTCCTTGCTTATAATACTGTAAATGTTTCCTCAGTTCAACATGGCTGCAACCTTCCCATTGAGTTATAATGTCTATTGAAATGAAGTATCATGCAAACATCTTTGGTTCAGCAACTGTAATCCATGCATCAAAACAGGTTAGTTTCATTTTTCTGTGCAGCGATTCTGACCTTTGGGTAGGCACATGGCTATATAACACACCATATATTCATGATATAATTCAGTCAGGTTTCATGAAAAATTCTTAAAGTGTTTCAAAAGTTTAAGCAAGTCTTGACAAGGAATCCAGTCAAAAAGTTATATTTCAAATGTCATGACCTTGACCTGGACATAGGGAGTTTCTGGTACAAATTACATTTCTGATACTGGTGAAATATTATGTTCCCCAGAAATAGCTTCTGTGGTTAAAAAATTGCTGCCTGGACATTAAATCAGGTAAAAGAGTGTCCACAAGACTGAAGTAGGAAACAACTTTGGTACATGGCACACTACCTAGTCTTGATTTATACCTAAAAAAAGTTAGTTTGTACAAGAAAATGGGTCACAGTGACATTTACCTTTGCAGTGATCTTGGTCACTAATAACGCAATATAAAAAAAACTGGTGATGATATCTATCTAAAAGTTTGGCTATATTTCTCCAGATTTGATAGCTACGGCTTGAATAAGCAAATGTTAATGGATGGAAGGACATACAGACAATGCCTTCTTGTGATTCACCCAAACCAGGAAAGGCATGTAATAAAATTAAAAATAGCTATTAGGCAAGAAGTGATTACATTTACTAACCTTTCACAGTAGTAAGATTGCATAGAATCCAAGCTGCCACATATTGGGATTCTTCCTTGGGAAAAGCCTCATGCTCTAGAAGTGTAAAGACTGGCAGCAGTGAAATGTAAGACATTTCTCTTTTTATCCGAACATCCCACGAAAACATGGCTCTCCTGATCTGTTTCATAACATCAAATGTGGAAATATTTTTTTCGTACCATTTCTCCTTTTGGAAGGATAACATGTGCAGCAGTATACAAACACAACGGATAGATGTATCGACATCATGATTTTCATCACTGTACTCCAGCATGACCCTGGAGTAAAAAACAAATAGAAAAAAACTGGTTATAGATTTAAATAACATATTCCTTCAAACAATATTGTGAAGCATTGAAAATGCACATATATTGTCATGGTTTAAGTCTGAATCTACATGGCCCAGGGACAAATAAGTAGTACAATTTTCTTGGCACTGCCATTTTGTAATCAGTCAAGAAAGAGTTGTGTTCCTGAACTCTGCACATATGAATTACTACACACAGCCATTTTGTACTCAGTCAGGACAGGATGTGTTGTTTTCCTGAACTCTGCATGTATGACTTCCTACATTCATTCCATGATGGACTTACAATGCAGGGTTTGATGTCAATATGTGAGTGATACTGGAGTTGCAGTTGGGATGGGATTAGATGAATGCTGATGGATAGATTTATTTCACTAAATGTGGGTATTAAAAGAAATGCTATGTCCATAGCAGGATGAGGGATATTTGAGTGCCTTCTAATAACTCAGATGATGAGGGCACTACCCAGACTGACCTCATTGCCAAGATGAAATCTCCATCCAAAAGCTGTATCCTCAGGCTCTGTACCTCTGACACGTTACTCTGAAAATAAACCAAACAGCAATTGTTGATGGGCTTCATTTTGTGCCCCAATAAATAAAATTACATTTATAACACTCAATATAACTCTTGAAACACTGAAAATAGAAGGACCAGCAATTACTTTGATAATGGACTTTATTGTGTGCACTCATAATAAGATCACATTTATAAAACTCATTATTACAACTCATGAAACTGTACAACTGACACATTACTCTGTAAATAAAGCAAGCAGAAACTACTGACTATTTATTTTGTGCACCAATAAATAATATTGAAAATAAATTGTATTTTTTAAACTAATAATGGTATTTTGCAAAAGATAGGGTTAAACATATTTTTCAAGTACCCTAATATAATAAATGTTCTGCTCCACAGTTATTAAGTATTTCTAAAAGTAGGACTTGTATAAGGTTGTGTGCATTTGCAATAAAGTAAAAAGGAGACAATGCTGATGTGGCTACTTTCATGTACTGAAACATATTGCTTCAAATGTGAAAGTGGCTGCTCCCAAGTGCACAAGAATTTAGTGTATACTACCGTAACTTTATCAGTTAATAAGAAATGGAACATGAATTCTGCATGAGTAGATAACAATGACATCTGAACATGCAATAATTGAATCATTAAATATTTTTAAAAGTATATATAAAAACTGGTTAGCTTTTTCAATTTATCATAAAGTCCAAAAATGAAAATGAATAACTAGAGCTATCAGTCTTTTGAGAGGTGGATATCTGAATTAAGGCCAAGCTGTAAACGCTTTATCGCATATAATTTCCAACAACTATACAACCAAGAAGGGTATTTAATGCTATTTTAACAATATCTAACATATAAAAACTCCTTGAGATAACAAAGATAACTAAGAAGAAAACAATTTTTTTTTAAAATTTAAAACCCAGTACAAAGTACAAAATTGCAGAGCAGTATTAGAGTCATCCAATTAAGTATCTAATTTCATGAATGACGTGTGGTTGTAGTCTTGTTTTTGAATGCAACAAGTTATACAGCTGAAATGTCTATGTCTATGTTGCTTCAGACAGCATGGATCCTGACATTTTGGCAGCAGTGTCAGAAGACATTATAAATATTAGAACAGAAATTTTAAGTACTCTCAAAGAAGAGTTGCTGAAATAAGCGAAATAAAATAAAAGAAAATGCCAGGAGTGAAAATGATAATATCAAGCCCACCAAGAATATCAGAAATCCCTACAGTCCCTCAATCTACAGTGGAAAACTCTACCATACAATGTCACAAATAGCAGTAAAGGATCTTATATCTCAGGCATAACAGCTGTAGGTTTTGTAATAATACAAGATTCTACAAAGGCACAAGAAAATATCAAGAACCATGATAATTCTTGAGAAAAGCACTCTCACAATTGGAGACTCCATTATTAAATATATAAATGATAGAGGCTTTAAGCCTTGGGTTCAAGTTAAGTGCTCAGTATTATTATATAGTGAATGCCCAAGAATTGACATGGACATTCATGTCAGGAGTGGAATCATAAAATAAGAGATATTGAACATGGATTTGTGACCAAGTCTGGATTAGTCCTGGAACACTTAAGGGTGAAAGACAACATTAATCTAAAATAGAAAAGTTTTATCTCAATTAATGCGTTAAATGAGTTTTTCCCAAACCTAAATGAGTTGTGATGCCTCTAAGAGGCATAGAAATGATCACAATTTGGGACAACAAAAACTGTTTATCAAGGAAACATTTCCAGTATTTTTAAACATGGGCATAATGTCCAATCATGCAGACACACATAAATAAAATAGTCTCATGACCATCTACAACATGGGCATAATACAAAACACGATGAAATGTTAAACGCAAATATGCAATTTTAGGAAAATGGCAATGAAGATGGGGCAAAATGTTTAGCAACCAAATGGATTTTTCCAGAAACTTCAAAATTTAAGATCTGCCAAGCATTATTCTCCCTGTGATGTCCTTGGAAGTACTTCTGGTACAATCCTTTAAGTGCTTCCATGAATGAAAATAACCATGATATTGTAACTGCTCTGACATAACTGTTGAATGTGCTAATGTTGCAAGACTCACTTCTGAAGAAACAGTTGATAGTCATGATTTAAGACAATAAATAAAAGAAAATTTAGAGGAATTATCATGGTTCATATTTTGATACTGATATTAATTTAGATATTCCACATCATGCATTCATCTAAAAAAACCATCGAAACTCAGAATTCTCTAAAAATCAATAAACTAAGCAAAAGGCAAAGAAAACATTTTTTCACTGATATATCTGGTTGTATTAGAAAAATGAATTCTAGAAACCTTTTAATGACCTGATAGGCAAATCTGTCAATAACCTGCCATTTACATGTATTAGTGATGCAAATCTGTCAACAACCTGCACAGGTATTAGTGATGCAAATCTCAACAACCTGCCATTTACATGCATTAGCGATGCAAATCTGTTAACAACCTGCCATTTACATGTATTAGCAATGCAAATATGTTAACAACCTGCCATTTACATGTATTAGCAATGCAAATATGTTAACAACCTGCCATTTACATGTATTAGCGATGCAAATGGTGATGTCAAGCAAGAACCTCTTGAACCTGCAAATGCACTCAATGATACTTTTGGAATATAAATGAAAAACTTGTTACGTATATTATGACTTTATTTAAAGAGGGCAACTCAATTAGTTAAGAACTAATCTACCTTGAGGCCCTCATTCAAAGGAATTTACTTATTTTTGCTGCATCTCTGAAGCCACTGTATATACTGGGTGTGGATTTCACAACTCCAAGAAGATTCTCCAGAAATAAATGAAAATATTTGTTCGAAACGTAGCAAAGAAGAGTGCATAATGTCACAGACATATCATGCCCAGTCACGTTATCCCGACACCAGGACAACTAGTCCTAAATATATCCTCTTAATGTTGAGTGCAAAGCGAGGTAGCTGTTAGTACCATAGTCATGAGTCTTTGCTAAGAATTGGCAGGGGTTCAAACTCACGACCTCCTGCATCTGCATCTGAGGTGGATGTTCTAATCACTAGGCCACCAAAGCAGTCTTGTTAGGTTTAGTAAAATCTAAATAGATCATTATGTCTTAAGCATAAATCTTACTTGGATTAGGATAATTTATGAGTTGTATGTAGTGTTATAAAATCTAAGTAGATCATTTTGACTTAGTATAATTCTTGTTAGGTTTAGTGCTTTTTGTGAATTACATGGCATGTCATAAAATCTAAGTAGACCATTTTGGCTTAAGTAGAAGTCTCTTAAGGTTTAAGACAATTTACAAGTTATATTGAGTGTTATAAAATCTAAATAAACCATTTTTGCTTAAGTATATATCATGATAAGGTATGTAGTCTTTATAGTGGTATTCATGTAAAACTTAAAAGTGACCTGTTTTTCAAGTAAGACTGTCTTATAATGAGGTACTTCTAAATGAGGGTGTGACCTAATAAAGCATAAAGACTAAAAAACTGAATACATCATTATTTGGAACCATGTTATAATTGGTTTGTTTAGGCATTAACTATAAAAGGGTAAAGTAAATTTTGTTGCTTTATTTAGTTTCATATTGTTGTTTTGTGGCATAATATAACACAAGCAGGTTATATAGTGCTGAGGTAACTGAATAAATTGCTTTGCTGAAGAATGCTCCACAGTAGACTTTCCAGGTTATAAATCCATGGTGGATTCCGAATGGTCACTCTTTTGATCAAGATTTCAGCATGGCCTTAATTAGTTGACTTATGATAGGCACAGAGGAACACATTGGTCTTAATATACCTTTGTCTACAGGTGCAATTAAATTAGTAAAATACTTGTGTAAAATTTGAACTTCTGAATAAAAAAATTATTTTTATCAGCTGTAAGTCATATATTATGCTAATGTTTTGTAACAAATAGAAAAAAAACTGACAATGACTTGCAAGCCATTCCCAGTCCCAAACTTTGATAACGCAGACATTTTTCATTTATTACACTTGATAAAGATCCTACATCTGAAAAGATTGAATAGTATCAAAATAAAGTGAAATATTTCAACATGGAGATCTATTTTGAACATGGACACATGAATGCATGGAAATGTACATGGATGCCAAAGTGATCTCTAGGTTGAACTTTGCAGAGGCATGTTAAGAAAGGACAAAACAGCAATACAGATACATGTATATGGTTAGAAGAAAAGTAATAGTTGTGAGATACAACATAAATTACAACAGGTTAGATGTTATATTGCCTAAAATTAAGTAGCCATAACAGTCTAATCTACATTTTCCGATTAAGGAGAGAATGGGCATTATGCATGAGAGAGAAAGACAGTTTGACAACACATGTAATGATAATAAGGGTGAGAAATGTTACCAAAGTTGCTATCATCCCTGATGCCATGTGTGTCAGCTCATCAAACTAGAAAAAAAAATGAATGAATATTGTTCTGAAAGCTATATGAATCTGCACTTACCTGTAATCTGAATCTTTCCCTTTCATATTTCAAATTATTTCAAAAAGTCTTCACATTAAAAAGATGAAAATTCACATGCTAAACATGACAAAATTATGTACAGTGACAACAATACCAATATAATACATCAATTTTAGGACCATCATGTTAAAGTAAATGAAAATTCACATGCTAAACATGACAAAATTATATAGTGACAACAATACCAATATAATATATCAATTTTAGGACCATCATGTTAAAGTAAATGAAAATTCACATGCTAAACATGACAAAATTATGTACAGTGACAACAATACCTATATAGTACACCAATTTTAAGACCAATGTGTTAAAGTAAATGAAAATTCACATGCTAAACATGACAAAATTATGTACAGTGACAACCATACCAATATAGTACACCAATGTTAGGACCATTGTGTTAAAGTAAATGAAAATTCACATGCTAAACATGACAAACTTATGTACAGTGACAACCATACCAATATAGTACACCAATTTTAGGACCATTGTGTTAAAGTAAATAAAAATTCGCAGGACAGACTTTTATTTCTGCTGTTTATAAAACCTCATACTGCATGGTAATGTTAGCACTTTCAAAATCTGTTGAGGTTTTAATACCATGTTTTTATCATATTGCCAATATTTAACCAAGGAGTTTTAAAATGTATTGGACCTTGACATCAACAACATTGTGTTCTGCTGCGCACGTCTCAACTGCATCTTTGTTTTTATCACCACTACATTTGTGTATTTATCACAACTACATCTGTGTATTTATTTATCATCAGTACATCTGTGTATTTATTTATCACTGCTGCATTTGTGTTAACACTAATACTACTGTCTATTTATCACAACTAAATTTTTTTAACACTCCTGAAGCTGCATTTATCACCAATGCATCTTTGTGTTGATCACCACTTTATTTATTAATCACCACCTCATCTGTATTTATCACTACTACACCTGTGTATTTATTTATCATTACTATGTGTTTGATCATCACCAATATATTTTTATTTATCACCAACATAACTGTTTATATATCCCCACTACATCTATATTTATCACCACTGCATCTGTGTGTTTATATATCACCAATACATCTAACAAGCCTGAAGCAACTTGTATTCATATGTTCACTGGTATCCATCAAGGTAAAACAATAAAAAAAATCGCTTTTCTTCCTCCTTTCTTGGCTGGTATAGTCTATTAGGCTCATTTTAGCTTCACGTCCTATTTTGTGTAATTTACTTTCATGTTAGTTTTATTGCCAAAACACTAGAATTAATAGACTGTACAATGTTCAATATTTTAATTCGAACAATATTTACAGCAGACATAGTGGGTGTCAAGGTAGCCCTAACATATTTTTACAGCAGACATAGTGGGTGTCTAGGCAGCCCTAGCATATTTTTACAGCAGATATAGTGGTTGTCAAGGCAGCCCTAGCATATTTTTACAGCAGATATAGTGGTTGTCAAGGCAGCCCTAGCATATTTTTACAGCAGACATAGTGGGTGATAGTGGTTGTCAAGGCAACCCTAGCATATTTTTACAGCAGACATAGTGGGTGTCAAGGCAGCCCTAGCATATTTTTACAGCAGACACAGTGGGTGTCAATGCAACCCTAGCATATTTTTACAGCAGACATAGTGGTTGTCAAGGCAGCCCTAGCATATTTTTACAGCAGACATAGTGGGTGATAGTGGTTGTCAAGGCAACCCTAGCATATTTTTACAGCAGACATAGTGGGTGTCCAGGCAGCCCTAGCATATTTTTTACAGCAGATATAGTGGTTGTCAAGGCAGCCCTAGCATATTTTTACAGCAGACATAGTGGTTGTCAAGGCAGCCCTAGCATATTTTTACAGCAGACATAGTGGGTGTCAAGGCAGCCCTAGCATATTTTTACAGCAGACATAGTGGGTGTCAAGGCAGCCCTAGCATATTTTTACAGCAGACATAGTGGGTGTCTAGGCAGCCCTAGCATATTTTTACAGCAGACATAGTGGGTGTCTAGGCAGCCATAGCATATTTTTACAGCAGATATAGTGGGTGATAGTGGTTGTCAAGGCAGCCCTAGCATATTTTTACAGCAGATATAGTGGGTGTCTAGGCAGCCCTAGCATATTTTTACAGCAGACATAGTGGGTGTCAAGGCAGCCCTAGCATATTTTTACAGCAGACATAGTGGGTGTCTAGGCAGCCCTAGCATATTTTTACAGCAGACATAGTGGGTGTCTAGGCAGCCATAGCATATTTTTACAGTAGATAAAGTGGGTGATAGTGGTTGTCAAGGCAGCCCTAGCATATTTTTACAGCAGACATAGTGGGTGTCTTGGCAGCCCTAGCATATTTTTACAGCAGACATAGTGGGTGTCTAGGCAGCCATAGCATATTTTTACAGCAGACATAGTGGGTGTCAAGGAAGCCCTAGCATATTTTTACAACAGATATAGTGGTTGTCAAGGCAGTCCTCAGGAATTTGTACTTGGCTGTCATAATTAGATTTTAAATGCTCAGATGGAGCTCATTTCTATAGCATTTGCTGCCGCATCATGTGGCACCGACACAAAATCTTGATCCTCTATGAGACCATAACCAGAGGGCTATCCATGCTGTTACCCATATTAGAGACCATTCGCACATCTTGGCAATTCACATTCTTGTAAATTTGTGACCTCAGCATCATTGTATTGTTTCCTTGCTGCTTCTTGGCTGTTTACATACTTTTCTTATAATAGCATCCTGGTAATTTGGGTACTTCTATGTCTGCATACTAGTAATTGGGGTACTTCTTTATGTCAGCATCCTGGTAATTGGGGTACTTCTTTATGTCAGCATCCTGGTAATTGGGGTACTTTATGTCTGCATCTTGTCAGTTCTTTAGTAGCCACATCTTGGAGATCTTTATGACCTGCTTTTCCTGTGACATGGTTTGCACTAATTTTCAGAAAGCCAGTTACAGGCATGAGTCCTTCCATGATTAGGCATGAGATCCTCTTAGTCCAATACACCCCCCCACCAGCCCAAATAGAGAAGACCTGGCTTTAGTGAAAAGGACCAACTGATATTCACTGCCTAAAAACCAGCATTCTCCCAGACACATGATCATTGGTATATGTATCAACAAGATCTTCCAGAGAAAGGTCATATTCTAGGGGATCACAACCTGGGTTGTCAATACAACACTGTATAAATCATATACAATGAAACTGTTTCTGCCTATAAATGTCACCCTGTTGTACCATCCAGGTGTTATCTTCATGTGGATACATGGCCTAGATGGTTTGTATCACGATTTAAGAGAATGGCACCAGCTAGAGAGTATCACATATATTCTTAAATATTCTTATAAAGTCCCATACTTGAAAATGCATCTTTCATCTCTTGCAATACACAAATGTCAGTATATTTTAATGGGCAAGTCTCTGAATAAATAGTGCACAACATAAAAGCACTGTCTAATGTGGCTCAGCCAACAGATAGCTTCCACACAATATAATGAACATCAACTATTGTATGATTTTACTGCTGCAACTTTCTAATTATAACAATAAAACTTAAACTATCTACAACAAGTTACCACAAAGTCATTTATAATGAACACTATGTCTGGTATATGACATTTAATAACAGCATGGACAGCTTATTGTCCATGGTGTAAATCTGAAATGCCTGTCCTGTATTACCAAGATGAACAAACAAGTTTTATCAAATTATCTTCTATTATGATTTTAACATGCAAATATAATTGTAGATCAAGATTAATGACCTTGAACAAAGATCACACAGTAATGATTATCAAATTCATTGGAAACATGCCTGAGAATTTGCTCAAATACAAATTTTAAACATTATACAAATGTATATGTTAAAATTATTGTTTTCACAAGCTTACTGTGTAATAATTTTAATTAGTGGCATCTAATCTTGAGATGAGTCATTGGAGGGCTTAAAATCAAGTTTCATAGACATTTTGTAAAGATAAATACAAAGGCAACATTTAATTCAAATCAATTACAATTTCTTTAACTTGTCAGGTGACCACTATCTACAATGCCCTTTAAGAAAAGGTCATATACTTGTGAATAAAAGTTTTGTAATCAAACTTGTATTTTAAATGGAATGCAATTTTATCTAATCAATGCACAAAGTATGTATTTTTCTTACTTACATTTTCTTCGATGACGGGACAAAAATCTCCAGACTTATAGATCTGTACTGTCTTTATGAAAAGTTCCACTCCATCATTTGAGCAGAATCTTGTACTGTTTTCAGGTAACTTGTCTTAAATGTGGATGTTACAAGTAAACAAAATTAGATACCAGTAACATGTCTGGCATTTGCGACACTAATATTACAAATCCAGGATGTAATACATGTATATGTACCATGTCTTGCATTTTGATAGGTATACTAAATATTACAAATCTATGGTGTAATATGTGTACTATGTCTTGCATTTGTGACACGTATACTAAATATTACAAATCAAGGGTGTAATACCAGTACCCTGTCTTGCATAAGAGATGGATATACTAAATATTACAAATCAAGGGTGTAATACCAGTACCCTGTCTTGCATATGAGATGGATATAATAAATATTACAAATCAAAGGTGTAATACCAGTACCCTATCTTGCATATGAGATGGATATAATAAATATTACAAATCTATGGTGTAATATGTGTACTATGTCTTGCATTTGTGACACGTGTACTAAATATTACAAATCAAGGGTGTAATACCAGTACCCTGTCTTGCATATGAGATGGATATAATAAATATTACAAATCAAGGGTGTAATACCAGTACCCTGTCTTGCATATGAGATGGATATAATAAATATTACAAATCAAGGGTGTAATACCAGTACCCTGTCTTGCATATGAGATGGATATAATAAATATTACAAATCAAGGGTGTAATACCAGTACCCTGTCTTGCATATGAGATGGATATAATAAATATTACAAATATAGGGTGTAATACTAGCATCATGTCTTGTTAGTGTAACAGCTATACTAGATATTACAAATCTTGAATGTAATACCTGTACCATGTCTTGCACATATGACAGGTATACTAAAATAGTATTACAAATTAAGGGTATAATACCAGTATAATTTTGTGCATGTGTGACAGCTATAATAAATATTACAAATCTAGGGTATAATACCTGTAATGTCACTTCTTGCATTTGTGACAGGTAAACTAAATATTACAAATTTAGGGTAGAGATGTCTATTTTGGGAAACTCATACCGGGTACCCAATCAAAGGGAAATTATATTAAATGTGAACCTGAACTGATATGCTGAAAGTTCACATATACCAACCCATGTGAGAGTTATGATCATAATTATTATTAATATGTGTTGCAAAAAAGCGTAATCTCAGCATAAAAAGGGCAATCTATATATTACATGCCATAATCACAGAAAACTATGAAAAATGTACATTTATTTTTGCTACTTATCTGGATCTGCAGTTATTATTTTTGTCACAAATTGACCAAGTGCATGTAGATTGCCAGTAGTAGTTAGTACAAGAGTGTAGACTCAAAACAATCACTTTAACTAGTCTATGTGTCGACTGCAACTTTCAACATCTGTAAAGTCCACAC
The DNA here is from genome assembly GCA_016746295.1 of Potamilus streckersoni. Lineage (NCBI taxonomy): Eukaryota > Metazoa > Mollusca > Bivalvia > Unionida > Unionidae > Potamilus > Potamilus streckersoni. The sequence continues at coordinate 121,831 of JAEAOA010000201.1, forward strand.
ATGATGACTTGTATCCTCAGCCTACCAAGGTTCTTCCCTTAATGACGATTGCGTGCAACATACTTTTAATTTTAACAACATCCCTCTTCTCCAACATTTTTCAGTCATATAACATCCATCAGTCAAATCGATAGAAAACCCATTTAATATTATGATATCTGGCACCATTTAGTTTCAATTCAGAATGGCCTGATATGCATGCAGTGTCAAAATAGAATGAATATATGGCTAGTGGTTTCACATTCAAGACACCTGTTTTTGGAACTGTTACATATAAAAATTCACAAAAAATTACCATATTTACCCATGTGGTGAATTTGTATTGAAGTCATTTTTATTATTAAATGACAAAGATTTTTTTCCCTCATATTTAAATATTTCAGTGAAAAATTTCATTCTGTATAGTTCAATTATTTCATTGTTTCCTAACATGGTATATGAAGTGCCTTTGCCATGGCAAAAATATCTGTCTTATGTTTCCCATTAATAAATAAAGGTCCAATAAGAAAACATGTGAACAGTGATTCTGACATGAATAGCTAACACTTGCTCTAGGGCCACAAGCTTGAAGAAAAAGTTACAGTTAAACCAGACATTTCTACAGTGCTTTGTTTTATTTGAATTGTAGTATATATATATATATATATATATATATATATATATATATATATATATATATATATATATATATAAAGAATACAAATCATATGGCGAATAACAACCCTCTCAAGCGTACTGGATCCACCAAGGGATCACGTTTGTCAGGGATTAATTAAAATAGATGCAATAAACTGACGACGAACAGTACGAAACTAGTAACTAACTAGCCTAAGCGCTTTCAACTCTTAATGAGTTTTTGAAAAAGACTCATTAAGAGTTGAAAGCGCTTAGGCTAGTTAGTTACTAGTTTCGTACTGTTCGTCGTCAGTTTATTGCATCTATATATATATATATATATATATATATATATATATATATATATATATAATTTTATTTTGTCAAATATTATTTAATCAGTATTTAAATGTCATTGTCAATGAAATATATTGACCCAGTTATTGTCATCAAGATCTCAAAACGACTGCATTTAAAAAATGGCAACCTAAACATGGACGGAAATGAATTTAGGATGGTCTAGCTTGAAACATCAGCGTTGATTCTTAAATAGGTTCCGCGAAAAAGGAGAGATTTGTCCTCTTTTGTAGTAATTATATAGTAAATGTACGACAGGTAAATTGTAAAAAACAATACAAGACCCTGTGATGATGAACCATACAAGCCCTTTCAGATTAAAATAAGTAGCAAAAAGAAATATGTTTTTCATATGGTATTCTGTAATGACTATCAAAGTCTATTTATACTAAGACTGCAATATTTTGCACCTCATGTTACATGTAGTAATAAAAACACTTATCATGTGTGTGTGTATGTGTGTATATGTGTGTATATGTGTGTATATGTGTGTGTGTATATATATATAAAAGAAGAAACGGTAAAAAATTCTGTCCAGAATTTATGGTGAAACATTTTCTACCCCAGTCACAAGACTTAACAAAATAAAATTTGTGTTGAATTTGTGCCCCCACACCCTGCAGCTTGAGATAAAATCAATAAACTAAATTTTATTTGATCAAAGGAATCTGACATTTTTATCATTAAAGGAAACCTTTTCAGTACTATATGTTAAGTTATAGTACTGATAGTTGTCAGAGAATAAACCGTACATTATTGATAAAGCATCAGACTCCTGTGATTTGATAATAAAATGAAAGAAACTAACCTCATATTGATATAATTTATTTCTTTTTTCATCGTATACATTAAAAAATAAAATATATCCATGAACTCTGCATATTATAGCTCAAGCATTCATACTGTAACATGCATCGCTCTAATCCAACTGAAAACTAGATCCAACATAATTGCAAACAAGAGGGAAGAAATAACCAAACAATTGCTTGAAGAGAACTGCTGTTTCAGCACAATACTGAGTTAGGTTCAAACTAACCAAAATTTAATTATATCCAGTATAACTATATGACATTATCTCACAAACAAAATCATTATTTGAAAATATATTCACTTTCACTTGAGTGTAGGTAACAATCTTTTTGCTAGCATTAGTTACAAAAAGTATTATTATGCAAGTTATTGCTGCATATACTATCTACCAATAAACATCAATGCCCATATGTATTAAATATAACTACAGATAACAAGCAAACAGAAGCCTAGATGGTGAATAAACACAAGTGGAAATGAGTAGTAAATGCATTATTTTCACTTGCCGACCCGATATCAAAAAGACAACAGTTATTCATATTACAATATTACAAAGCCGACATTGGATACATTTAAGCTGTTTTTTTTTTATAAGTCTATCAATACAAACATTATTTTATTACATTGCAAGCTGACCTTGGTAGCTGACTCTGGGTTCTTTTAAGTGTGCTAATTTTTCTTTGAATATACAAAGTTGGCCGAGATAAGAAAGCTAATGTTAACAGGAATTTTAAAAATAAAATTGAAACAATGGAAGAATTATTCAAGTGGCACAATAGAGTTTCGTGCACAGATATTGATACCAAGCATTGCCCAGAAGACTGGAGAAAAAAATGACAATATGATCATTAACATTGATGAAATTCTATTGTACCTTGATCCCATTCCTGGACGGACTGATGGGGGGGATATAAGTATGAGAATTAGTATGACTGTTGCATATTTTAACAAATCTGACTTTACTCATTGCAGTTTCCGCTTCAGGAGATGTGTTGCCTCTAACAATAATTTTTCACTGCATCCCAACATATACAGTAAATATGGTATACATCTCTGGGGGTTGGCATATATAAACTTACAACAAAAGAGTTCACATTTAATTTCCATTTCATCAGGTACCTGGCTAAATGATTGACTTTTCCTAAAATGTTGAAATATCAAGATATTATGGCATCTAGATGATTTGACCATTCTGGTGAGATGACGTTTATATGAATGTGAAAATAAACCACTCCATCAATCATTCACATCTGCATAACTTATAAACCCTCTTACAATGCAGAATCAGGCAAATATTCCATTTTTTCAAAACTGGAGAATATCTGAAAAGCTAGAATCTATTAATTGTACATAAAATTGCAATACAAAATTAGAAAATTTGATCTTGATAAATCATCTGTCTTATCCTGCGTTTTATTAATGAAATGCATTTTCTGTACACAGTAAATATCATAATGACTACGTCTTAGACAGATATGACTAGCTCTTGTTCATTTAATCATCAATAAGTTGTTATAAACTACTATGTTGTTTTGTTTTTTTTCCATTGCATGTGTATACTTTCTTATTTTCCAGCATGAAATAAAATATAATGGTACAAAAAGACCTCCATAATTGATGGAGCAATTCGAGTTTACTAGGATTTCAGAACTATATATTGTGTACAGAACAGTAGTTACAGTGCAAATTGTATATTAGATGCAGAGTTTGCTTTATTCATTGGTTTTAACAAATCTTATTCTTCTAAATCACATTTTAAAAAGACATCAATAAAACTATTTTATTTATTTTGACCCACATGCTTAATAGTTATTGTTTTTCAGAAATATACATGATCCAATAAAGTGATGTCAATCATATCAAATGATACATTCTTATTCATAAAAGTTGCTTAATGATCGTACCATATAATAATATAACTGATCCTCATTGACGTATTTTAGTTTATTTTGAATTACACAAATTCGTAACTTTCAGCACATCAATCATTCCACCTTTGACTTTGGACAGCTGATTGTTTTGGCATTTCTTTTTGTTTATACTTACCAATTTGTCTTTTGTTTACTGACAGGAGACCAAGTATCTATATTTAAACCATGAAACTGGCTTGTGAATAGGGGGATTTTATCCAGGAGCAATGTTGGTGACCATTTGTTCTACAACGTTAATCAGTATAGATTAAGTGTCATACAATTTTAAGTGGGTTGATCAGGATGGAACAATTATTTCCAATGTAATTATAAAGCAAGTTTTTATCAAGTAAATTGCTTTTTTATTGCCATTCCTCCACCCACACAAATTTCTTGATGTAAAGCAGAGATGGCATCCCTATACGAAATGTTTTGACAGATTCTGCCTGGAATAGATTGAGGGTGCTATTCACTTAAAAATACCAAATTTCAATGGACTTTAGGCAGAATGGGATATGGCTAAGACTGAATTGATCTCTGTGTTGAGCATAATATTTCTCATATCCCTCAAATCAGATAACTAAGATTGTGTGTGATTTAGATTTTTAACATAGCTTTAACAATTTTTCAGTCATATCACATTGATGTCTGCAGTATGAGTTTATAGTTATGTCTAGCACTGTGGCATCATGCTGCAGACATGTGGTATGATGTTCCACCCAGTCACATTATCCTTAGCCTTTGCCAACCAGTCTTAATACTAACCTCTTAATGCTGAACACCAAGCGGGGCAGCTGTTAGTACCATTTTTAAAAGTCTTTGGTATGACTTGGCCAGGGTTTAAACCTGCTACCTCCTGCATTTGAAGTGGATGCTCTAACCATGAGGCCACCGGAGCAGTCTAAGATTGAAAAGTTCTGATTGTCTTGTTCATTTTCCTTCTGTAAAACATGTTTTGGATTTAGACTGATTTTAGCAGAAGTATTATCATAATTCATCAAAAGAAGCATAGATGGATGATGATTGAACTTAGAAAATTAGGCATAAGGCAGATTTTGGATGAGATCTGATATTTTGTCTGAAAAATACTTTTCCTAACAAAATATGCTCTACAAAAATCATACCCTTGTGAAAATGTGACTGAATTTTCAGTGAAACCCACTAAAATGTCATTTTTCACCAAAAGTTTGGAACTTCAATCGATTTCAATGAAATTTCAATGAAATTTTGCTAAAATTTGACAATTATCAGTGAGAATTTTTGATGGAAATTGAGATTTGCCAAATTTCTAAAAATGTATGGCTTTATAATTATTGTAATGGTCATCACTGAAATATCAAGAAAAATAATAAGAAACATTTTATTGATACAAAAAGAAACCTTTATTCCATTTTTAATATAATTTATTTTTTCTTGTATATTTTTAATGATTTTCAGCATCATTGTATATTTTCTATTTCTGATGGCTCTAATTGTATTGTTCATTATGGGGAAGAATAACTTCTTTCCACATCTTTCCTTGTTGTTTTTCTTTTTTGTTGAATTTAACTGATCTCAGACAAAAAGACTGTTCTTCTTTATAAATCAAGATTCTGCTTTTCTTAAGACCTGAATTTGATTTTCCTCAATATAGACCTTTTTCTTTTTGTATCATCTCTGAAGCATTATTTTAAAAAAAATGTTCATTCCCATTCCACAACAATCCTAATAATGAATATTTCTTCCATATATTATTTTAACAGATGACCACTGTGAAGAGCCTTCTGATATTTCAAACGTTTGTACTTGCCCAATGAATCTTCACATAAAAGAAAAGTGATGGAAATCAACATGCTTATCGAACATTAGTTAAAATTTTCAAGCACAACACAAGTTTAAAAAACATCGGGAATGTAATTGGTCAATCTGTAAGAAATCTGAATGCCAGGACTAGCTTTTTGCTTTTTTTTGCCATAAATATTTGAACTACTATTATAGTACCAGCTTAACAGTAGTAGCTAATGTGTTGAATGGAAAGTAATTGAACCAGGATGATTTCAAAGTTATGAAACTCTAAAGTGATGAACTTCCAGAATTTAATGCGGGACAATTCATAGATCACTCATGGGAAAGTGTTGATATTGTTGCCAGATATCCATGTTTATCAAAGATGATTATATCTTTACAGAGAACTTTCATGCATACAATCTTTCAGTGTCATGAGAGATATGTCTATATTAGCAAAATATTGTTGTATTAGAATTTTAAGTAAAATCAGTGAAGTTATATAATGATAAATGTTTGTCAAGGCTGCTTACTGATTGAGTGCAATCACAACAGCAATCACAACAGCATCATAGGCAGTTTTTTTATTTCTAGTGATTTATTTCACATGGAAATCAGCTTTTTTGTTTAAAATTAAAATTCCACCTAAAGTCTGCTTTAAATTGATTTTAGCTTGTTAATATCAGTAGTTTATGATTTAGGAAGACAACACTTAAAATCCTGTCTGAAATCTGCCTAAAGTCATCCTGAAAAATTTTGTAATGATTCTTTTCTTAATCATTTTGAGGTCTCTCAGTGACATGACAGTCTTGTGGGTTTCCATAATGTACAAGTTATAAAGGGACAGATGTACCCGAATGCTCGAGGAACACCATTCTAATTTATGACCAATGAAACCTTAGGCTCAATGTCTCCCAGTTTTGCAACTTTTATCAGGATTTAACCACAAGTAAACTATCAACAGCCACCAGTCTTTTGTTTCTTATATATGTATGACCATCTTTGGAAATATTCCTGACTATGATTGATACCTGTCAGATGAAACAGAATCCACCACAATATGGACATGTATGGAAAAAAATGGTTTGGAATTCGAACATTTGGATCCTCTAATTTCCTAATCAAGAAATCTGTCACAATTGCTGCATATTCTAGCAATCTCTGAAAAAAAACAACAAGATTTGAATAGTTAAAAGTATTTTAATCCAACTAAAAGATGTACAGAAAAACAGAAAGACAAATCTTCCCCCTCTTTTATGGAAGTAGTCCAATTAATTAATTACTGTTGTTATATCCTAGGATCAGACTACACACATTGATTATACATAACATACAATCTCATTCATCAACAGAAAATATGCAACAATTAAAGATAGATTTATATATTTTACTATTTAGTGGTGAACTATTTTAGAGTTAATAATTAGCTGATGATTATTTAAGATTTCTGTTAACAAGACAGTGAAAGTTCAAAATTATATAAAAGACAACTGAAGAATTAGTGTAAAGGCCTAAATATTATTTAGCTTATCTTTATATAAATATGATGGTAAGTACAAAATTTTGCTTATGTTGGGCAGTTTTTGCCCATTTCAATCAAACAGGATTTCAGGAAAGAGAAAATAATGTCCCAAAATTTGACATGAGCACTGTGAAGACCTGTTCTGTCCCATGTATACAAGTCATCTTGTGTGAATGCACTAGTATGACATCTTTGATTGCACTGGAGATTAGTGACCAATTGGTCTCACTGAGCTTGACTTGATGTGCAGAAACCATTAGGTTTACTAGGACATCTGACCTTTAGACCACATACTATACAAAGTTCTTTATTAGCTTCAGTTAGACATCCACAAGTTTGGTCAAGGAATTCACTCCAGAACAGAAGTTATTTTGCATGACCCATTCTTATCCAAGCAACATGGTCTTAAAGTTTTAATTCTAAAACAATTTTCTTCTTTCAGTCAATGACCTTGACATTTTACCTTTGACCATTAAATAAACTAATGAACTTGCTCCTTATGCAAAGTGTAAGCAATCCAAAAGATTTTATCCAAAGATTTTAAAAGATTTTATAATGAAGAATTTTACAAAATGCAAAGCACAGAATTTTGCAATTGCTGTAGGCAACCTGACTTATTGTGCTAAAATTAGTTGTCTTTTTTCTACCTGTGACCTTTAAGTTTAGCCTTAAAAAAATTATGCTTCTTCCTTATCCCACAAATTTGTAACTGTAAATGGTGGGAAATAAATTATTGTGCACAGACCGGTTTTTTCTTCTTTCAGTCAGTGATCTTGACCGTTTAACTCACCAACCTCTAAAGTGCAAGTCATTCACAAAGTCTGGTAACTATTAATTATTATTTTTTTTATTATTATTATGACTTTATTTAAAGAGGGTAACTCAATTAGTTAAGAACTAATCTACCTTGAGGCCCTCATTCAAAGGAATTTACTTATTTTTGCTGCATCTCTGAAGCCACTGTATATACTGGGTTTAGAAAAAGGAAATAGAGTGGGCATTTCTAATCTCAACTGGAATACTATTCCAGAGCAAAGTTCCTAAGTATTGGAAACATTTTTTTAAATAATTCCTTATTTGGTTTGGGAATTTTGTAATGTTTGGTAGACATTGATCGCAGGTGGGGAGTATTTCCAGGTAGCCTATACTTGAATAGTGATTGTAAATATTCAGGAACACTATTATTGGCTATCCTGTACATTAATTTGGCTTTTCTTAAACAGATTCAGTCATTAAAAGGTAGTATTTTTAACTTACCAGCTAAATTTTCCTTGCTTTCTTTCTGGATTGATATTAACTCAAAAGCTCTTTTTTGGTGATGTGCCAGCTTTGCTAAGTTTTTATCATTTGTATTACCTTGTACTGAATTACAGTAGTCTAAATAGGGTTGCATGTAACTGTTATAAAATAGATTTCTGTGCTTTTCCCGAAGAAAGTGTCTTATCCTACTGAGAAGCAATAAACTTGAATTGACTTTTTACTGATATGTTTGATATGTTCAGTCCATGATAGGTTATTATCTACCAAAAGACCAAGTAGACTTTTGTGACAGACCATTTGCAAACTTTTATCCTTCCATATCAGACATAGTTCATCACTTTCAAGTTTTGTTCTTTTGTTCCATGTTGAGATAAGTAATATTTTAGTTTTACCAGTATTAACCACCATGCCATTGCATGTGCACCAGTTATCCAATTTGTTTAGGGCATTCTGTAAAGAAATTTCAAGTTCTTGCTTTGTGTTTTGGATGTCTGACAATGTTGTGTCATCTGCATGATGATACTGAGTCCTTTAGTACAAGTGGTAAGTCATTAATAAATACAATAAACAGTAATGGACCCATAATTGAGCCTTGTGGTACTCCACATCTAATAGTTCCACGTTCAGACAGAACATTATTTATATAAACATGTGTTCTCTCACTTAAGTATGAAGTAAACCATCTAACTGTGCTTTCATCACATTGGTAGATTTCTTCAAAAGGATTTCATGATCCACCATGTCAAAAGCTTTCCTGAAATCTACAAATACAGAACTGATTATTCTACCTTGGTCAAGTGCTTGAAGCCATTTATCAGTTAGGGAGATCAAGGCAGTCTCACATGAAATTTTCTGTCTAAAGGCTGATTGATTAGGGTATAACAAAAAGTGTTTGGTTAAATATGATATGAATGAATCATTGACATGCTTTTCAATCAATTTTGACAAGTTTGGTAGTATTGAGATTGGCTGGTAGTTATCAGCATCATCCTTAGTACCAGATTTGTGACTAGGAGTTACTTTTGCAGTTTTCCATAATTTGGGGGCAGATGAGGTTGCAATACTTAAATTGATTATGAATGTTAAACTATCTACAATAGCAGAGGCAGAAGATTTAATGAGTCATGGACCAATCTGATCAAGTTCTGTAGCTTTCTTAGTATCAAGTTCACTGAGATATTTCTTAACAAAGTTTTTTGAGACTGGTGGGATAGAGAAACATACCTCCTTAGAGATTTTGCTGCTGCAGAACTTTCTCAGTTCATTAAAGTTGTTTTCAATCACTGGTTCTTTTAATTTTGTGGTAATGTTGGTGAAAAAATCATTGAAAACATTTGCAATGTCTTTGTTATCAGTGACTATGGTGTCATTAAAAGAAGTGAGTGAATTTTATTTATCTGATCTTTGTGTGTTCCTCCAGTGAGTTTATGAAGACTTTCCAAATGCAGTTTTTGTCACACTTTTTGTTTTCAAGTAATGATTGATAATAATTTTGTTTAGCTTTTTTTAATCATACTTGTTATTTTATTTCTCCATACTTTATATTATGCATGGTTTCCCATAGCCTTGAATTGGTCTCTTGTTTTTGGAGCATCAAGGATTTCAATTGTAAGCCAATTAGATTGGATTTCATTCTTTACTCAATGTACTTTCAGTGGTGCATGCTTAGAGACTACATCCATAAATAAGTCAGTCCATACCCTCGGAGCTTCATCTATGTCATCCAAATTTTGGATCATATTCCATGGAACTTTATATAGGTCCTTGAGAAATTATTCTTCATTAAAAATTTTGAATGATCTGTAAGTGAGAGTTTTGTGTATATTTTTCTTATTTCTCTTGCATTTAACCTTCCTTGTCAAAAAAGTAGGATAGTGGTTACTAAGACCAACTTTTGATATGTTAACACAAGTTACATTGTCTGGTAGGTTGGTATAAATGTGATCAATAAGAGTACTTGATGTTTTTGTTACCTTAAGTGGGGTCATTTACCTCTGTACTAGGCTTAATGAATCAATAAATTCTGTCCATAATGGTGGAGAACTCAAGTTATTGCATGAAAAACATGGTTCCTATTCAGTCTGTGGCTTTGACCTTTGTTGTTTTGAACCCCCAAATCAATGGGATTCATCCTTACCTTAAAATGCAATTTGTCCAAAAAGCCTTAACCTGATTTTGTTCATTTGATCAAAGTATTTATGGTTTTTTTCCTTAACCCAAGTGCAAACAATCCACTGAATTATTGTGCAAAAATGAAATTGATAAAAGACACTTGGAAATAATAACAGAATACATTTTGTCATTTGGTGAGAAATGTCAATGAATGAAAATGTGAATTTACTTCTGTAACGCCCATTTTTCCCATTTGAATTTTGTAGTCTACTCCAATTAAGCAGGCACTGTAAAGTACTTTTGCCCCAAGAGTGATGTACGAGCAGCTTCCACCACAGTAAGGGTTCATTAGCTTTAATAACATACACAAAGTGTCCACATACTGCTCAAAGCAGTAGCTGTATACCTATGTATTGAAACAACAAAATAAAAATCTCATTAAAAAGGTCTTCAACAGATTTTACTATATGCACTAAAAACAATAATTGTTTGCATCACAATGCTTTTACCAGGATATGCTTAGAGAATTTTTCAGAGCATTTTATACATTTCTATCTGGTCTCTAGTAAGTGAAAAAATTAATATTAGTGATACCTGCATTACCCTCCAAACCCCCTAATGAAAGAATTTATCTAATTAAACATATATTTTGCCCTCCAATGGATTTTAAAGAGAGAAACTTGATGCATGTTTTTATTGAATATCAGTGTAGTTGTGATTATGTGAAAATTTGCATTATATGTATGTGTAAAGTGACCATTTTTGACGATGCTAAGTCTAACAACTATTACTTTCTTTGTATGCATATTAATTGCATTGAAAACAGACAAGTTATTTTAAGATTTAAATTTCTAATCATTTTCTAAAGGCTTAATAAAGTTAGCTCATTCTCAATTTATAACTTGGTATATTATGGTCACACACCCCAATCAAAATTTACTTTTGAGTCTCAAAAAAACAACATAGACAGGGAATATGATAGATGTGAACACTAAAATGTGCATACTGTTTCAACAACTAAAACAATGCCATTTAATCAAAGCAATTTGATGTGATGTGATTATGATTTTTTAATATAGCTTCAACAATTTTTCAGTCATATCGCTATGATGTCTGCATTTGTAAATAAAACAATTAGAAGCAGCTGAAAAGTAAGGTAGCCTTTTCTAAAATGAGTCAATATTTTTTGCATGTGTGTTTTAAGTTTATGATGTAGCTTTAACAATTTTAATCATATCACCTATGATCTATGTAGTGTGGCAATTAACAGTAATGTCTCACACTGGGGTATCATCCTGAAGACATTAAGTCCTACTGAGTTACATTATCCTGACACCAGGTCAACCAGTCCAAACACTAATCTCTTAATGCTGATCGACAATCGGAGGCAGCTGTTAGTATCATTTTTGTCAAAACAATTGGAAGCTAAACTTTTTCACTCTGTACCCATTAAATACACAGCTGAAATCTATTATAATGCACATGCCTACCTTACCCAACTTTCATTTCATTTGCTGTACATCTGTTACCTTTTATAACAGAATTGAGTTTGTATTAGATATGTCTTGGATGAACATATTTACCAGTTTATATTAGACATGACTGGGTTAAATATCAGACCATTTGCATTAGACATGTCTTAGTTAAAATTTCCAACAGTTTGTATTAGAAGCATCTTGAATCAATATTTCTGACAGTTTGTATTACATGATTAGGTTGAATGTCTATGACAATTGGTATTGCATATCTTATATATATCTGACAGTTTGTATTACATGATTAGGTTGAATGTCTATGACAATTGGTATTGCATATCTTATATATATCTGACAGTTTGTATTACATGATTAGGTTGAATGTCTATGACAATTGGTATTGCATATCTTATATATATCTGACAGTTTGTATTACATGATTAGGTTGAATGTCTATGACAATTGGTATTGCATATCTTATATATATCTGACAGTTTGTATTACATGATTAGGTTGAATGTCTATGACAATTGGTATTGCATATCTTATATATATCTGACAGTTTGTATTACATGATTAGGTTGAATGTCTATGACAATTGGTATTGCATATCTTATATATATCTGACAGTTTCTCTTACACATGACCAGGTGGAATATATCTGACAGTTGGTATTACATGATTAGGTTGAATGTCTATGACAATTGGTATTGCATATCTTATATATATCTGACAGTTTCTCTTACACATGATCAGGTGGAATATTTCTGACAGTTGGTATTATTGATATGCTGAATATATGACAGTTTGTATTAATCATGACTTGGTGGAATATATCTGATGGTTCATATTAAATATGTCTTGGCTGAATATCTTTGACAGTTTGTATTAAATGTTTCTTGATGGAATATATCTGACAGTTTGTGTTAGACATATTTTACTTGAATTTATCTGACAGTTTCAGAAAAACACACAATAGTAATGTCCTGATTATGTTTTCTAATGCTTAAGATATGTATATTTTGAAAAATCCATAATGGAATAGAACTACTCACTAACATATACATAAGATGCTTTTAAAAGAACTACAATAGCTAAGAATCTGAAGTGGCTTACAAACTATCTAAAAAAAAATGGGTTATCAGTCAAAGGATCTGTTAGTTTGTTTGTTGTTTGTTTGTTGTTGGGCTTAACGCCATTTTTCAGCACACGATAGGCTATTCATGGCGGCCAGTATTAATGGTGGAGGAAGAAACCGGGAAATCACCAGAAAGAACCACTGACCCAGGAAAAGCTACTGGCAAGCTTTCTCACATATCTACATTAGCCGAATCCTAGACTCGAACACACGCAGACAGAGGTGAGATGGCAGTGATCCGTAACGGACAGCGCTTTAGACCACTCGGCCACTCGGGGCCCCGGATCTGTTAGTAGATATAATATTTGTCTGTAACACTGGAGTTTAAAGAAATTATTACCAGTATCATCAGTAAATAAACCTGATGTGTACTATTGTGCAATGTATATCAGTATTATTAGTACATCAACCTGATGTATAATGAACTGTAATGTAAATAATACTTTTCAACTTGTGCTGCACTGTCACAAAGATGAGAAAATATATAATTGACAGGTTTACCTATTTAGGTCGTAAATTCAACTAAGTCAGTTATATGTGCAAACGTTGATCCTTGACCAGTTCATTTTCCTTGAAGCTCATCAGCAATGAATGAAGCTTTTTGGGTTATGACAAATTTTGAAAAACAATTCAATTCCATTAATAACCATTAGTGTCTTTGTTATCAATTCTTTCATTGTTGGTATGATAAAAAGTTATTTCCAAACTTAGTAAAAAAAAAAGCTTTATAAGTGGCATCCTGCAAAGTTACACTGGACATACAGAGGAAGATGATTGCTCCATGCAGTCCCATACCATCAACTCCACTTTTAATGACCGGCTATTAAATTAATCCAAAATTATCACATTGAAAGATATTTGACAATTTTTTATTTAGTCATATCCTTTCTATTTTTGCCAAAAATAATGGTTGTTATATTTACAAAATTCATGTTAACAGCTGTGGAGTAATCAGTTTACTTAAAACATGACTGATTGCAGTAAGGGCAAACGGCCCCATCCCCATGACTTACCGCAATCTGGGCAAAAGGCCCCGTCCCCATGACTTACCGCAATCTGGGAAAAAGGCCCCGTTCCCATGACTTACCACAATCTGGGAAAAAGGCCCTGTCCCCATGACTTACCGCAATCTGGGCAAAAGGCCCCATCCCCATGACTTACCGCAATCTGGGCAAACGGCCCAGTATCCAGGATTGAAATCAAATAATTCATCACCTGCAAAAGAAACATAATCAAAATTTGCATAAACTAATACACATACATGTACTTGCATTTTAATGTTGTCAATACAAGTATGTTTTAAGAACATTCTTGGGCATCCAAGAAAGGTACATATGTAATATGGAGTGGTCACCAACAGATGTAATGTTTAGCTCTGTAAAATTTTCATATGAGTAATTTGAAGATCCAGGATTATATATATATATATATATATATATATATATATATATATATATATATATATATATATATATATATATATATATATATATATATATATATATATATATATATATATATTTAAACTGCCTTCTCTTGGTATGATATTTTAATGGGACAGCCATCAGTAAATGTCTTTATGTGATATACATGTATTTGTAACAGAATGAAAGAACACCAATTTAGAGCAAGAAAAATGTTGGCACCATTACCTAAAAATAATTTAATACCCTCCCCTAAAAAAACAAATTAGTCAATCACAAGGAAAATCACTTCATTAATATATAGCTCCTGTTTATTATCCAATGCATTTTGATCTAGATTGTTTTATCTAAATAAGATCCAAAATTCCAAAGTGGTAACAAGCTCAACCAATCAGATCACTTCATTAACATGAGTAGATCATGCTCATTATCAATCTTGTCAAATATCTTAAAGGTTTGACCCAGATTCCAATTTAGATCTAAAGTATGACTTTAAAATAAATAAGCTCACCTCATTAAAATGCATTGACTTCTCTCATTATTAAACATAAAAACATAAAAGCTTACTTACTATATGTAAACTGGCCGTGTGGTATCACATTATTACATCTTATGCATTATATCAAAGTGGAATAAAAAAAATGTTCAAAGATGTGCAAATCCTACCTGCACAAGAACATGTAGTCACATTTGTTGTTAACTCGTTTCAATTGACCAATCAAAACATATTTAATGTTAAGCAGTGATTTATCCATCTCATTCATGTATGTAATAATTTGGGGTACTGAGTGGCTGAGTGGTCTAAAGCACTGTCCGTTATGATCACTTCCATCTCACCTCTATCTGTGTGAGTTCTAGGATTTGTGATATGTGAGATATGTGAGAAAGCAAGCCTGTAGCTTCCCGTGGGTCGGTGGTTCTTTCCAGTTATTTCCTGGTTTCTTCTTCCACCATTAATACTTGCCGCAATGTATAGCCTATCATGTGCTGAAAAATGGCGTTAAGCCCCACAACAACAACAACAATATGAATGTAATCAAAGCTAGGAAGATAAGTAAAAGACTTGATAAATAAAAAGCATAGGTTCATAGACAGTACACAGTTTAAAATTTTGTCAAATTCCTTAACTGATACTCATAGGATTTTTCCAATTGCAACTTATGAAATCATAGCATCACAATTTCACTGATCAAGCAAATTTAAAAAAATAGGTTCAATGTTGTTTCTGAATGGATAGGCATGTTTTTTTTTAAAGAGAATGCACACTGCTTTCACTGGAAGCATAATGAAACATATTGGAGTAATGTCTGTAAGAATCTTTAGGAATTTGTGGCCATCTTGAGAATAAAGATAATTTATACAGAACAATATGCTTGAAATACTCAAATGACACAATGTTTTTCCCTATGACATGCCTCATTCTTCCCCAGGATATGCCTTATTTTCAAATTCGGGTAACCTGTAGCCAAACTGTACAACAGTTAGTAATAAGTAAATAGACAAACCAGTATGACTAATTAACAGTTAAATTTTATCATTGCAAATGTCTTGTACAAAGGACTGACCTGCAACTAATTATGTAATTCATTGGCAAATTAACAATGCCCTATTTTGCTATAACTAATAATGAGTAAAATCGAAGCCACCAGTGTTCACTTGTGTCAACTAATTTTCCCACATTAATTAAATCCCACCTTATTTCCACATTGTCAGCTCGTAACGCAATTAACCTTGTTAAATAACATTTACTAGCATTGTGAATTAGATGGCAAGGGCACATTTTCTGTGGGTTTTTTTACCTTATTTTAACTTAATTATGCTAATTAATGTTTGTATATATGGCATAATAATGACATGTATTTTACTGGTGTAATTTTCTTGCATGAGAATGGAGATGCTACAGCATTCACAGTAATCATTCTTGGTATTGAAACAAATTGCTCACAGTTTTATTGATGTGTTCTATTTTTTGCTGCAGTTTATTTTCTGATTTTATTATTGTTGTAGGGATAAAAATATTCATTAATTTATGTAATCAATGTTTAAACTTACCATTCTATTTACTGAAAAATTATTTCATCTTAATATTCACGGGTGAAATAGAATATGGTTTCCGTCGATTGCATACAATATATCTATATATGCAGAATTACTTTTAGAAGAAATGAAAATCAATAGACAATGTAAAAATTGGGAGTTTTCTGCAAAAGTCTGGAGATATTATGAAATTGGGAAGTTGGTATGGAAGGACAACAAAAATTGGGAGTTTTATCTCATGGCATGATAGTTGACAGGTCTTTGAATCCATGATGTGAAACTTCTAGAGATTAATTAATCTTGGTATCAAAACTTTTCTAAGTTAACTGGTTCAAAAATACATCTGTTTGCTTGGCACTAATTTCATTTAGGACCAGTTAAATACAAGTTTCTTAGCTAAAATCAAATTTTAATATGACCATCCATTCCATAGCAGCAGCAAGACTTTGAAGCTGACCACTGTTGCAGTCCAAATGACTTTATTTTGGAGCCACAAGAACTAGAGATGAATGTGTGTGTCAAGACATTCCTCAAAATTGTATTGGAGTAGATATAACCAATCAAGTGCTAATAGATAGATAACATGCTAGTAGATATAACCAATCAAGTGCTAATAGACAATATGCTAGTAGATATAACCAATCAAGTGCTAAAAGACAGACAACATGCTAGTAGATATAACCAATCAAGTGCTAATAGATAGACAACATGCTAGTAGATATAACCAATCAAGTGCTCATAGATAGACAACATGCTAGTAGATATAACCAATCAAGTGCTAATAGACAGACAACATGCTAGTAGATATAACCAATCAAAAGCTAATAGATAGACAACATGCTAGTAGATATAACCAATCAAGGGCTAATAGAAAGACAACATGCTAGTAGATATAACCAATCAAGTGCTAATAGACAGACAACATGCTAGTAGATATAACCAATCAAAAGCTAATAGATAGACAACATGCTAGTAGATATAACCAATCAAGTACTAATAGATAGACAACATGCTAGTAGATATAACCAATCAAGTGCTAATAGATAGACAACATGCTAGTAGATATAACCAATCAAGTACTAATAGATAGACAACATGCTAGTAGATATAACCAATCAAGTGCTAATAGATTGACAACATGCTAGTAGATATAACCAATCAAGTGCTCATAGATAGACAACATGCTAGTAGATATAACCAATCAAGTGCTAATAGATAGACAACATGCTAGTAGATATAACCAATCAAGTACTAATAGATAGACAACATGCTAGTAGATATAACCAATCAAGTACTAATAGATAGACAACATGCTAGCAGATATAACCAATCAAAAGCTAATAGATGGACAACATGCTAGTAGATATAACCAATCAAGTACTAAAAGATAGACAACATGCTAGCAGATATAACCAATCAAGTGCTAATAGATAGACAACATGCTAGCAGATATAACCAATCAAGTGCTAATAGATAGACAACATGCTAGTAGATATAACCAATCAAGTGCTAATAAATAGACAACATGCTATCCCATAATCTCTTTCCACCCATGACCTGTACAGCTCTAACAAAATGGGAATTTTCTCAATTAACCATATAGTAAACCAGTTAGGGCTTACAAAAATTATGATTTTCACACATTTGACTGATTTTTCAGTGCAATGTTACTGAAATCGGCTTGAATACTCCTCTAAAAATAAAGGAGAATGTAACGTACTTTTTTACATGGACACCTGACTCCACCAGATGCATGGCCGACTCTTACGATCTCTTCAATAGTTAGCTGCATTGTTTTGTTGATGATGATCAATATCAACACAAGAATTTCTCTGAAAGTTGTTAAAAATAAAATCACAATGATAAGACATAAGTACACTGTTACATAAATAGATACATATAGCAATTACTGTTAAGTTAAATGTGTCAAAAAAACAATATTCTGCATACAATGCTGTTGACTAATTTATTTCTGTTGCAATATAAAACCTAAGTCATCAGTATCTCCTGTCACAGATGAATTTTATATAGGATACTGTAAGGACAATAATAGTTCTAATATTGGACAAATAGTTTAAACATTATTGACCTAATGGGATCTTTTTGAATTTTGCTAAGATTACATATTCTTAAAATCCCAACTGTATAAATCACATTAATCTGATTAAATTTTATGATTATTAGCAATGTTGAAACATTGTGAATCTTTGTCAAAATTAAAGATATCCAATGTCAAATATGCATCCATCCATCCATCCATCCATCCATCCATCCATCCATCCATCCATCCATCCATCCATCCATCCATTTTATATATTTATATATTTATTTATATTTATATATATATATTATAATACTGACAATATCTACTATGATTAAAATACAGATCAATATTAACTGAAAACATTTTCAACAATTGTTTCAAACATGTTGAGGAAAATGTTATTACATGAAACTCCACAGCTTGAGTGCTCACTCAAACTTCAGTACTAGTTACTTATGTCAAATGTCTGACAGTTCTCCATTTTTTTTTACAAAATAAACCATACATGTTTAAGCAACATCAGTATATATCTGCATTCTTACTTTGAAATCTCTTGTATTTCAATTATTTTATTTACTACATGCTAACATGTTTTAAGTGTGTAATCAGGATGGGTTTTGTGAATATGGAGGTTGAATTGTTTCCAAATAATGGCAAAAAGATTGTGCTGGGAAATGATATCTGACTTATTTACCTGTACTGACTCTGAGTAATGTATATATACCAGCTGCTATACAATTTAAAGAAGAGCTTCCTGAAAAGTAAAAAAAAATTATTTTTATATACTTAATTTTTTCCATTACAATTTCCAGCACCTTCCTTGGTCAGGACCTCACATTTACTACCTTGAATTGATATGCCACATTTCATGTTTCATACAAATGTGTGTCATAAAGAAACTTTATACAAGTACACTTTCATTTCAGTTCAAACTGCAATTTAAATAAATAATTATAGACTTTAAGTTTTAGAAAATTAGCTGACTCTTAAAAAGTTTAAGTTGTCCTCCTTGATATAAAAGTTAGGAACAAAAGCAACTGTATCTTCGCTGTGATTCAAAGAAGTGCTGAAGGTGTTTTGAGGAAAAGAATTCTCTGTTAATATGTGTATAAACATGGCTAGATAAAGTCTGACCTATTTCTCTCAAAAAGGAAGCCTACCCAAGGTTATATTTTGATATTTGCAGCCTAGAAGTCTTCATCTCCCTCTTTTTTTGAACATGCAGATGATTAAAAATATGCAGTATTTTTGTTTGATTTATTTAGTGGAGGGGTGTTGGGGGATAAACTAATTTAAAGTATTTTAATAAGCCTGCTACTACTACATTCCTTTTCTTTCCTGGAATGCCAAGTCCCCCATCCAATTATTTTAATCACTTTTACAATTGGTAATTAGATGCCTGAACTGAAAATAACATTATCGCAGCCTTATTTTTTCTGTCATAATAAACATACAGAACATTTTCCTCTTCTGACTTAAGCAAAGACTATTGAAAATTAGAGCAAGGTTGTAGGGTAGAATCAAAGCAATAGTGATAATCAGGCAGTACATAATAAAAATTATTTTAAACAAATTACAACAGCAATAATACCTGTTACTACTGCATTGCCGAAACTGAAGAAATGGTAAATTGCCTCCTAACATGACAAATGTGCTCTAATTCTGATTATATGAAATAAAGCAAGTGTAAAATGAAATTGCTGTCTATGTGCTGCAACAGGATGTCTCTACACTGAGGAAATCTACTAACAAGTCAGTAGATCACTGAACCATGACCATGGGGCCTCTGTTGATCCAAGATGAGAAAGATTCCAACTTGGTGGAGAACCTATGGAATTATTGTTAAAAGATGGGATGGCATAATCATATAGACAATACCACAACAGACTTAGTAATAGAAGCATCCACACCAACAAGTCCTTCTAATCTGGTACTGGAGAGACAAAGAGATAGTTCTGTTGTTTAGTGTTATAGCAAGAAGTTCACTAATGGCCTCCCCTACAGTTCAAACATGTACTCGCTAATGACAAACAAAGATCATTGAGGTGACTGCATGGTCAAATCTAGATAGACCATCTACCATGATATTCCTTTTGCCTAGAATAATGTCTGGAGAAAGTTCCAGACTTCTATGCAAAGAGAGAGCATGCATGCATACTGAGGTATGCTAATATAGGTGTTATTAAAGGCCATAATAACATAAATACAATTCTATTGAGCTAGGAACATGGCCACTTTTTAACTAGTTGATATCAAGGGTTTCTTCTTCCTGAGACCTAAGTCCATGAAGAACTACTACTTAATTCAGATAAGTAACGAATACTATATTTGTGTACAGAAAGGAGTGGGATTCAAGGCCTTGAATTGGAACACCTGCTCAGGTATTGAAAATTGAATCCTGTAGGAATCCAAGCTGATAGCAAAGTCCATGCACTGTCTCTGGTCTGCTTGAAGTACTCAGAGTACTCAGCCCATGAAACAGTGGGAAAGATAAAGATGATAGTTTTGATCATAAGAGGTACAAAATCTGAGCAGTCCTGTCTGGCACAATAACAATGCATCCCTTGACTGGTGAGGAAATTCATTGCATGAACAAAAGGTCCTGAGAAGGGATGAGATCCAACTTTTCTAGGTTTGAGATGAGAGCAAGACAAGTCCCAGTCGACCAACAGAAGGATAGGTTCCTCTGGAGAGTACTTCTCAGACTGTTGAGCATGAAACAGTTAAAATATTGGAGAATGGGTCTCCCTAAAGAATTCCATTGGGCTGCAATTACACCAGCAGCACTGTTAAAAACTGGGTACTGATGTGAAGCCAAATGATAGAGCCCAAAATTGAAGTGTGTGTGACCAAAATAAAAGCGGAGGTATTTCCTATGAGAATGGAAAATGGAGATGGGAAGGTACACACCTGCAGATCTTTGGGAACTGCCCAGTCATAAAGCCTAGTAACAAATCTTACAGACAGTAGTCTCCATTTGACAGTGTTCTTCTAAAAGGAACCTGCTTAAGGCAGAAAGATCAAAGATGAGTCAAAAGTTTCTGCCCTTTTCCAACAGCAAAATGGTCAAGGAACAGAAACAGACTTTGGTCATTTGCCACCCTCACAATGGCACCCTTCCACTGAAGGTTGTGCATGTCTTCCCTTAGATGAACCAGTTAAGACAATTAAAAAGAAAATTTCTGTTCCATGTCTATTGGGGGATGAAGAAAGTGGAGATTTGATCTTTTATCTGCCTAAGGAATGTAATGATATCAACCCATCCATCTTTCCTCCTTGACAAATGAGATCAATGATCCCTTATTGATGATCATGGAAGAGAGTGGTGGCCTGCCTTCTTTTAGTTCAACAAAGCCAGAATATAGCAGGTCCTTGGCCTGTCAGAATACCTTAAATGGAGATAAAATATTATAGGTAGAAGATGAGACTCACTAATAGGCAGCGGGGGTCCCCAAACCCCATAGTGATTAAGAGGCATGTAGGAAAGTGCGAATGCTGATCCAATCTTCTTCCCAAGGCATGCAAGAAAAGCCTGGCTCCCTATGCCCATACGGATTGAGTAGAAACCTATTAGAAGGGTTTCTGACCCGATTCTTATCACAGACTATCAATCAAAATCTGGTTTTCAGTTGCTTGAAGAGTGTTGCACGGTGCTGCTGATTGAGGACCAGTGCCTGGTGACCAGTAATTGGTCAAAGACTAATTCAGTGAAGAACTGAGAGATAAAAAAAAATTAGATCAGATATATAGGAGTGAAAGCACTGCTATTTCCTATGACAGGAAGGTGAGGCTCACTCTTACTGGTTACAAATTTACCACACTTAAAAGGGTTTTGCCATGAAAACATCATTTACTCATGCACCAGCACCAGCTACCATGGGTTTAAATGTCTAAATTGACTTAATGTTCGATAAAGGCTATAGGTATGATGATTTTATCAATTAGAGGTCAACTTATATTAGGTTGCAAGGAAACAAAGTCATTATCTGATTGGCTGTATGCAAATTACAGATACTGACTTGCAAGGAAACAAAGCCATTATCTGATTGGCTGTATGCAAATTACAGATACTGACTTGCAAGGAAACTAAGCCATTATCTGATTGGCTGTATGCAAATTACAGATACTGACAC
Source organism: Potamilus streckersoni (assembly GCA_016746295.1). Lineage (NCBI taxonomy): Eukaryota > Metazoa > Mollusca > Bivalvia > Unionida > Unionidae > Potamilus > Potamilus streckersoni. The sequence goes on from JAEAOA010000201.1 coordinate 144,432, forward strand.
CTGCAGGAAAATAATGCGGCTAGAAAATATTTACTGGGTTATTTGGAAAAATTCTAATTCTTGTGTCATATATATGTACAAAATTTAATTATACAAATCATGAAATATTTTCCTAAGTTCATTGAAGTAGCAGCCAAAAATGCTGTGAATACTTAATTATAGTTGTACTTTCCAGTGAATGTCCTTTGCAGATCATACAGTTTTTCTCATTAGTTTTGGTTCACACTTCACTAACTTAGAAAAATAAATGGTAATCCATTATTATGTCAGAAAATGAATCATAGATAGTATGCTAACAAAACACATAGGAACATCAGGCAGCAATAATGTCACTGAGTAACCCCAATGCAATAATGTCACTGAATAACCCCAAATGAAATAATGTTAAGAGTAACCACAAATAAAATGTTACTGAGAAAGCCTGAATGTATGTCACTGACAGTAACCCTCAATGAATGTCACTGAGTAACCTTGAATACAATAATGTCACCAAGTAACCTTGAATACAATAATGTCACTGAGTAACCTTGAATACAATAATGTCACTGAGCAATCCTGAATACAATACATTTATTGTCACTGGGTAATTCTGAATCCAATAATGTCAGTAAAACATTTAAATGCAATAATGTCACTGAGTAACCATGAATGCAATAATGTCACTGAGTAACCAGGGATGTAATATTGCCACTGAGTAACCATGAATGCAATAATGTCACTCAGTAACCATGAATGCAATAATGTCACTCAGTAACCATGAATGCAATAATGTCACTCAGTAACCATGAATGCAATAATGTCACTGAGTAACCATGGATGTAATATTGCCACTGAGTAACCATGATTGCAATAAGGTCACTGAGCAACCATGAAAGCAATAATTCACAGTAACTATGAATGCAATAATTTCAGTAAAACATTTTAAATGCAATAATGTCACTCAGTAGCTATGAATGCAAAAATGTCACTGAATCACCATGAATGCAATAATGTCACAGAGTAACCATGGATGCAATAATGTCACTGAGTAACCATGGATGTAATAATATCACAGAGTAACCATGAAATCAATAATTCACAGTCACTATGAATGCAATAATGTCACAGACTAACTATGAATGCAATAATGTCATTGAGTAACAATGAATGCAATAATGTCACTGAGTAACCATAAAAACAATAATGTCACTGATTAACTATAAATGCAATAATGTCACTGAGTAACTATGATTGCAATATAATCGATTAGTAACTATGAATGCAATAATGTCACTTGAATAACTATGAATGCAATAATGTCACTTGAATAACTATGAATGCAATAATATCACTGAGTAATAGTGAATGTTATAATGTCACTGACTAACTATGAATGCAATAATGTTACTGAGTAAACATAAAGGCAATAATGTGACTTGTCATAGAGTAACCATGAATGCAATAATGTCACTGAGTACCCATGAATGCAATAATTATCACTGAGTAACCATGAATGCAATAATGTCATTGAGTAACCATGAATGCAATAATGTTGCTGAGTAACCATGAATGTAATAATGTCACTCAGTAACCATGAATGCAATAATGTCACTCAGTAACCATGAATGCAATAATGTCACTGAGTACCCATGAATGCAATAATGTTGCTGAGTAACCATGAATGCAATAATGTCAATCAGTAACGATGAATGCAATAATGTCACTGAGTACCCATGAATGCAATAATGTCACTGAGTAACACTGAGTAACCATGAATGCAACAATGTCACTGAGTAACCATGAATGCAATAATGTCACTGATTAATCATGAATGCAATAATGTCACTGAGTAACCATGAATGCAATAACGTCACTGAGTAACAATGAGTAACCATGAATGCAATAATGTCACTGAGTAACCATGAATGCAATAATGTCACTGAGTACCCATGAATGCAATAATGTCACTGAGTAACACTGAGTAACCATGAATGCAATAATGTCACTGAGTAACCATGAATGCAATAATATCACTGAGTAATCATGAATGCAATAATGTCACTGAGTAACCATGAATGCAATAATGTCACTGAGTACCCATGAATGCAATAATGTCACTGAGTAACACTGAGTAACCATGAATGCAATAATGTTACTGAGTAATCATGAATGCAACAATGTCACTGAGTAACCATGAATGCAAAAACATCACTTAATAAGCATGAATGCAATAATGTCATTGAGTACCCATGAATGCAATAATGTCACTGAGTAACCATGAATGCAATAATGTCACTGAGTACCCATGAATGCAATAATGTCATTGAGTAACCATGAATGCAATAATGTCACAGAGTAACCATGAATGTAATAATGTCAGTGAGCAACCATGAATGCAATAATGTCACTGAGTACACATGAATGCAATAATGTCATTGAGTAACCATGAATGCAATAATGTTGCTGAGTAACCATGAATGTAATAATGTCACTCAGTAACCATGAATGCAATAATGTCACTCAGTAACCATGAATGCAATAATGTCACTGAGTACCCATGAATGCAATAATGTTGCTGAGTAACCATGAATGCATTAATGTCAATCAGTAACGATGAATGCAATAATGTCATTGAGTAACCATGAATGCAATAATGTCACTGAGTACCCATGAATGCAATAATGTCACTGAGTAACCATAAATGAAATAATGTCACAGAGTAACCATGAATGTAATAATGTCAGTGAGCAACCATGAATGCAAAAATGTCACTGAGTAACACTGAGTAACCATGAATGCAATAATGTCACTGAATAACCATGAATGCAATAATGTCACTGAGTAATCATGAATGCAATAATGTCACTGAGTAGCCATGAATGCAATAATGTCACTGAGTACCCATGAATGCAATAATGTCACTGAGTAACACTGAGTAACCATGAATGCAATAATGTCACTGAGTAATCATGAATGCAAAAATGTCACTGAGTAACCATGAATGCAATAATGCCACTTAATAAGCATGAATGCAATAATGTCACTGAGTACCCATGAATGCAATAATGTCACTGAGTAACCATGAATGCAATAATGTCACTGAGTACCCATGAATGGAAAAATGTCATTGAGTAACCATGAATGCAATAATGTCACAGAGTAACCATGAATGTAATAATGTCATTGAGTAACCATGAATGCAAAAATGTCACTTAATAAGCATGAATGCAATAATGTCACTGAGTAACCATGAAGGCAATAATGTCACTTAATAAGCATGAATGCAATAATGTCATTGAGTAACCATGAATGCAATAATGTCACTTAATAAGCATGAATGCAATAATGTCATTGAGTAACCATGAAGGCAATAATGTCACTTAATAAGCATGAATGCAATAATGTCAATGAGTAACCATGAATGCAATAATGTCACTGAGTAACCATGAATGCAATAATGTCATTGAGTAACCATAAATGCAATAATGTCATTGCGTAACTATGAATGCAATAATGTCATTGAGTAATCATGAATGCAATAATGTCATTGAGTAACCATGAATGCAATAATGTCATTGAGTACCCATGAATGCAATAATGTCATTGAGTAACCATGAATGCAATAATGTTGCTGAGTAACCATGAATGCAATAACATCACTTAATAAGCATGAATGCAATAATGTCATTGAGTAACAATGAATGCAATAATGTCACTTAATAAGCATGAATGCAATAATGTCATTGAGTACCCATGAATGCAATAATGTCACTGAGTACCCATGAATGGAAAAATGTCATTGAGTAACCATGAATGCAATAATGTCACAGAGTAACCATGAATGTAATAATGTCATTGAGTAACCATGAATGCAATAATGTCACTGAGTAACCATGAATGCAATAATGTCATTGAGTAACCATGAATGCAATAATGTCATTGAGTAACTATGAATGCAATAATGTCACTTAATAAGCATGAATGCATGAATGTCATTGAGTAACCATGAATGTAAAAATGTCATTGAGTAACCATGAATGCAATAATGTCACTGAGTAACCATGAATGCAATAATGTCACTGAGTACCCATGAATGCAATAATGTCATTGAGTAACCATGAATGCAATAATGTCATTGAGTAATCATGAATGCAATAATGTCATTGAGTAACCATGAATGCAATAATGTCACTTAATAAGCATGAATGCAATAATGTCACTGAGTACCCATGAATGCAATAATGTCACTGAGTAATCATGAATGCAGTAATGTCACAGAGTAACCATGAATGTAATAATGTCATTGAGTAACCATGAATGCAATAATGTCACTTAATAAGCATGAATGCAATAATGTCACTGAGTAACCATGAAGGCAATAATGTCACTGAGTACCCATGAATGCAATAATGTCATTGAGTAACTATGAATGCAATAATGTCACTTAATAAGCATGAATGCATAAATGTCATTGAGTAACCATGAATGTAAAAATGTCATTGAGTAACCATGAATGCAATAATGTCACTGAGTAACCATGAAGGCAATAATGTCACTTAATAAGCATGAATGCAATAATGTCATTGAGTAACCATGAATGCAATAATGTCACTTAATAAGCATGAATGCAATAATGTCAATGAGTAACCATGAATGCAATAATGTCACTGAGTACCCATGAATGCAATAATGTCATTGAGTAACTATGAATGCAATAATGTCACTTAATAAGCATGAATGCATAAATGTCATTGAGTAACCATGAATGTAAAAATGTCATTGAGTAACCATGAATGCAATAATGTCACTGAGTAACCATGAATGCAATAATGTCACTGAGTACCCATGAATGCAATAATGTCACTGAGTAACCATGAATGCAATAATGTCATTGAGTAACCATAAATGCAATAATGTCATTGCGTAACTATGAATGCAATAATGTCATTGAGTAATCATGAATGCAATAATGTCATTGAGTAACCATGAATGCAATAATGTCATTGAGTACCCATGAATGCAATAATGTCATTGAGTAACCATGAATGCAATAATGTTGCTGAGTAACCATGAATGCAATAACATCACTTAATAAGCATGAATGCAATAATGTCATTGAGTAACCATGAATGCAATAATGTCACTTAATAAGCATGAATGCAATAATGTCATTGAGTACCCATGAATGCAATAATGTCACTGAGTACCCATGAATGGAAAAATGTCATTGAGTAACCATGAATGCAATAATGTCACAGAGTAACCATGAATGCAATAATGTCATTGAGTAACCATGAATGCAATAATGTCACTGAGTAACCATGAATGCAATAATGTCATTGAGTAACCATGAATGCAATAATGTCATTGAGTAACTATGAATGCAATAATGTCACTTAATAAGCATGAATGCATGAATGTCATTGAGTAACCATGAATGTAAAAATGTCATTGAGTAACCATGAATGCAATAATGTCACTGAGTAACCATGAATGCAATAATGTCACTGAGTACCCATGAATGCAATAATGTCATTGAGTAACCATGAATGCAATAATGTCACTTAATAAGCATGAATGCAATAATGTCACTGAGTACCCATGAATGCAATAATGTCACTGAGTAATCATGAATGCAGTAATGTCACAGAGTAACCATGAATGTAATAATGTCATTGAGTAACCATGAATGCAATAATGTCACTTAATAAGCATGAATGCAATAATGTCACTGAGTAACCATGAAGGCAATAATGTCACTTAATAAGCATGAATGCAATAATGTCATTGAGTAACCATGAATGCAATAATGTCACTTAATAAGCATGAATGCAATAATGTCAATGAGTAACCATGAATGCAATAATGTCACTGAGTACCCATGAATGCAATAATGTCATTGAGTAACTATGAATGCAGTAATGTCACTTAATAAGCATGAATGCATAAATGTCATTGAGTAACCATGAATGTAAAAATGTCATTGAGTAACCATGAATGCAATAATGTCACTGAGTAACCATGAATGCAATAATGTCACTGAGTACCCATGAATGCAATAATATCATTGAGTAACCATGAATGCAATAATGTCATTGAGTAATCATGAATGCAATAATGTCATTGAGTAACCATGAATGCAATAATGTCACTTAATAAGCATGAATGCAATAATGTCACTGAGTACCCATGAATGCAATAATGTCACTGAGTAATCATGAATGCAATAATGTCACTGAGTAACCATGAGTGCAATAATGTCATTGAGTTACCATGAATGCAATAATGTCCATGAATGTTGTGGATACTCTGATTCAGACTGCCATTAATATATCTCACCAAAAATTGACAAAAATTCTGCTTAATGTTTTTTCTTAACTGTTTGAGTATAAAAAAGACATTAAAGCAAGACAAGTATGTGCTTCTGTAGCTTACATGTTCCATGATGGAAATTGCCCTTTATAATCCATTCTAACAAAGTAATATACAAAAAGTTCTAGGTCAATCGTACATCACTGGCTCCTATGCAGTAATCCTCATCTTTTTCCCAAGGGTGTGAAATACAAGTGGGACATCTTGTGCCAGGTGGAAGGAATGAATGAGATAATAACAACCGGTAACTTTGCATCATTAAAATGAATTTTAGCCATAAAGTAATATCTACAAGCTGTTAATGTAAAGCTGAATTTGACTGCAAAGTAGGAGGATGATGTATCAAAAACAAATAAATACTCACCTTACTATATAAGTGTCCATTACTGAGGAATTGTGTCTTCTAAGGGCCACATTCTGTTCCACAAGTATGGGTCCTAACAAAAATATGCCTTCACTCTGGTGTGCCAAAGCATGAAAGTGAAAGGAGAGAAGATAGGAGATTGCCAAACCACAGCTTTCATCATAACCTTCAAAGATGAATGAGTTAGACAGGTCCATGAGGTAATAGTTAGGACAATACACCTCAAAAAAAATGGTAAAAATGGCTCACACATGATGGGATTTAATCTTCATGAAAGGTCAATGTCGGTAAGTGAGTGACATGCTCTTTGAATAGTTAGGATAATACACCTCAAAAACATTGGAAACCAATAGCGTAGCCCTTTATGAAAAGAAAATTAAGCTCCTTACCTTTCTTTTCCCTTTAATGGCTGCCAAATGAAAACAATACCTCAACTTGACATACAAGTCAATGTTGATCATCCATAGCACAGACAAAACTGAGAATCTCTGCATGGACACAGCTGGCAGATGCTGTTTTCTTTGCTAAGAAATGTCATCGGCAAAGTAAAGACACTGACCTGTAATTGCCATTACACCATTCTATAGATAGGGCATGAAGCTCACCCCTTTATCTTGTGGACACTAAAGAGCAAGTAAAGAGTTATGTCTATGATCAGATTCATGGTTTTACAAAAGCCGACTTTTGGAAAATCATGTATAATCCTAAGAATATTGTGTTTATAGAACTATGTTAACTTGGCAGACTCCTTTAATTACTGTACATACAGAACTCTGACTTCATCGTTAACTTAAGAAACCATCTATGATCTTTAAATTTTGTACATACCGAACTCTGACTTAATCATTAAATTAAGAAACCATCTATGATATTTAGAATACTATGTGAATAGAACTCTGGATTCCTCATTAACTAGAAAAAACATATATTCTTTTAGAATACTGTACATAGAAAAGTAAGTCATCCTTGTTAACTTGGCAAATCAAGTATAATCCATTAGAATTCTATATGAAGAGCAATAAGGCCTTTACAAAAACTTTGCAAACTTGGTTCCTTCGAATACAGTACAAAGAATTATGGCTTCACTAACTTGACCAATCAAGTTTTATCCCTTAGACAGAACTAAGGCTTCCTCAAACTTGGCCAACCACATTTAATACATTAGAATATTGTACATACACAAACAGTGCCTCATCATTTTGGCTCAGCAAACTTCTTAGGCCCAACTGCACACCCTAAAAAACGAGAAATGATGCACTAACAGTGGAATAATAATGGCACAACATGTTTAAAGTTTCTGAATGGAATGCAACCTAGATACTAGACAAAAGTAAACAAAATTAACTTTTTCAGGATAAATTGTCACATCTTAAAAAGATAGCTACAAAGGAAATTCGGTTATCAAAAGCATACATAAGGACTAAAATATTATAAAGGTTCTGAATAATAACAAAAGAAAACAGGTACAAATAAATCCAACAACTGACATGTATGATATGGTTCCACAAACATGAAAAACAATACTACTTTGATCTTTCCTTGTTCCAAAGAATGTGAACTGAAAACATGATTCCTTGAAATTTCTTTCATATGCAGGTATCTTTTCACTAATAACTGATGGCTGCTGACTCCATTAACCTGTCAAACATTAATACATGGTCCACTTACCACAGCTATCACTAGCCAGGCATTAATGTTACATAGTAACAGCTGATGGTTGAAAACCTGTCTTGTCCATATGGCTCTGACACCTTCATGACTGCCACTATGTTGTTGTTGTTGTTGTTCTTAATGCCATTTGTCAGCACATGATAGGCTATATATGGTGGCCAGTATTATTGGTGGAGGAAGAGACTGGTATATCAGCAGAAAGAACCAATGGCCCTCGAGAAGCTACTGGCAAGCTCTCTCACATATCCACATTCACGGAATCTTAGACTCGAACCCATGCAGACATAGGTGAGATGGCAGTGATCCATAATAGAGAGCACTTTAGACCACTCGGCCACTCAAAGCCTCATTGCTACTATGTCATTTAAATAAAACCAAATCATCATAACTTCAGAATTTCTAACTTTCTCTGAAATTTTCAGTCAATTTTGTGATTTCCTTGCACATTTATTGAAAGTTTTTGTTGCAGTGATGACTTAGATTTTTACACATAATACAATGCTAATCAGGCAACAAGGCTACATGTATCTCTGCTCAGGTATCCATCATTCTGGTTGTAATACATCTGTTATATATGCGAATGATTTTTCTGATACATCTTAGAATTTTTTCAGGAAGTTTTCTTCATAATGCCAGTAAATGTCAATTCTTGTTTTGTTTATTACTCTAGAAAAAAACGTTTTCATCACAGGTTTTAGCTGTAGAACTGATGACCTGAAAGCAAACCAACTAAAATGACCTGATAAGAAAATGCATTTAAAATATTCTCAAAAACGTTAAAAATTCTAATAAAGTGGTGATTTTGCTTATTCTGCATTTGGCGTTGATAAATCATTTATCATTTAAAATAAGATTGAAATTAGTGCCAGATTTGAATGATAAATAAAACAATATAAGGAGAGAGATATCAATTAATTCATCCCTAATTCCTAGTGTTTTCATTGTAATATCAGTCTGCAGATGTATTTAATATTGTCTTTGTTTTTATTTCCAGAAGATCATTTACCTAATTTGTTCAAATTCCAAAGTGCTCATGCAACTGTTTGGACTAAAGCAACATATTGAGAATATTGTGATTTCAAGCAAAGATAATCTGAACAATGTCAATTTAAGATAGCAAGAATGTTGGCACATCAGTACAATCAAGGCTATTAGCACATCAACACATTCAAGTCATTGCATTTAATCACATTCAAGGACTCTGGTAAATCAGCATATTCAGGATGTGAAATTTATCCAGACACACTCATCTTTTACACTAGTGATAGACATTTTAGGATTATTTTGGATTTAGTCCTCAATACTGTATAACCTCCTAAATACTCATTTTTACACTGGTGATAGACATTTTAGGATTATTTTGGATTTAGTCCTCAATACTGTATAACCTCCTCCTAAATACTCATTTTATAACATAGAGAATTAAATTATTTGCTAAGTCATCTATAAAAACTTACAGATTTGAAAATATTGACCACACCTCTTCCCTCCTGATTCTGCCTATCATGTCTTTTCCAACTCCAACCCATTAATATGCAGTTTTTCATCTTCAATGAGTATTGAAAAAGAAATTTTCAAAGATACAAAGATGTGAATAAACCCTTTATTGATCATAATTTAGTTTTATTACCAGTTTTTTGGATTGGAAGGCAGTTGGAAGGGCTTAGACAGCAGAGTATGAATGTTACTTTTAGGAGGCACAGTATGAATGTTACTTAGTAGGCACAGTACTTTTAGGAGGCACAGTATGAATGTTACTTAGCAGGCACAGTATGAATGTTACTTAGCAGGCACAGTACTTTTAGGAGGCACAGTATGAATGTTACTTAGCAGGCACAGTATGAATGTTACTTAGCAGGCACAGTATGAATGTTACTTAGCAGGCTCAGTGTGAATGTTACTTAGATGACATATTATGAAAGTTACATAAATGAAAAGTATAATTGTTACTTAGTTGATGGTATAAATGTTACTTAGCTGATAGTATGAATGTTTCTTGAATGACACAGTATAAATGTTACTTAGATGAAACAGTATTAATGTTATTTAGGCAACACAGTATGGATGTTGCTTAAAAGTAAAGTATGAATGTTACTTCATTGAAAGCATGGATGTTACTTGATTTAAGATTCAAAGTTTGCTACCACCAAGTGAAAAAATTATCAGAACAAAGAGGATATTCTTACCATCAGCATTCGGTATGGATCATTGGGTTTATACAGCTCTCTATTATTGATATGTTCCATCACATCCTGCAGTAATGGAATGTTGTTCTGGTAAGTGTATAGGGCATTGATAATCTGTTCCTCAGAAGCTGTACCTGTGATCTGAAAAAGGGGACAGCAAAGTCATCTCATATGAGTTTAAAGTTCAATGGAGATACACAATAAAGACAAAGTCAACCCACATGAGCTTTGACTCCTACTGAGACATTATGCTTCACAATAAACAGACAACCCCAGAGAAGCTTCAAGTCCAACTGAAGCCTGTCTCAAAATAAAATATCTACAGTGGTCTCTTGCTAAAATGCTGCTCAGGTGAACCATAATATTGTACAGTTTTGTAAGCATGGTTGCCAAATAATGGACCATATTCAGCAAGATTTTTAGAGAAAATTCTCCTTCTATCATGATATAAAGTGGAAGTATTTTCTTAATATTGATTTGATTTGATGAAATAATGAAGGTTGGTTTAATGTGGCATGCAGTTGTTGTGCATTTGGGTGATGTTTTGGTGTGATTGTTTGGAAATTATGATGAATCCCAAAAATGTGTATCCTAGAATTGACCCTGATTCAATATTCATCCCATAACTGTGATGCATGACCATACATGCATTGTAACAGGGACTTTGGCAATCTATTGCAAAGGACTGCTGTATCTGTCAATTCAGTTCTGGTGATCAAGAAAGTAATGTTAGTACTGTGCCATTATAATGAGGATCAAATAAGTACTGTACCAATATACCAATGATTAAAATCAGTACTATACTAATATACCAATGGTCAAAATCAGTATTATACCAATATACCAATGGTCAAAATCAGTACTATACCAATATACCAATGGTCAAAATAAGTACTGTACCAATATTCTGATGATCAAATAAAAAATATACCAATTTAATAATAATCAAGTAAGTACTGTGCCAATAAACTGATGATCACTTCCTCCTTTGCCAATATACTAAAAACAAGTATATGCATTCCCAATTTACTGATAATCAAGTAAGTACTCTGCAAATATAGTGATGATCAAGGACTGTCTAAATACACTGAGATGATCAAATGAGTACTGGGCCAATATAATGATGATCAAGTAAGTACTGTGCCAATATCTTGATAATCAAGTATTATGCCCAAATATTGATGTTCAAGTTCTATGCCCAAAAATACTGATAACAAAGTATACTGATGATGTTGTAAGTACCTAATAATATACTGATGATCAAGTAAGTACTGTGCCCATATACTGATGATTAGGAAAGTAATGTTTTAATATACTGATGATCAAGTACTATGCCAAAAAACTGATGATGTAAGTCCTTTGACTACATACTGATGATCAAGTACTATGCCTATATACTGTTGTTGATGTAAGTATTTTGCCAATATGCTTATGATCAAGTAAGTACAGTGCCAATAGAATGATCAAGTACAGTGCCAATATGCTGATGATAAATATGCCAGTATAAAGATTTAAGTACTATGCCAATATACTGATGATGATGATGATGCAAGTTCTGTGCAAATATACAATGATAATGATAAAGTTCTATGTCAATACACTGATGATCAAGTAAGTACTATGCCAATATACTGTTGATCAAGAAGGTACTGTGCCAAAACATACAGATAATCAAGTAAGTACTATGTCAATACACTGATCAAGTAAGTACTATGTCAATACACTGATCAAGTAAGTACTATGTCAATACACTGATCAAGTAAGTACTGTGTCAATACACTGATTAAGTAAGTACTATGTCAATACACTGAACAAGTAAATACTATGTCAATACACTGATCAAGTAAGTACTGTGCCAATACACTGGTCAAGTAAGTACTATATCAATACACTGATCAAGTAAGTACTATGTCAATACACTGATCAAGTAAGAACTATGTCAATACACTGATCAAGTAAGTACTATGCCAATATACTGATGATCATGAAATGTCAATATACCGATGATCATGAAATGTCAATATACTGATGATCATGAAATGTCAATATAATGATGATCATGAAATGTCAATATAATGATGATCATGAAATGTCAATATACTGATGATCATGAAATGTCAATATAATAATGATCATGAAATGTCAATATAATAATGATCATGAAATGTCAATATAATGATGATCATGAAATGTCAATATACTGATGATCATGAAATGTCAATATAATAATGATCATGAAATGTCAATATAATAATGATCATGAAATGTCAATATGCTGATGATCATGAAATGCCAATATGCTGATGATCATGAAATGTCAATATAATGATGATCATAAAAAATGTCAATTACTAATATGATCAAGTACTATTCCAATGTACTGACGATCAAATAAGTAATAATACTAATATATAGATGGTTCATTACTGTGCTTCTCAAAATTGTGATCTGCACAATTTAAAATCTCAAAAATAGAAAACTGAGGCCAAAATCATGTCTAATAAATCCTATAACAGGAAGCAATATCTATTAACACTAATTTAAATATAGATATTCTAAATACATGAACACCAATTTAAATACTGATATTCTAAATACATTAGTGTAAATGAACACTAATTTAAATACAGATGTTCTAAATACATTTGTGTACATCAAATATGAGGTCCCTTTTAGTACATCGAGACAAAGTGCTACTACATAGTGGAGTTGAATGCCATGAGGATTGCCTCTGCTCTGTAAAAGAATGTCATGTGGATGAAAAAGGAGGGGATAAACAGAATTAAGAAAGCTAAAGGAAATTATGTGCAAAATAATGGAAAAGGACTATGATACAGATTCTGAACGGTAATTATAACATGATATGGTAACGACACAAAATGGAAATGGACTAGAGCCAAACAGTTTTACTAAAACTACAAAAAGTCTTGCAAGCAGAATAAAAATAATTATAAGATTGTATGATAGACAATTGGTTTAAAGTGAAGAAAAATAGATTAGAACTTGTTGCAGAAACAAAAAATACTTAAAGAGGATAGATATAATTATGACTGTAGACCTACAGACAGATACTAGACAATCTTAACTGCTCACTTTTCTTTGACAATCTTTGCTATGGCTGTTAAATTTATATCAAATTCCAACATCATACAAATTTAAGTTTTTGGGAAATATTAGTGCTATGAATTTTCATAATGTGAAATGCAGAATTAAATAGAGTAGTATCAATTTGTTGTAAATATAACTTTCGGTCATTAACTATTTTCGCTGTAGCCATTAACTTTATGATGAAATTACTAATGAGAGATTTAATCTTTAAATAATTTATCTTTCATTTGCTAAAACTTGCATCAAAAACTATTTCTATTTTTGCTCTAGCTATTAACTTTATAATAAAGTGCATAGATTTAGCAATACTAATATTTTTAATTCAAAGTAAAACGTTCCTAGAAAATACCACTGTATTAATTTAAGTGATTAATTTTTCATAATGTAAAATAAAGAATTAAACCTTAAATAATTTAGATGTATCTATTTGCTATAAGAAGAACTTGCATCAATAATTAGGATTTTCTATGCAGTGTGGCATAAGATACTACATATCTGACTTTTTGCGATTAGCAGCTCATGTTATTATATCTAGATTAGTTTAAAAACTAACATTTCTACTTCTCTTTTTATAAATATATTACGGAAAGAAAACTACAAAATTTAAAAAGATAAAAAAAACAAATTTGAATGGCGTACTTACCTTATCTCAAAATTAATAAAATCAAAATTTAATTTTTTAAAAAAGTAACACAACTACACATACATATTGAAAAAACATGAATACATAAAACCCTTCAAATTTTCAATCTAGTAGGTCCCTCAGATGATGTAATTTTGAGAGGGACCATGCCAATAAAATTTAAATAAAGATATTCTTAACACATTTGTGTACATGAACAAAAAATTTAGATATTCTAAATACATTTGTGTACATGATCACTAATTTAAATATTTGTCTACATGAACTCTAATTTTAATACAGATTAAATACAAGAAATATCAGATAACCATAAACTGTTTCTTGTTTTATCTGTCCATATGTCCAGCCCTATACTTGTCAGTAAATTCTGTTCCTTATTTTATTTTCCTTTAAACAGGTAGGTAAAGATAGATGTGTATTGTACTTGTTTTTGGTAGGGAATAAACATTTCATTCTTTCTCATTTAGCATATTTCCAAAGGGCAGTATAGAACAGATAAGATGGAAAGAATTGGCTGTGAAATCAACTATGGTGCCCCAACAATCTCTAAAGTTAAGGGATTGATGATGATGATGATGACGATAAATGAATCTAAAATTACATACTTAAAATTTTAGTCATATTATGCAACATAAAATCAAAAGATTTTCTTGTATAAAAATCCTGTTTAAAGATTCTGGTACAGATCAGTTACTGGCTATGCTATTCTTAAAATATGTGTTCTCTAGAAACTCTACGAGACTTAACGTTAGAAAAAACTTAAATTAGTTTTAATGGCTGTATTACAAATTCCATAACCTTTTGTTTCTGAGAAAAATATAAAAAAAAATGACAAAAAGAAAATCACAGAACACTATAAATGTAAGCATTACTCTGATCTTAATAACTCAGAAATGCTTTGTGAAAAATATCTTGAGCAATAAGGAAAACTGTCTATATAATAAGATATACCAATAAGGAAAACCGTCTATATAATAAGATATACCAATAAGAAAAACTGTCTATATAATAAGATATACCAATAAGGAAAACTGTCTATATAATAAGATATACCAATAATGAAAACTGTCTATATAATAAGATATACCAATAAGGAAAACTGTCTATATTATAAGTTAAACAAATAAGGAAAATGGGTCAATATTATTGGTTATACCAATCAGAAAAACTGTAAATTATAAATCATACCGGTAAGGAAAACGATTCATATCATAGGTCATCTCAATAAAGGGAAAACTGGTCTATATTATAGGTCATGGCAATAGGTAAAACTTTTCTATATTATAGGTCATGGCAATAGGGAAAACTGGTCTATATTATAGGTCATGGCAATAGGGAAAACTGGTCTATATTATAGGTAATGGCAATAGGGAAAACTGGTCTATATTATAGGTCATGGCAATAGGGAAAACTGGTCTATATTATAGGTCATCGCAACAGAGAAAACTAGGTCATGCCAAGATTGCCAATGTCTTAGTGTCATAATCAGTCAAGCCAAAAATTATGACAATTTATCAAGGAATTTATAAAATTACACTAATGAAAAACTTTAACCACAACCTTAAACTACTTGATGCTGATACTCATACCAGACTGCGATCCAACCAGCATGGACTTTACAAAATCTTGTACTCACCCTTTTGGCAGGAATATTCTTGAGCTCATACACTTCAGGAATAACTTTCCAGAGACCCAGAAATTCAAACCTTCGTCCCTCCAAGCCTGGTAAAACTGCAGTCTCTCCTGGATTTACTTCACTATAAAGAGTCAATAGTTTTCATGACCATCCATAAATAAGATACATGCATTTAATATCTTGCCTGTGAATATGTTTTTGTGACCTTAGTAAAATACTACCATTGCCCCATTACCTTGACCATTCCTTATCCACTGCTAGGGTTGTTTCATCTCCTGCCTAGTGCCAACCCTGATAACAATAGAACAGTTATAATGACTCCATTACAAATTCAATAATTTACAGCAACAATTTATCCTTTTATCTTGACCTATAACCTATTATGTCCCTATGTAGAGCAATCACTCATAATAAATCCATTCATTACAACACAATTGTCCTTATAAGGCAGGTATGGTCACCTGTGGATTGTACTTTTAATTGGAGTAACCCTGTTATTGTAGCCTTTTGGCCTTGGAAGGTGAAGAAGTGATTTTGCTGACTAATTTGATGGGATCAGAGTTCAGGTCCTTGGTTACCCCCCTAAAAATTCTGTGAGACCTAATTTCTGATTTGTTAGTTGATTAAGAATCTGACTTTGTTGACAATTAGAAATATCTATAATTATATATGTGACCAACATCCATGTTCTGAAATTGTGCCTTTGTTTTTTAATACAAGAGATGTTTACATAATAATAATAATAATAATAATAATAATAATAATAATAATAATAATAATAATAATAATAATAATAATAATAATAATAATAATAATAATAATTTAAGAAGAAGAAGAAGGACTATTTAAGAGGGTGACAATTAGCTGCATGGAAAAAATCCTGCTTATGACCCTCTATTATATTTACAAAGTGCATGTACATAGTTATACACAAACATACACACAGAGAGAAAGCATTGATAAAAAGATGCATTTAAATATGTACATAATAAACAGAAAAATTAATTAACACAAATACATATTGATAATAAGCTATATGTATAATGGACATAAACAGCAAAATTGACACACACACAAACATACACACATTGATAAAAGATTATATTTATAAATCGCCATAAACATAATAATTAACAGAGAGCATTGATAATAAGCTATATTTATATATGGACATAAACAGAAAATTTTAATGAAAACATGCTACAGCTAAGTACATTGTGTATACAAAGTACAAAAGTAGGCAACAATTGGAAGGTTTGTGAATTTATACTTGTAATATATTTGTCAAATCAAACAGGTTCCATTGAATTAAATTATAATTAAATGCGTTTTTTTGGGGGGGGGACTCATTTCCAAATTAGTGATCATGAATACTGAAAACTTTTCTTGAAGATTTTTTTTTATAGTTTTGGGTTGGAATTTGGTGGTTAGCTGAATTTGATCTTAAAATGGGAGTGCTACCTTGTTTTCTAACATGAAACAATTCATTGAGATATAATGGGGTCATATTGTTTGAAAATTAGTACATAGGCCTAGCCTTTTTCAAAAATATTCATTCACATAATGTTAACATTTTTACATCATTATATTTGGGACATTTTCAGAATTATCTAAGATCAGTTTGCATGCTCTTTGTTTGCAAGCAGAACAATTTGTAAATATTTGGGTCAGATATGTTTCCCCAGATAACACAACAGTAGTCTAGGTTATGGTTGTATATAGGATTTGTAATATATTATTCTTTGTTTAGTTGATAGATATGGCCTTATCTTGCTAAATAACCAGACATGAATTGACTTTACTAGTCTTAGTAGAATCACAGACTCTGCTAATATGGATAAGTGAAAAAGCCTGCTAGTAGCTTCTCTTGGGTCAGTGGTTCTCCCCGGGGTTTTCCAGGGTTCTTCCTCCACCATTAATACTGGTTGCCATGTACAGCTTGTGCTGAAAAAATGGCATTAAACCATATAACAACAGCAACAACAACTTAGTAGAATCAGTTTCAATTGCATTCAGAAGATTTATTTATTTTCATTATTCATTGGAAATACAAGGTGCTCATAAACTTTAGAATTAAGTATCTATTTTGGAATTATTGTAAATTCCTTTAAAGCCATATGTCCAAAATGCATTGTATACACATCTGTACTTGTTTAAAATCATATGTCTAAAATACAATGCATACATCTGTACTCTTTTCATGGCCATGGCCAAAATAGATTGTATGCATCTATACTTTTTTCAAGCCATATCATCAAAATACATTGTATACATCTGTACTCTTTTCAAGCCATATGGCCAAAATGCATTGTATACATCTGTACTCTTTTCAAGCCATATGGCCAAAATGCATTGTATACATCTGTACTCTTTTCAAGCCATATGGCCAAAATGCATTGTATACATCTGTACTCTTTTCAAGCCATATGGCCAAAATGCATTGTATACATCTGTACTCTTTTCAAGCCATATGTCCAAAATGCATTGTATACATCTGTACTCTTTTCAAGCCATATGTCCAAAATGCATTGTACTTGTTTAAAATCATATGTCCAAAATACAATGCATACATCTGTGCTATTTTCAAGCCATATGGCAAATGTAAACATCTATATTCTTTGAAATATGGACAAAATACATTGTATACATCTATGTGCACTTTTCAACTCATATGGACAATATATATTATATAATATTTCTCCATTCAAAAACATACATTTCCAAGTAAGAAAGATTAAATATGAATATTGCACATTTCTTTCAATACAAAATCTGTATATGCAGTAGAGAACCCTTTCAGCCAAAATATACTGGTCTCTTATGAAAGATGGTCTCATGGTATTTCTAACACTCCATATCAATAAATCGTTGCATGGAAAACCCAGTCCCTGAAAACAGGTGGTCTCAGCAGTGGTATCTAAAGACAGATTTTACTATATATACATAAAAACACAGTATTTGTTTCCTTGAAAATGAATGTTAAGTGCAAATTTTCATAGTGTGAAATAATTAGAAACAGTTAAAGTATGAAAACCAATGCACACCCTTCCACACCCACCAACCCACCCCAAACACCCCCAACCAACATCCATATATATATATATATATATATATATATATATATATATATATATATATATATATATATATATATATATATATACATGGCTCCCACTTTTCTGTTTATCTCTCACTTCATTATATTTTTTTCCAAAAGGAAAAGTAACATCTCTCTAAAATAAAAATCTAGCTTGACCCCTGATTTTTTCCTAAGTGGTAAAATTTGGGACAAGGTTTAATGCTTTCTCATAAACAGATCTTTTCCCTCCAACCAATCCATAAAGATACATGCATTCTGTTTTTTTTCCAAAGGTAACCTAGGATGCGATGATTCATTTACTATATATATATATATATATATATATATATATATATATATATATATATATATATATATATATATATATATATATATATATATATATATATATATATATATATATATATATATACTCATTTATATGTCCAATTAAAAACAACAGACATCCTTATCTGCCATAGCATAATAAACTTTTAAATCAGATCTATGTTGATTGTTCTATTCATTACTCCCAGCACAGACCTGGATCTTCTGGCTCATTATCTTAAGGCATATCTGCATCTGTGCAATTTGCACTGGACTTACCAAGTATAAATGCTACCATTAGTTGCCAATGGATACTCAAACTAGCTTGATTCATATAAACAGCCAAAGTTTTGAATGTTTTAATCTGTCCAATGATTTGTGTGGGTCTCTTCACAGAAAAGGCCTCTTTCCCAATTATCCAGAATTTCCAAATGATAAACCTAGTTCCTAATTTAAACCACCTTAGAAATTTCACCTAACTTCAGGTAATGTAATAGTCTTGTAATTTAATAGTCTTGGTAACTTAATTGAAATGTCATAAACCTATCCAATATGTTTCCTTATCTGATAATTCACAATATAATGTTGTTGTTGGGCTTAACGCCATATTTCAGCACACAATAGGCTATTCATGGTGGCCAGTATTATTGGTGGAGGAAGAAACCTGGAAATCACAGGAAAGAACCACCCATGAGAAGCTACTGGCCAGCTTTCTCACATATCCACATTCGACGAATCCTAGACTCGAACCCACGCAGACAGGTGAAATGGCAGTGATCCGTAACAGACATCCATTTAGACCACTCGGCCACTCAGGGCCCCAATTCACAATATAAGAAAATAAGCTCATTTTATTGAGTAAAAATAATTCCTGTCTTTGTTCAACAGATACTAATTCATTTATCTACAATAATGAGACCCTCTCACACTACTTTCACTGTTGTTATCACTCAATGGTCTGAAAAGAGTGAAAACCAACATTTTCTAAATTTTAACAAATAACTTTTCCCAACAATATAAAGTGAAAACTTGAAAAGAACTTACAGTATTGTGAAATAAATCCAAAATAGTCCTAATCATTCTATCACAAGTCCAAATGTATGAAGTTCCAATAGAATTCCATTTGTTTTTCAAATAAACTCCAACTTTGAATATGTTGATGTGTGTGTAGTTACTGGTGTGCTAATGTGCCTGTGACCTGGAATGTGGTGATGTGTTAATAGTCTTTTATGAATAACAATAATATAATGCAAAATATCTGTTTGAATTCAATATAATTCCAAATTAAAGTTTTAGTCCAAGAATATTATTGAGCATTTTGTATTTCCAGAGTATTTATTTAAATGAATTGATCCACCCAATCAAAAACTGACCACAGGAATAAGATTAATTTTGCTTCAGATGTTAAGGCAGGAATTGGTAATTTTTCAAATAAACAAGATTATATACATAACCCTCTACTTCATCTCGGCTGCAATTACCATTTTTTGAAAATACTGGCAACTTATAAGGAAATTTCCATTCTGGATATATCTAAGGTCAGAATCAAGACATTATCTTTAACTTAAACTGAAGTAAACATGTTTGCTATTATAATGATCTGAAATATTCATCTATTCCCATACAAAAATCACAGCTATGTATTATGTTGTTTACAAAAATAATGTCACTGGTCACATACATCCTAACTTGGATTTGGACAAGGTCAAGGACAAAATACAGATATAATCCTTCAGAAAAGCCAACAAGCAATACAAATAAAATCTACTTACCACTAGTAGTAAATCATTTGTCTGGAACTATATGTAATGACTAGGAAGAATCAGTCTTTTGGTTTTTGTTTGAATAAATATTATTTATACTAATTTAAAAAAAAGAATTAAATGTTACCTTTGTTATTTTTTTAATTTGTATGCAAATATTAAAACCATGTTAACCTCAGCAAGAAATGTCAAGATTTATTATGCATTTTATTGCCATATTATAAACATTAAGATGCAATATTTGAAGAAAAACTTAAAAAGGAATAAATTTCACTGTACAGCATTTACACAGCTTTCCTTCTTGTTTATTTCAATATTTTAAACTGGCCATTCTGCACACACTGTTTGAAAAGACCACCTGTCTTGATAGGTCATCTTTTTGCTTGCAGAAGTTTATATCTCATGACATGTTTGAATATATTTCCCATATCTGTATTTATAAAATCTTTGAACAATTTGGTCTTTGTCAATTTATATTATATGTATATACATTGCATGTAAACATTGCAAAATTTAATGTTATTACAGTACTGATCCAATTTTTTTTATTGTATCACTAAAAAGTAAACCAGTAACAGCACATAAACACACACACATTATATATATATATATATATATATATATATATATATATATATATATATATATATATATATATGTATGTGTGTGTGTGTGCATGCATGTGTATGTATGTATGTATGTATGTATGTATGTATGTATGTATGTATGTATGTATGTATGTATGTATGTATGTATGTATGTATGTATGTATGTATGTATGTATGTATGTATGTATGTATGTATGTATGTATGTATGTATGTATGTATGTATGTATGTAAAATTGAGACAAGGAATCTAAGATTTTTTAAGTCATGACACTCCACTAATTGCAAAGCATTTGTACTTATTATTCATTTTAAACCAATGTTTATAACAAGTCCAGTTAAGCTGTGTTATTTCACAGTAAATTGCATTTATCTACAATGTAAATAATTTCTTTACCTATAATAAAAATATACATGTGATGAAAATTTAATGCTAGCAATTTCAGCAAATCAGGATGTTTGTTTATTTACTATACTGGCTGAGGTGTCATCAAATCCATAGGGCACATAATTCATCCAAATGATTCTTCTAAAATGTTTTGAATTTAAATTGTCCTTTTGAGTAAAAAATGTATTTATTAACACTGTTTTGTTATTTAAAAACTCTTGTATTTATTTCATCTGCCACAGCCATAATCCAAATAGTGTGCTCTTGTCTATAGTCTGTCATTAGCCATTACCTTTTCACCATTTCAGTAAAACTCCAATTACGTTTGCAAAATGTTCTTTTAAAATAACGAAATCTGTCAAGAGGTGAACAAATGAAAAAGGTATCTTTCAAATGTTTGTGTCATTTCTAATTAAAGCATCAATGTGACTGCATATATATATATATATATATATATATATATATATATATATATATATATATATATATATATATATATATATAAATGAACAAATAATGTGGTTAAGGTTCAAAATAATAATAAAAGCTTGTGACAACAAATTTTACATTAGACTTATTCAGGTGCAGCACATGTTAATCAGTATCACACAATAAACCTTCCAACAAACCAACGACCAATCCAGTTCGACCACCAGCTAGAAGTAAATGTTAATTAAACTGCACACTTTCTGGTATTAACAAGAGTTTTTAGAACTCACTGAGTCATCTAGAGAGATAGTAAAATACCAGTTTCTTCATCAAAGTGGGTGACCTACACACTTTTGACTGATAGTCAGATTTGACCAACCAAACAAGTCACCTAGATGAGTTGGCTAATTGGACTGAATAAATCTCACAGCTTGACAAACCAGTCAGTGTGTTTTCAGAAGTCCAATAAAATGTTCTAAGGTACTAGCCAATGGCATTTACTTTTTCCTTATTTTAAACAAATCAGACAAAGTCTAATATTTATGGTTTAATCACTGCATCTATCTTTATTGGACCATTCATGCCAGATGCTTGGAACTACTGCTATCAATTTATTTGTCAAAGTACTTGATAGAACACACCTTCAGTAACTGGATGTTTATAACTGCTGTACATGTTTCCACATTCAATTTACAATGTATTAACCAAATTATCAGCCAATCAAAAACATTTATACAAAATGACATTACCAGTATAATCTGTTAGCAGTGTTTTAAATGTCATTGTTTTATGCTATTTACGTAGCATTGGTACTCAAGAACAGATTGACTACTGCTTCCAATCAATCAAGTATGTGCATTTAATTAATGAAAGGCACTATACTAACATTAGTCGCTTTTCTTCTTTATAAATTGATTAAATAACATTAATGCTTCTTTCATGTTTTGCTCATTATACTCAGGATAAACAGTCCAATGTTCAGTACTACATTTGAAATAAAACAGCTGTAAAGTAATATTTATTAAAATTAGTTATTTTATGCATGTGTGCATTAAATTTGTAACATAACTTTAACAATTTTTAGTCATGTCGCCAATGATCTCTAAAGTATTGCTGTTTATAGTCTAGAACTTGGGCACCATCCTGTAGCCATGTAGCATGATGTCCCACCGAGTCATATTATCCTGACATCAGGCCAACCAGTCCTAACACTAACCTCTTAATGCTGAATGCCAAGTGAGGCAACAGTTAGTGGCATATTTAAAAGTCTTTGGTATCACTCAGACAAGGTTCAAACCCGCAACCTCCAGCATCCATGGCCACCGGAGCGGTCTTATGGATTGTTTTTTTTTTTGTTTGTTTTTTTTTTGGCAATGACAATGAAGCTAATAAGGAAGATTCAAAGACATAAAATGTTCAGTAGATTGTGTTGATAATTGTCAATAACTTGAATTCATTTATTCTAAAGAAAGATGCTTACAGTTAATGCACACAAAGTATTTGTAAGTGCATATAACGGATCAAGCTTGACAACATACACAAGGGTTCTCAGAAACAATATATGTGTAAATTGGGGATTTACTGTACTCTTTTTTCCTTATATGGACTAAAAAACATCTCATCCAATCAATGTAAGGTGTTGAACTTTGGGACAAGTGAAAAGGTATGTAAGGTAAGTGATTTTTAGGACACTACTTTTCCTTGACAAGTATTGAAAACAGACCTTTAATCAACAGCACTATCTGATACCTACAATTTTAATTCTATATAACTCCACTATCTTTAATTTCACATAACAGAGCTCTAGATAGATATCAGTGAACTGTGTATTATATTCCCTCGTTTTGAGCCCCAGTATTTCATTTAAATAATTGCTTAGCAGTTTTGTGGTCACTGCAAACACATAACCACAAAACTAAAGGAGTCGGTCATCCTGAAGAAGGGTGACCTACAGACTAATCTCATTTAGATGAATGCTATCACATTTATTATCCTTGATAACGTGGAACTTTACGGACTTTTCCTGATTGCATAAGTTTATATTTATCTGATGCCCCAGGCGGTGATTATGGCAGGGCAAATAAACCCCTGAAACCAGATTCAGTACAACAATTTAAGCTGCTCCGTGTCCTGTATAACCCATAAATTTTGTGTGTATGTTTTTATTAATTTATTTTCGTAAAATAGACAATGCTGAGAAAGAGTACTCATGACATTGTTTCACAGCTTAAATGTATTCCCTCGTCATTATTTGTTTCCAAGCTGCTGGTTTGAAATGAAAAGCTGAGCCAATTAGTGGACATTTGTAAACCGGGTGCAGATTTTAAATTTGGTTTAAACTTACCCATGTGTTTCCAAACTTTGGATGATTCCTCCAAGTCTAGTATATGAAATATCAAGGGACACCAGCTTGGGGAGTCGCTGCACCAAATTCATCAAATGAATGTGACCGGACTCCATGTCTCTCCCATCCTCCATGGTACAAAATGAAATATCCAAATGGCTTAAACGAAAATTATATTGAGTACAGTATACGATTATTGACAGGCTTTCAGATAATGTCAACATTTTTTAATCATTGCTGATATTTTATGAAAATCACAAAAGACACTAATTTCCAAGTGCATCACTATTTTCTTAACTTGTAGCTTCTCAGAGAAAATGAATTATGCAATTTTAAAAAAAAATTGTATATCCCTTTTCGGTATCTTCATTATCTGCCCTTCTTTCCAAACTCAATTCGCGTATGGAGGTTGTGGTTGAAGCATTTCTGATGAGTATTGCCACTGGTCATCATTCACCGATTGCAAAACAGAATGAATTGACATGGGCAAACTTTCCAATAAAACGCCCTAAGTAAATGTGTGATTTAATTGTTAGGCACAATGGACATAATCATATATCAAAGACTATTTGTATAACCTGTACAGATACTTGCAATTGATTTTTTTTTACATAAAAAGGTAGAAAAGATAATTTGGGAATAATAAAATGGTGAACACACAATTCCTAATCAAGTCAACAAAAATAACAATACAACACTCAAAAAAAACAAAACAAAAAAAAAACAAATTCAAATTACAATTAATGTTAAATGTATCATTTTATTTAAGTCAATTATGAACCTTTGTTCATGACTATGCTATATATTATGCAAAATACTTAAAATATACAGCTGATGAAATCCTTCTGAAACCTTCCTTAATTAAACAAATCGTTTACAAAAAAAATTGTTTCCCTTCCATTAAAGCTTTATACTATCCAAAAATTCGGCAATGAACATTATTTGATGTGATAGTTTCAATTTGCATACGATTATTCATACTCTCTCAAAAGGGTGTGTTTAGTATAATTATTATTTCCAGTTTTGAAAATAATTAGGTTTTCTGTTGTGTAGTTCAAACAGATATGTATGCATCTAATGATTAAAAACTTTTTAAACATTAAAATATTAAAAACAAACAAAAATAATTTCCATTGCTTGTTCTGTTTCCATCGATTTCTATTTGTCTGTTGCGTATTTTATTTCCACTGCATTTCTTTGGGGTTTTTTTATTGCGTATTTTAGTTAGATCGATCTATAATCAACTGATCACGTTACCACACTAGCTGGACCTTTTATCACTTATTTATGACAATGAACTGTATAATGATTTATCATTGGGCACTTATCCGTCCTTTATCTTTGTTAAGCTATCGGCCTTTTAAGTGCCTCACCCCTCACCATCCAAATATTGTAAAGGCTTTAAGGAGTTTCACTATCCCCATAGTGAAGATTTGTTTTTCTGTATCAAAAATTAAAAGAATTTGAAAGGAACAAAGTATTTATTACTGTAGTTCATGGGATTGCTCTGGGCTATTTGCATTTTCTTAATTTATAGGGGGTCATAATCTAAAGATCCAAGGAGCAGGTCCATTTGTTTTCTTTCCCAGTATATTTCTTTATGACATACTTCCTTCCTTAAACACCAGGTCTTGTGGCTGGTTTCTAAATCACTCCTGGTCCCGTAATTTTAGTGATCTTGAACAGGTACATCTCTAATGTATTGTATGTGTTATATGTGTGCTATATTGTTTCAAGAGAGCGAGAGATTTTCTTCATTGCGTTGCTGTATACATATGTATTTACACAGTTCTTTCCCAAATAGTAAGGGGATAGAAATCACCCAAGCATCATGATTAACATAACTTAATATAAAACACTTGGCAAAGATGAATTCGTTAGTAACAACAGCAGTAGTATAATTGCCTACCAGCTGCAGCAAATAACTAATACGAGGTATATAATTAGTTTACTGAAAGGGTCCATATATGATCTGTCAATACTGACTTTGATAAATAGACAGGTAAGTGTAAATATATCATACAAGATTATGCAGCTGGCATGTGGAAATGAATCTGATGACATACATCTTAATAATACATTCTGAATTAAGGTAAACATTTAAAAATCATTATTTTGAAACATAATGTACATATAAATAACAAAATATCTAATTTTAAAATTCTCAATAACTGCCCTTACACGATACATTTGTGTTTATCTTTACATATTTACTAATAGTTTTATTCAAATATTTGCATACATCGAATGAAAGCCTTCATTAAAAATAAGCCAAATAAAATGATTGGCACTAATGATCGATTCATTTATAAATAAATATGATAAACTGAGTTTCCTGGG
This sequence comes from Potamilus streckersoni, assembly GCA_016746295.1. NCBI lineage: Eukaryota > Metazoa > Mollusca > Bivalvia > Unionida > Unionidae > Potamilus > Potamilus streckersoni. Next base: position 171,667 of record JAEAOA010000201.1, read on the forward strand.
GAAATACCGATTTCGTCATAACTATTGAGGTCATGTGATTTTAACAAACATACACCAATGCACAGCGCTTTGTTTTCTGATAATTTCACAATGACGTCAGCACTGGGATTCAACCAATCAAACACCGCGATCTCACTCATTTCAGTAAATGTTTTGTTTTAGTCCTCTCTTTAATAACGTAGACAATCATCTTAGCCTGCTATTTTTGTTTAAAACTAAATATTAATAACCGATAACATGTTTGAATGTATTCACAACATTTTCTCAGATTCATTTTGATAAATTCTATGATGACGAAATTAGACTCTTGTAAAGCAGGTTATAGAATAACACCAGAGCAAACTAAAAGTTTTCACCTACCGGCTATGAGCATGAAGCCATTTGTAGCCCGTATGCAGAAATTGTCAATAGTTCAGCCTCTCAAAAAAATAAAAACAAAAAATGACGGATAATCTATAAGCAGAGCTTCATTGTGAATTCATCTTTGAAGGTACTTTAAAATAAGATATGATTTATTATCATTTGGAGACAATTGAAAGTTCAGTACTGAGAAAAAAAATTAGATAATATATAGAAAACTTTAGAGTCCAAATGATAACCAGCATATCATTCGGCTATTGCTGTCAAACAGAAACATACATAATTCGTACAACTAACTGCGAAGTTGCAAATGCCAATTCCCTGCCCAGCATATGGATATTTTCCTGCATAGTTTTGCATTAAGAAGTATGACTCGCAGTAAAGTGTGTGTGTGTGTGTGTGTGTGTGTGTGTGTGTGTGTGTGTGTGTGTGTGTGTGAAACGTACCGTAAGTTTTTAAGGATAGAGAGATATTCGAAAGCAACTGTGCGCAGGCTACATTGTACAAAACACAGGGAACTTAAATTTGTCAGGTGGGGTAATGACACTAGAAACATGCTTGAAATGGGCTTCATGTGCAGATGAGGCTGATCGTACAGAGGTGTAGTTGTATAGATTCCACATGATGACAAAGTCTTGTGTTTCCGCAAGATTTCTCCAAAAAAGGACATACTTGAGCAGGGATCGCATGTATACAAGTGCAAAGAAGTCAGATTGGGAAATATTAACATTTTTTGCCTAGGCATAGGGTGCTGGCTACTAGACTCCAACGATAGTCTGTCTTCAATGACTATGGACAAATCTTTAAAAACATCTCGCTCTCCGACTGACGGTTGGGGATGATTGTCCTCCTCATACAAGAATATCTGTCTAAGGATGTCAGATGGAGTATCTGGAATCGTGAGTTTTTCAAGCGAGTTTACCTGACTTTGAACGAGAGAGGTAAAGGCAGCCACTTCATTTCCCGACAGAGGACAGTGCCATGTGATCTCATTTAGTCGGTGTTCTTTCAAGGCGTCCAGGACACCTAACGAGATTATTGTCTGGATGTTACAGCTATGCAGATCTATACTACTGATGTCGGTAAAGTTCTTGTTGAAAAATATCTGAATATCTTCAATCTGGTTTCTATTTAAATATGAAATGTCTGGCAGGCAACAATTGATAAGGTAATCCAGGAGTTGATTGCCAAGTGTATGTGGCAGTGTAATGTTGCTAGTTCTCATTAATCTGTATGTTGTTGATTCCACAATCTGTCGTACGTTGTTCACCACATAGAAGACACACAGGTCCTGCAGACTTTCCGGTTTTGTGTTGGGCCATTTGACTAGTTCGTTTGCTTCCATCCTACAGATATATCACATTATTAGAATCACTGTTAAACCATTCAGCATACATATGTGACTTTTATAACACGTGTAATTTGTTATATCTCGTTAAATTCATAAAATGTTTGTTATAGCTGTTTATTTATTTAACATCATGTTAATTCCTGGCTCATTACAACCAATTATAATTGTAGTTGAACATCACTGAAAATTCTGTTTATGTTTTGATGCACAGTTAGGACACAGCCCCGCTATAACATACATCAGTATAAGGCTTCTAATGCACTATAAAGAGAAAACATTTGTAATGAGCCACAAACCATTTTTTAAAATTCATTTCAAAAACCGAAAGTTAAATATGTGAAATACCGTCTTACTCGTTTATAAGACGATTCCAACTACAAACTGTACAGACTCAGATCTGCCGACCCATAATGCGCCGGTAGATCTGGGTCTGTGCAGTTTGTTAGGCGTTAGCAGTCGAACTAACAGCATAGACCCTGCTATCCATGCGCATTATGCTTCGGCAGATAGGGATATTTGTTGTTTGAAGTTTGGCAAGAGTCATAGAGGAGTACTTAAGGTATATTTTCACTAGCATCAGTTATAATCATTTATTTCCTGTATTTGTGATATATAAATTTCAGTATACTGATCAATCGAAAATAATTTATACAAAATGAAATTGCCTTTTCTCTATTTTATATACGCGTGACTTCTTTGAAGTCAGCAAATACACCCTCAAGCTTAAAACCTCAGTGAAATAGTTTTGACACGGTTTTTCTTAGCTCTCGGACTAAAGGATAATATTGGATGATTCACTTCACACTAAGGATAGTGCACTAGGAAGCTAAGGTAAAGTAAAGTTTACTTAACTACTAAACTATTAAATTGATAAAAATCTATTACAATTCTAAATATAAATTAATTGTAGTCACAAAATACACGATGTACGAATTACTCAAGCCAACTAGTACTGAAATTTATCAACCAAACTACTATTTTTTTTACTACTAACGATTTAAATATAATCCCTTTACAAATTCTACAAATTTTGTAACATTACAGATAAAAATGAAAACTATGAATTAAAGAATCCCTCTATTCCTTTGTTCTCACGGAAAATTCCTTTGTTCCTTAGTTCCCACGGAAGTAAACACGTGGGCAGCCAAAACATATACTGAACAGTGATACTACCTCAACACATTAACCTCAAACAATATATTAGAAATACTTAATTGCACAACCCTTACATGAATATTCAGTTAAGGTTTAAAAAAAAATAATTAAAAAATATATACATAATATAAACAGTCAAAATATTGATTTAACAGTGTTACTACTCCCCCGACTCAACCTTAAACAACATATTAGATATATTTAAGCATACAACCAGTATATGGAGATACAGGTAAGGTTGAGGGAAATAAATTTAATTAAAAAATATGTACATAATATGGGCGCTTAGGGTGTGGGCTGAATAGAGATACTTTATCGCAGCAGTAGACCTCAACAATATATTAGAAATACTTAATCATACATCCACTACATGAATACTCATTAAAAGAAAAAAAAATTATAAAAAAAATAATTGGTTGGTTGATGAAGATGGGAGATGGTGGTAATAATAATAATAATAATAATAATAATAATAATAATAATAATAATAATAATAATAATAATAATCACATTAATAATAAACTCCAACCGACAACAAATTCCCCATTCAACATCCCGGGCTTATTAATATACCAACTTACAAATCAGGTAGTGCGAAATACATAAGGCCTTAAACAAAGACTACATCTGATTGGCCGAATAAAGCCACAATCTAAAACCGCAAAGAACATGATACCTTGAGCTAACAGAAGGATTGAAAACCAAAATCTACACCAACCAATCAAAATCTGGCACTCGAATGACGTAAATAGAACCAGCTATGGCCAAACGCACCACATATCTATTAATAAGTAAACACTATTTTCCAAATTACAAAGACAAATTACGATAGAACTGAATCATCCAATGTTTTTCAGTAAATAATATAACATAAAGAAGAAAAACTGAGAACCACACAGAGAGGAGAGGGATGAAAACAACAAGAAAGCTGAATCACACCTACTGAAAATTCTTAAGAAATTCAAATAAAGGGAATCTATAAGCCGGTATTGAAACCCTAATAACCCATCCCCGCATACAAACACCAAAATACTCGCAAACATCATACCTAGTCCATATCATAAGACAGGCGCTAGGACTCATACTAGCACAAGCCTGGGTGGATCCTGAAACCTATAAGCACTGTATAGGCTAAGATTTCCCACCATGATAAGGACATATAGGTCAAGACCGATAAACAAGGGTAACTCAGGAACCTCCCCCCTGATATCCCTAACTCCCAGGAGCGGAGTAGACCGAGTGACCGAAATAGCGTATAATCTACTCCACGAGTAGAAAAAAATAATAATAAATAAATATATATAATAATCCCCATAGTCGTTCTAATGATAGGGGGATTAAATGAAAAGATTACATTTCATCAAAGCCAATTAATATACTGGAAGCTCTACCAGTATATGTCCGAAGCGGAGAATTGGAGCCGACCAATTCTCAAACATGTAAGGCAGGGGGATACAGTCAGCTCCTATTGGATACAACGAAGGAGGGAAGTAACCACAACTAGAGCAAGATGACGGATTCAACAGACAAGCAGAGGGATGATGCGGGTCCAGCCCAAATCCGACAACCCCAGGAAGCACTACCAGCACTACCCTGAGGGTAGAATGAAAAGATTACAAATTTTTATTGCCAATAAAGAAAAGCACAAAATTGCCTTCCAATCCAAAAGGGATAATTAGTCAGCTCCAGCTAACATCCCAAAAGCCCAACCCAGCACACACACAAATAGACTACACTTCAAAACAAATCAAGAGACCATGCAGTACTAACCACCTTCCCACTGCTGTCTCAAAACCCCAACCCTGGTACGGACAAACGATCAGCGATGAACAGTCCGGGCCGCGCGGCCAACTGTTCGAAACGGAAAACCTACCTACAACTTATGTCTTCACTTTGGCTCTGAGGACCTACGGCCCAAACAAGATCTTTTGGCAAGGCGGTCAAAATTACACAACCATACAAACCAAAGCGGTGATAAATCTAATAAATAGGCGGCAAATGCCTAAAGATTGGCAATTTTTACAAACATTATAAGTACGCCAAGTACGCAAAATTCCAATTACAAATATTTATTCCAAATTCACAACTCAGGCTCATTAGAACAATTGCACAGGTGGCTTACACAACATTGACATAGGGATACCAATAGGAAAAACTGGTATATATTTGACAAAAAATCCACCCAATTGAAATAAAATTGGGTGGATAATAACTTGGGGACTTTGGTGGTGCGGAAATGGCGGACTGGGTTGGAGAGTGGATTGCGGTTCTGCCATTTCTGGAGCTTAAGATTGAAAGTCACAATAAATACGATACGGGTCTTTTTTTGAGGTCCCTGATCTCTAGGGGTCAGGAAAAGGCCTAGCACCAAAGACCAAGCGCCCTCCAGGGGGGACCACAGACCACGCCCGGGACTGTGGCATACTCCCCAGAGGGACTGCAGTCCATGCCCGGGACTGTAAGCAGTCGTATAAGCCTCACGGCAGCAAGCGACTTAAACGAGAAATGAAATGAAATGAGTTTTGACACAAAACCAAGTATAATGTTGTAACAGGGTTCCAAATAAGGTTACGTGACTTCAAATGACTGACTAATTTTAAGACTTACTCTACAACACAGTTATGAAAACAAGACTGGTTTTGTCGTCGCGGGGAAAAGACATCTTCACTACAACATAACTCAATGGTAAGATTAATGGTACATTTTTTAGACAGAAATGTTTCTAATGAATAGTTAAATTAAAGAAAGATCAGTAAAAACTATGAACTTTCCTCCTAATTACATCTTGAAACAGTGATCTTTAAATACATACATGACCCCTTTGACAACTGTTCCATTTGTGATTGATGCTCTTGCGACAAACAACAGAGATCGGTGTCAAGAAATGTTACAAATAAAACGCATTCTTGGAATACTTTTTGATCAAATCTACATTAAAAGTAATAAATCAAACATTAGTTTTAGCCAAGACAAAATTTAAGTAACGTACCTGCAGAAAGGATCAAAGCTTTGATACAATATGGCTGATTAGCAAATGAGCAAAACGAAAGTTTTGCCGCCTGCACGTGCATATGGATGGGGTTAACGTTCAGAAACTAAACATTTGCCATTTGCTTGGTGAATCATACTAACTATTCGAGGAAAAAAATAATTTCTACTTATAGTCGTCTTCTAATGTACATAACTTGTATCTCCGTGAGCAATCATCACGTTAAAACCGTAAGAAATAATTAATTTTCTCAAAGATATGCCTGTATGTGACTGCGTTGGACTAATTTAGGAGAATAATTAAAAAGTCGACGTAATACTTTGTGACACTATATAATGCAAACTTGACTCAGAAAACAAGTCCCAGGCATATACAACTTTGCACGAAATACTTACCGTATGTGACGTGATGACGGCAAACCTCGTCATGGCTTTATCTGTTATCAAATGCGCCAAACAAGTGTATAATTTAAGTATGCTCTTAAATTATGTAAGAGAGAGGAAGTAAAACTCGACAGAACACAAATTTGGAAATTTCGACCAATGTGAATTCTGAAAGCAAGTTAAACAAAATACTACGACAACGTTCAATAAATTTCCAGTTTGAATTGATGGGGAACCATGGTCAAAATAATATATGCAACATGTGGAAAAATCGGTTGTGAGGACTTACTCAATAAGTACTAAAAATTAATCAAATAAGAAGAGTGTTCTTTCAGTATTGAGATAATCACACTATCTTATATCCAACGTACAATAACAATACATAAAGGAAGTTAATGTCCAAGATCAGATTTTTGTGGAACATTTTATATTTTCAGATACTAGATTTCTGTTCTTTAAAAGATTTTATTTAATTGTATGTTTGTATATAATTTTGTTCCAGATGATTTCACAAAAGTTACAATTATACCGCTACTGGAAAGCGAAATTGGTATCCTAGCGGACAAAAAATAACTATAGCTCTTACGAGTATTATTTCAAAGATATTAGAATGCATCATACTAGAAAGATGTGAAGTTTCAATCTCTAATAATCAGTTTGGGTTTTGGGAAGAAAAAACAACAACACTCAAACAGATTTTTACCTATATGCCTTTAAGGAAACTATCAGCTATTATGTAAAACATGGCAGCCTAGTATTTGTATGCTTTTAAGACGCTAATAATTCATTTGATACTTTTAAGGCGATAGTAAATCATTGGGCACTCTTCTTAAGAAGTTGCTCGATATCAAAAACACCTGTCTATATAGTTTATACTTTAGTTAAATAGTAGGCCTATGGCGAACAGTTGTACTATGTGCAATAGGAAAGTGTAATATCCAGCGCTTTCCATGTGCTCAATGGGGTGAAGCAGCGAAGTATTCTTTCCCTTTTTACTTAATATATTCATAGATGAATTAAATCGTAAACTGGGTCAGTGTTACGTAGGATTACGTCAGTCACCAAATGTTCTGTCTTTTAATAATGTTCGTTTTACTGATTATATGTCATTGATAAATCGTTCTATCGCACGTTTAAGGAAATTATTAAAGCTATGTAAACAATATGCATTAGAGAACGATATCATCTATAATACACAAAAATCAGTATGCATGCCTTCCTACATGGACCAATGCCTCCAACATGGTCGTAAATTATAATGTATTCAGTTTTGATGAAGTAATGAGAAAGTATGTATATTCAATGAAGCAACAGAGAGGGTGAACCCTGCAAAGTTTTGCTCGAGCCCTTTAGCTTAAATCAATCTCAAGTTGAATTTGAAGAAGATACAAAACAAATATTTAAACATATTACTGAGACCACTAGACCTCTTTTACCTGCGTTAGAGAAAACCGCTGAGGCAAATGAAAACATAGCAGAAAGAACAAAACAGACAAAAATGATTTTACGTGTACTTCCAGCCGAAATAGCTGCTGCTCAACCAATGCAAAAAATACTTGAAGGCGCTGAAGCACCAGCCCCTAAACAAAAGAGTGTTGAATTGAGTAGTATTGCTGAAAATAAATTTAATGAAGATACTGTTAAAGTAAATAACAATAACACCAAACAATTAGCTGAATTTGCTTTGAATAGTTTTAGTCGAAGAGATAAATTAACGAAACCTGAATACGCTAATGTCACGGTCTACCTAGGTGGACGGATGTTTATCCAACTGACACTAATCCGGTGTTTGATCAGTGGACAAACGCCGCGAGCAAGAAGCCAGCAAGATGTAGTCGCCAAAAAAGTTCTTTGTGCAGAACAGGGCTTGGTAAATTACACCTGGGTGCTAATCCTTTAATAGGACATCAAAAGAGCCATTTGTAATAAAATGATAGGCAACTTATATTGACAGTTCTGCTGATTTACAACTTGGGAAGGGTTAGTCCACCGCATCCAATCAGATTTAAGCTAGTGGGTGGGCATACCTCAAAGTTTCGAGGATATTAAACTGACTCCATCCCAAAATTATTTAGTAGACAGAGGCAGATTACTAGGTGATTGAACGATTAAGGCTACTCCGAGATACGCACTCGTAAATTTGGCGTGAATCGCAGGGAAAAGATTGGAACAAAGAAAGCTTCAGACGTAAGCTTTCCGGGTGGGATAACTTCAGTTAGAAGGATAGTCCCGAGAGTCTGAGAGAGAAGACTGAGTAAGACTGTCTGTACAGTCAGGGTCGACGAATTGGAGTCGACGGTTCGACGAGGAAGTCGACGGAAAGGGAAATGGAGGTGGAGAGTAAATTCGAAGGAGCAAAGGAGGAGTAGAAGTGGAGAGGAAAGTCGAAGGAGTAAAGGAGGAGTGCAGGAGAAATTTAGAGAGACAGATGAGTAGAACCAAGGACAGGGCGAAATTCTCACACTGATTCAGATGATGAAATAGGCACAAAAGGGTCGAGCGATTGGGAAGCTCGCATGTTGAAATTTTATTATTAATTAAATTGTTTTATTTAATTCTACCCCTTTGTACTTTTGTATTTAACTGTTTAATTTTACCCTTTAGTACTTTTGGATTTAACTATCAGCATTGCTGACTGGGGGCTCAGAACCATATTCACCTACTTAACTTCTGAACTATAATCGAGCCTGGGTAGGTGCCATACCTAAATTAATATTGGAAACACCCCACCCCATTATCATATAACCAAAACCATACACGGGTATAAAAATAATTAATTAAACCCCATAACACTCTAGGGCATAACTAAAAAACCTACCGTTACAGCTCAAGATATTAAAACCCGTGAACAATGACAAAAACTATTATATCGTATACGTATGAATGTTGAAAAAGTTAAATCTGCTGATCCATTATATCAAGATTATATTCGTGAAAGTAATGAATTAATTAAATCAAGAAAAGAAGAAGCAGCAAAACCAAAACGAAAATATACTAAACAACACATCCAGCTCCTGAAACATCGGAATCACGGCTAGATCCTTAAGCAATATTAGAACTACCACCACCATTATCACCACCACCACCACAATTGCCATAATCTCCAAAACCACAAGCACAATTTCGATATAAATTACCACGATCACCACTGCCACTACCACTACCACAACAACAATTACATCAATTATTACCACCACTACCACAACCAGTCCAAACAAAAGCTGAGGAAGAAGAATATTAGCCGTCAGACATATCTTCTAGTAGTTGCCTTACCACACAAGAAAAAGGTCTCGTTACTCAATGTCCTAACAATGTGCTTACTGATGTTGAACGACTAGAAATCCTCATTGGAGGAAAACGAGCTGGTAATAATTCACCAGAAATCATTAATGAAGCACTAGATATTTGTAAACGATTATTTACCGGCGGTACTATGGATATTAATGTGTATCAGTCATTAATTAAATTGTTGATGATTATTATTGCGACTGAGTATATAATTAAATGTAAATGTAAATAAAATGATAGTACATAGTACTCAATGTAGACCAACCATGGTCAGGGTCATAAATTCTCGATTACCGGTATATAAAACAACCTATGGAGATGGACTAAGTGATGTTGTTCAGGGTCTATTTAGAAGAATAGCCCCAAAAGTAATACCGATTGCAAAGCAACTGGGCATGAAATCTATTGACATTGTTCGAGAAAATGCACAGTCGCTGTTGGTAATCTTGCTAGTATAGATAGACTAGCAAGATTAATACGCAGACCGCAAGCGGCCTGACCTCAGCCAGTGAAATTACCTAGCACTGAAGTGATGCCCGCAAATGTAAGTAAAATAATAAATCAGGATGCTAATCAAAAAGTAGCAGAGTTGGCTGATGTACCATTATCAGAAAAAGAAAAATATAACCGCTAGTCTGATAGAAGGTAGTGGTCTCACTTCCCAAAGTGGTCATCGTATTAGACGATAATAAATATAATAAATATGTTCAAACGTATAACTGATCCAGCATTCGACATGGACGCGCCGATACACAAAGATGAGTCTGTGCGTGATTATCAATATTATTCTTATGACGCACGAATTCCAGATCAGCCTGGAAAGATTGAACGTCAGGTTCATGATAAAAGTAGATATTTCCTACCCGCTGTAGCATCTATTGAGGTTGAAGGTGACATTATAAAAGCAGATAATACTGAATATAACGCTGATGTTAGTCTTGGTTTTGTTTATGTATTATGTCATTATTTGATAGCGGTACATACATGATCGACGGAAAAATATTGAATCTATTCAGAAAAACGTCGACGTTGCTACAATACTTGGTCTTGCAAAATACAGCGATGATTATTCAAAACCAGCTGGTCCATCAATGATGTTTGTGAAAGATATTTCTAATTCTCCAGAATACCAACAATATGAAACTGGACGACCAATAAATTTTGTCAGAAACGCCGATGTAGACGTACAAAGTATGATTATTAATGTAGATCCAGATTTTAATTTAAGATCTAGATCACGTCGAGCGATGTTAAAAGGTAATAGGAGAGTGTTTTCATGTGCAATTCCACTGTCACATATCTTTGGATTCTGTAGAAATGTCAGAAAGGTTATTTTTGGAGCCAAATACAGTTGTACTGGTACGAAAGGCCATATACGTTATGTAATATTGAGACCCGCCGTTGATGCTGGTAGAGTAATTCTTACGACGCTTTCCTTGTGGATGTCAATATTAACTCCATCAATATCTGAAGAAAATGGGCTACTATCTTTTATGAGTCAATGCGGCGAATCAACGCTATCATGACTGACATTGACCACATATGCTATTCAGAGTAATATTAACTGTTTATTTACATGGCAAATAGCCTCTCAGCAAATCGTTTCTGCACCATGACACACATTTATTGCATTACAAGATGCTGAACTAGTAAATGATCGAACGCCTAGTATTATGATATTTGATAATCTAGGTGTTTCTGGGGTTTAGTTAAGGATAAATGTACATCCAGAAACATCTGCACTTGCATATGACGTTTATGATGTTTATGGGTCGTGATCAAAACATTGATACTGGTTTACAAATATCACAATTGGATTTTACAACCTTATATCCGATTTATTACTTTTCACTCGAACATTTAGATTTGATCAGACAATTAAGGATAAGTGTACATCAAGAAACATCCAATGATATATTACTGAATTTCGATCAAAATCATGTAGTACGTGTATATGCCGTTTATGGGTCGTGATCAAAACATTGATACTGGTTTACAAATATAACAATTGGATTTTACAACTATATATCCGATTTATTAATTTTCACTCGAACATTTAGATTTGACCAGACAATCAGTAGTCGTTATACATTTTCGAGCTAGTGTAACGATAGGAGCTATTGCTAATTACAGAGCGATCGCTGATATACTTAGCAAAAAATAAATACTCCTCGAGATTGCTGGTGGACGAATGAGAGTCGTTGATGCTCCAGTAGAAAATATGTAGCACGTAAATCGATCATTAATGAATATTATATCATATAATCACGTTAATGTTACCTTGACTCCTTGTCAGATCAAAAAAGTGCAATCAGCATCAAATAATAACTGGTAAATAAAAGTATTGCTAAAGAAGGAAAAGATGAGCGGTTCAAATAAATTATCGTTGACGAGCATCAATTCAAAAACTCCAATGAAGCCACAAAAAATCAAATAAAGGCTTCAAACCTAATATTTATGTAGGGGCTGTAAAAAGATACTTATAAAACGGGTGGTATATTTTTACTTCTCGCAGCTAAACCAGCATTAATAGCCGCTGCAGCCCCAGCTGTTTCAAAAGCAGCTGCATTAGGCGTTGTTGGAACGGCTGCTGGAATGGCATTAAAGAAAGCAACCGGACAGAGAATAAAATAAACACCCTAAAAAGAAAAGAGTTCTCAGATTACCAGGGACCCCACATTCATGGTATGGAAAAGGAGTAAGACTTTCCGGGGCAGTTTAATGATATTGACAATGTCCAGTTTTGATTTACTAATGCTCCTAAAAAATAAAAATATAATACTTCAGAAATGTTTTCATGCGTGCATTTCTCAACATGAATAATAATGGCATTAATAATCTCAGAATACAAGAATCGGATTTTGATGCTGCAACAAAAAAATACGTCGATGATAAAGAAGGTCCAATAACAACTTCTTTAACAACGATCAACAATGAAATGACCATACTCAAAAATGATTTTACCAATCACATGGCACGTTTCAAAATTTTCACAGAAGCATAAACAGAACTACTAACGAATTTTTAGGGGAATCCACCAACTGTTGACATAAAACTCGCCGTTATTAACACAAGAATCAACGATATTATCAGTTGAATTCCTGATATCGTTCGAAAAACGAGTCTGATTAAAATTCCCAACAATCAGATAAAACATAATTCGTGTATACAGTTTCATCTAAATCTGGCACATTGACTCCAGAAAAAAAAACTATCAAACAAATCGCAGAAGTCGTTGGTGAATATAGGCTGTCCATACTTAGCGGCGCGGAATTTAGAATATTTACCACATTTCAATCAACTGAGAATTTTTCTGGAACTGTATCTGTAATGTTAGGTAAAGATTCTGAGGAAACATTTACGCTGGAATCATCGGATAAAAGTATGGCCTCAGCTTATTACTGTGGTGTCTGGAATTTGTAAATAAATTCATCAATTAATTACATAACGTCATAGCATAATAAATAAAATGACTCCGTCATTTATCGACGTTCAACGTCACATATATAATTAAGCATGTGAATGTCTGACCGAACTAAAAAAATCAACAATTATGCAGTGAAAGTAAAAAAAAATATCTTAGTCGTATGATTGTCATTGATTTAGTTGTTTACTCAGTTTCTGCTATTGGTGCTGGAACCAAATTAATATTATCAACAACGTTAACAATGACAACACCTGCAGTTATAACACTTATCGTTTTAACTTCAATGACTATAACAGGTTTTCTCAGTATTATTGCTGAAAAGATAACTACATGTGCAAATTAAAAATTGCGTGAGTATATGATAAAATTACACACAGCAACATTCTGGTAACAATAACGAGAATGAAAAAAATGGAGAATTAAACAATAACAATATTAATAATGTCAGCGTTTGAACATCGTTCGGAGATTGAGTCGAGAGAGTTATTACAGCAGATCGTCACTAATGCAACTCCGTCAAAAACTTTGATGATATCCTGAATTAAGAATTAACTTTCCAACTTTTCAATCACAATTCCACTAAATGATATATCATTAGCACAATTGCGAATTTATTAAAGATGGCCTAAAATTAGATCAAAACCATTTGGTTGACTACAGCCAAATAATTCATTAGTATTCGCAAATAAGAATAAACCTGATGAAACCACTGATTGGCAGGTATTAGAACTGGCATTTATCAAATAGAGTAAATCAATAAAGAATTCCAGCGCAGAATTAAATCTATTACAGGAAAAGAATCAAAAATAGTAATTTCTGTTTACGAACCAACATTATCATCAATGATTGAAATAAATTCTCCTGATGTAGATATTTATCAAAATTCGATTAGATCAGTATTAGGATGGCCTGAAGTTGCACCAGCTTATATTGGTCCAAGGGAGCCACAGCGATCCGACTTCGTCACAAATAATAAGAAATTTATACCACTTCCAGAATATCGAACAGAAAAAAATGCTTATTCATGCCAACGATATTTTGGTGATAATAAAGTTTTACATTATATAGACAAAATAGAAGCCTATTTTATAAATTCTATTATTGGTTCAAAAGTAGAATAATGGTACCTGATGTTGATTTAGTAAATTCATATGCTTATACAATTAAATCGGAACATGTGCGTGTATTTAATAATCAGAAATAATTATTTTCAAGTAATGATGTTTCGTACAACAAAGATTTGAAAAATCAAATAATTGAAACAATACAATATTTGAATCAAGTTAATTCAGACCTAGAGTTAATGAATGATATTATTGTTAACAGAGAAAAAAAAGATTAGTAGGCCCACCTCGAACTACATATATTACAGATTATATAGTTCAGCGTGTTGCATCCAATCGTTTATTTACGACAGTATTTCTAAAACATTTCTGAATTACAAGAGAACAACTATCAACATTTATAATTCTGGGATTTAACTCTGAGTAGCTAAAGAAATCGGTTAATGATCTTATTGATGAACATTTTAAAAGAATCTGTTATTCATGGAAAAACTTAATCCCGCCAGCAAAAGTACTCATATATAATAATAATGACTTATTTGGCGCAGGTCGTCGTATTTCACCTAATATTGCTAATATAACACCAACGATCGCAGTGAATCTGGTATGATATAATTGATAGTAGTTACCACGAAGATCTTTCAAAGTCTAACCAGGCCCAGCATGGATATATATTATATTCATCCAGTATTCAAACACCACCCGGGTGGTTCATTGTACCTGAGCCAATAAATCAAGTCTACCTGCGTGTACATCATCAATTATTGTCAAGAATGAATTTCAAACTCACAAATCAGGATGGCAATGTTGTGATCTTTAGAATGGAGACGCTTTTTATTAATTTGTACATACGCTCAAAGAATGATGCTCGAATAAAACAATTTGATTTTCGGCCTTGACCTTGCATTTTGACACTAACCTTGACTTTACTTTTTACCTTTTGAATATATGTTATGCTGGTTGATTTATGATTATATATATATATATATATATATATATATATATATATATATATATATATATATATATATATATATATATATATATATATATATATATATATATATATAACAATACTATCATACAGGTTAGAGAAATTAAATTCGTAATATACCGAGCTTCGAACCAGGACTGCGAATAATCGGCACCTATCACTTACACGCACCAGCCCATATAAAGTCACGACTAAGCACGCATCACCAAAAAGTGATTGTACTGAGTCAGTGTTATACAAGATTGTGCGTAGCAGACACACTCGCATGACGACTTAGTAAATAATTCTCACACATACACACACACACACACACACACACACACATATATATATATATATATATATATATATATATATATATATATATATATATATATATATATATATATATATATATATATATATATATATATATATTTGTTGTTTTCAGTTATTGGACCCAGTCAGGTATTTGGCCTTTAAATAGGTATTTTGAGTGTTGTCTTTTTTCTGTCACTAGCACCAGGCATATTCTGGTCATGGTTTGATTTCATCTGGTTGATATTCATCTTCCAGATGTTCGAAATTTAGTATACAAATTTCTTTTCTCCTCCTGTTTTATTGTTGTTTCCCTTTCTTATTTTTTCTTGATGAAACATTGGGAGGGGGAATTTTTCATTTTGGTATTGATGTTGTTTCAATTTATTAACTATAATATTTAACTTTGAATTTAGCGCTGTTTTGTTGTTGTTGTTGTTGTTGTTGTTGCATTTTTTATTGTTGTTGTTGTACGGTTTAACGCCAATTGTTAGCACAAGATAAGCTAAACATGGCGGCTGGTATTAATGGTGGAGGAATAACCTTTGAAAGCCCCGGAAAGAACCATCGACCTACGAGAAACTACTGGCAAGCTTTCTCACATAACCACATTGGCCGAATCTGACTCAAACCTACGCAAAACAGGTGAGATGGCTGACAATGTTACGGGTATTTTACGTTACCTTATGTAAAAACTAAATCATAGGTAGTTGCATTGTAAGCTCAAATTAATTTTAACTTGTTTATTACATCACACTTTTATGATGTGATATAGAATGCAAGTATAAAGCATGTTATAATTTCAAGATATTATATAACTATTTCACTCGGCGTCCTGACTATAAAAAAATGATTCCTTGTCACTTTACCATAGTACTGCTCTTTTTTTTTCTCTAATTATTACTTTCATATATTTAAACTTATAAACATATCATATCTTGTACGATGCATTATGCTCACTGTGTAGGTAATTTTGCATGTTTTACTTTCATCAAGAAAACTAACTGGTGCAAAAAATCACGCCTATTAACACACCGACAAATCCATCTTTTTTGACTATTTCACTTACAGGATCGTGCCATTAATAAGAATGTGTAAAATTTCATTTTTTGTCTTGTTTTCTGATTTATGTCATAATCTGACTTATGTTATTTGCTAATTTTTTATATCTTTTTTTCTGGTATTCTCGTCGGAGTAATTTACATATTCACATTTATGGATTTAGAATTTTTCTATATATCTTTTTTCATTGCACGGAGGCGAAGAATACTAAAAAACGGGATGCAATACTATTCAAATATTCAATTGGTACAAAACGTTTTCTTTATATACTAACATGTCTTTTCAAGACCACTTTACAATTCAAAATATACATTTTATTCTTTCTTATTCGTACATTGACGAATGACTAAAGCGCTCAGGAAAATTTTAAATGAGTTAAAATAATACTAACTGTTGTAAATAAAGAATGCTTTATTGCATCAATGAAGCTGAATTATTAAGGTGGCGCTCTACAGTTTCGTATTTAACATATGGTTAGAATTTTAAAGAAAAAGAGTTTCCCCGGGTTACCTCTTTATTATACTGGCTATTTAAAAGAGACTTTGTACATCTTAGGTATTGTTTGAAGAACCTTTAATTCCCTTTATTTTGATGTATGATTGATGGGTGTAATATGGGTTAGAGAGTATACAGCTTGGCCTTACTGCAGATGTACACCTTTCAAAAAAGTGCTAGCTCTACTGGCTCATTTTCACTTATCGAACTTCGGAGGTAAATTGTAAAAAATAGAGCCGACAACTTTTTTACATTTTATGTATTTGGCAATTCATTCATTGCACTTTTATAAGCTGGTATTGTCTAGTTTGGCAAAATTCATTTTCCATATTTTAATAACTGCCAAGAATAGTGTACTTTCGACAAATTCAGGTTGATGTTTGGAGCACAAGGGAGCAGTCATTTTAGTTAGCAGTGTCCTAAGATCATTTAAAATTTTCAAAAGTACAATATCCAAAGAAATTTCAGCCACATTACATGAAAGTAGTATATAGGTATGCCAACATTCTCTCCACTGTGCATCTTTAAAATGCAAACAACTTTACTTTACATACATCACTCTCTCAAAAGTACATAATAACTTGTGAGCGCCACCTAAATAGCTGAACTTCATTGATGGCTAAAAAGGTATTAGTAAGGAAACAAGGTTGGGCTTCTGGACTGCATAAGATATAGGTCATATTTTTATGGGTTTCTTATTTTGTTGTATAGCAAAACCACAACGTCAACGAAAGATGGTACTCCAGGAAAAATAGTAAAAACATAGTTCTGAATAAGAACTAAGCTACCAGTCGACATGACATCTCTTGGGTGAATCTATGGAAGAGTAGGCTACTACGTTCTTTATTTGCTATGATATAAATTAAGCAGAAGTACATTTTGGGATTTTCGGACCATCCCTACTTTATCTCGAAGATGCGATATGTATTCTGGTGAATCTGGTTAGAAAAGTAATGCCTATCCATAGACACACGTTAGAACTTTTTTCCACGTAAAATATGTAAAAGTGACCACCGTGATCTTGATCGTTGACGTTTTGAACTCAAACCAATAGTGATATCTCTATTCCGCGGTAAATATCTTTATATTTACATCTCACTCGTAATAATCCCATTGTACATCTCAATGAAATAGAATATTTACCAATTGAACCAATAAGGAACAGAACTACAGACTAAAGAGTAGTATTCCAAATTTTATCAAAATAGGATTAAAGAAAATAATACCTCGGAAGTGGCAGCAAGTTCAGACAAGATCGCCTAATAAAATATAGGTGGAGAATTCGTCAAAACTCTTCTATCAGATCTGCTTACATTCCAAGCTGCTTACAAAGATAATTAGATATACCCCCGGTGAATATGCTCCGTCAATCAGATACAAGCTAGATTACCTCATTGTAATTCACTGAACTCACCGATTATTAGTCTGGCACGATATATCGATGTTATAGGCTTAGATTCAGAGTCGAATCAAAAGTAAACCAGAAATAAGGCCCTCGTAATTTTAACAAACTGAAGTAATCAGATGCGGAGCACTTTATTAACACAAACGCGGATCTAGCGAATACTGAACTTTTCTAGATCATGATTATACAGATCTATATTTCAAATTGTTTCCAGAATGGTAACACGTTCACCTAGTCATATATCACCGTATCAATATACTTGGATCTCGCCAATTATTTAACACGCTGGATATAAGTCCGATCCTGGATGATTATAAGATCAGAATATGATTTTTTAAAGAGGTACTATCAAATTGATGGCGGACGGATGAAACAAGCCGGACGACAGATGACAGCTACAGACCTAATTACATTAACCTGATATATAGATCTTATTAATCTTTTCTCGCCATAACATTTTAGTATTTACAAACTTACATGCAATCGTGATTCTTCTAACATGAAAAGTGCCTCTAGCAAGGTACCTTAAAAAAACGAATTTCTGTTTTCAGATACATCTTGAAAAAAGCTCTAATTGTAAATAGAAATATATACCACAATTTTATTCACTTCCAATGAGAAGTTGTAAAGATATTGTTAATAATTTTCGAATATTCGCGTCGAAAAGTATCCATGTCGATACGAATATCCATTCAGGAGACGCTGAAATTACTATCCATTGAAGAGAATTAGTGACTAGATTTTCTTTTTCCTCATTGTGTTCAACCATGTATGATGGCTGTATTAACGCTGTTGTCATCCAATGACATAGTTCTTTCGTTCGTACTTCGTTCTCGTAGACAACCATGGCTTCACGTCTGGGTTGGCCTGTGAGAGCGCAGATGACTTGTGAAGCCAATCCGTGCTCTAAAGTGCCTAGGGCAATAAGGGCATGGAATTGTCGGGGACTGGATCGATTGAGGGTTTACTGGATCGATTGAGGGTTTGCGCTGGTTTTGTTCTTCCTCTGCTGACGTTTATGTTTGGCATTATTGAGCCGGCGCTCTTCAAAAGCAGCTGAGCACGAGTTAATCTGGTGACGCAAGGCAGCGCAGTCTTCGGCAAAGTGCTCCCAGCTGTCTGGATCAATGTCACAGGATTTCAATGAAGCTTTTAGCGGGTCCTTGTACCGTTTCTTTTGGCATTGTGGTAAATTGGTGGCGTTAAAAACGTTACACCAATTACTTCACTATGGTTCGTTGCTAGGGAATGACCTCTCGCGGTGTAATTTACCCAGTGTGAATGTATAGAAAGAGTGATACAGAACTCTGAGCAAGTTATGTTGAATAAATAAAAGAACGTTCCCGCTTTTCGATGAACAAATATAAAATGTAATCAATTTAACAATATAATTTCCAATGGAAGAAATCAATTTCTTTGCTATGAAAGAAAGATAATGTACTAACATGTACTTAATAAAAGCAATACAATATTTCAGTGACAGAATTAATAAATTTTTCATCATAGCCTACAAATTTTGACTTTGAGATCAACGACGAATGACATCATCACCTATTTTATCCGGACATCAAATTTTCCGCTCCTTCTTGCACTGACAACCTTTGTTTAATCGTCGGGTCCTGGACTCTTGCCAGTCGATTTGACGATCGTATCTAGAGCTGGAGTTCGGCTGTGAAGTTCTTCTGACGAATTCTGCCGTAGAATTTGCTCAGGAATTTGCTAAGGAATTTGCCCTGGAGTCTGCTGGGGAATTTGCCGATGAATTTACTCAGGAAGCTGTTTCCTTTAATAAAATAAAATGTCCGCAATAGACAATAGGTCACCTTTTCCAAGAATAAATCTAGATATATGTATATAATCATCCAACTCGGAGAGTCCACTGTCTTAATGCTGTCGTACGCACTTGTTCACTAATTTATATGTTTACAAAACAGAGACGGCAATTGCATATAACTGACCTTAATTTGGGTCACGCCTAGCGGTGACCATTGGCTTTCGGCTTCCTGACTAGCACGTATGTGCCAGTATTTAACGCTGCATGACTTCTTTATACAGTCAAGTGTTAAATTACATATGGCTTAGCCCATCAAATCTAACTACTCTAAAATAGTTTACGTGATCAATTAAATATTACGAACTAGTTTATGAATATGCACTCAATACATAGCATACTACACAAAGATTTAATTCATAAATCTACGGAACATCACCCATCGTGTATTAGGTGGAATTCACTAAATTATTACACATTCGAATGCTCAATTACATGCAATCTTGTCAATTCTCTAAATGAACATTGACTTACATGAAATCTTGTCAATTCTCTCAATGAACTGATAATTAGAAAATCAAAACAATAAAAATGTTGTGACTAACATTTCACTAAAACCCTGAAAAATGAAATCATACATACGTACATCATAACATCAATACATTAGCAAATAAATCAACAAATGAAATAGTATATTGAAAATCTGGAAACTAAGGTTGCGTACCTTTGCCGTTTAATTAGTTTCCCACGAACTTCCATGTACAGTCTGTCTCCTATCTGAGACAACTACCTCGCCTTACTGCAGTTTACGAAGATCACTACTTACTAGCGTCTCCGGAGTTAGTCCTACTTTCCTCAGGCAAAATTCTAGACTGAAGCAATTTTTTACAGGTAGAACCTCTAATTCCTTATAAACGTTACGCCTTTAAGTTTCCATTAACTAATCAGAATGGACTGTTTTCTAAATCCTCTTACGTAGAATTTTTGATTGACGAAAATAGCTAATCATGCCACAATTAAATTTTCTTTGAACTATCAATTATTGACGTGCTTTCCCTTTTTACCGGTCGAGTTTGGAAGAGTGTTATACCAAAACTCTTGTACCAAAACAGACGACTCGGTCAAATTTCGTGGTGTGGACCGAATTTCCTTTGAAGTTCAGAGATGAAATGAGAATAACCATATAACTGTCACTGTCCCTCTCTACTTTAACTAAGTTAACTTTTTGGTACAATTCATTTAATTAATACTTCTAAGAGTTTCATAATTCGACACCTCTTATGGACCGCTCACCTTCAGCTAGTTCCCCATAAAATAGCCTCTTTGAAATGCGCTCATCAGGCATCTGGCAGACATTGCCAGTTCATCGGTGTTGTGACCTTCTGAGCATGGCATGGACGCTTGTCATCTCAGCTCTCTAAAGGACTTCTGTCAGAAATCTTGTCCTGCCGTTTGATGTGGAGCAGCTTTCTGAGGCAGCGCATTTGGAAGGAGTTTAGCTGTCTTTCATGACGACTGTACACCATCCATGTCTCATAGACGTACAAGAGGGAGGGTAGTACTACTGCGCGATACACCTTGATCTTGGTTTGCAGGCTGATTCATCTTCTGTTCCACACAGAATTGCGAAGTCTGCCGAAGGCTGCACGTGCACAAGCACTCCTGAGGGTGACCTCCTCATCGGTTGAAACTGTGCATGATAAGGTGCTGCCAAGGTAGATGAACATGTCAGCATCAGCGACCTTCTGGCCATCGATAGTAATGCTGAGTTCAGTGTAGCTGATCCAAGGACAACACCTCTGCGGTATGACCTTCCCTTTATGAGGAGTTACAATGACACTATTGTGGAGACTAATGTCACGGTGGCCATAAGGGATGCCAAATTGGATCCATTCTTATCTAGTAACAAAAGTCATCTTAGTACATAGTTTTTTTTTTGAAACTCATCCATTTTAGGTCATATATTTCCTATTTAAACCGATTAAACATCGGAACGTACCCAGCCAGCATCAATCCAATACAGTACAGAGTAGCAATAACAAGATGTTTAAAAAAAAGGGCACCGTGCAGGCCATATTTGACATTCAACCGAAACATTTTCATTAAAAGCCAACTATACATGGCAAGAACTTTACTGATGAGGACCCCATGTCATAATGACTTAACATTCATGACGATTAGTGATAACAAGATTTTCAAGATGGCTGTTATTGCAGACAAAGTGGGTGTTAGAATGATACCGTATTCATTTAGGACCAACTGGATATAAAAAAAATCTCTTAGTAAAAATCCATATTCATACGGTCATTTTTTTTTTTCAGATGAGAAGCAATAGCAAGCAATAACAAGAGTTTCATGATGCCTGTTGTGGCAGCCACATCAGATGTGTGATTAGCACAATTTTCAATTTTCATTTATGGCCAAAAGACCATGCAATGAATATGTTTGTAAAGTTACATGGAATCATCAAAGTAGATTAGGAGGAGTAGCAATAACAAATTCGCGCAAACGGATGGATGGACACTGGAGGATAGACAACAGGCCACCCTATGAGCACTTTTGATCTTTCCTATGGATTTCAAAACAAAATCACACGATGTTTAACTATATATCTATCAATCTATATATATATATATATATATATATATATATATATATATATATATATATATATATATATATATATATATTGCACTTTGTTGGTGGAAATGGATCCACCAAGAACATATAGAGAAAGCCACCGTGTTGGACTTTTGTCAACAATAACAAAAATAACGACAACAAATATTAGAAGAATAACAATAACAAAAATAACAATAATGAGTAGAAGATTAATAATAGCAAAAACTCACCAGATAACTGTAATTTTTATTACTTATATATCCATTCAATTATGACAAAATTACTGGGATGATTTGCGATAAAAATAATGATAATAATGAGTAGAAGATTAACAACAACAACAAAAAAAAAAATCACCAGATTACGGTAACATTTATTACTTACCGTAAAATCTCGGGTATTAGATGCATTTTTTTAACGAATTATTTGTTTCTAAACTAGGGGTGCATATTATACCTAGATGTAACTTTCCTGAAGTTCTATTGTAGAGCAAGTCAAAGATGGCACCGCATGTCAATCACCATCTGATTCAACTTTCTGAACCATATATATTCTTAAATAAGTAATATATTAAATATATGAATGAAGTTTATTTTAGTGGTAAATACCGGTACTGTTCCGTCCACGGTTTTCCAAAGCCTGACAAGGATGCAAGGACAAAATGTCCGGGAACAAATTGGCATGGACAAAATCTCATGTGGGCATAACTGCACAGACAACATGTCATGAGGACAAAATGTCAGTTAGTCTCGTCCCCTGCTTAGTATGCTCCCTGCTAAGCACTCCGCTATATTATTAACAGTGTTTCCCTTTACGCACAGTTGTGCGTCAGGGACGCACACTGGAGAAAATTGACGCACATAAATTTTTGCTGTGCGTTTTTTTTGACGCAAAGGATTTGCAAAATATAATCACGATTTATTTCATATCTAACGCGTTGCATTGGACATGGCATCGTGTATACTTCGATTATTCATTATTAGGGATGGCATCGTGAATACTTCTTCCGGTTTCCTGTTTTGTATGCTCTCTGTGGCATCGTGAATACTGAGCATACAGGGCAGAGAACCAGACTACCATTAGGCAATATTATGAGTAGCTTCCCCTGATCTCGCGAGCTCTCACGCGATTTTATCGAGTTCATCAAGATGTCAAGATGTAATGAAAAACGAATAAAATATTCCCTTGACTAAAATATGGCACATCCAAGGCATTGGGATTACCGGTGTGACTTCGTGATTGCGAAGACTACACAAGTGAATAATCCATTCGTAACATCGTTTGAGAATTTTTAAAATCTGCCCTTGATCACCACAAGATATCTTTTGAACACATTATTACCTAAAACATTCCTTCAGAACAAAGAAATAAGTAACTGCAGAGACAAATTCATGATTTGGATTACAAATTCAAGGGGTTGTTGCAGATTTTGCTAACTTTGCTGCAACGAAATAAAGATTAAAAGTTTAAGTGTAACTTGAAAAAGAGAAGATGAATCATTACCCTCTAAGTTTTGGATAAATGTGTTTTAGGACGATGTACAATGAAACCGATGATAGTACACATTTTAGGACCAGACAGTAAATTAACTGTCGTTTTGTTAATAAGATATATATATATATATATATATATATATATATATATATATATATATATATATATATATATATATATATATATATATATATATATATATCTTATTAACAAAACGACAGTTAATTATATATATATGAAGTTTTGTAATGGTTAATTAATAAAAGTATCCTTTGAATGGAAAATGCATTTGTGTTAATTGTGCCTGTTGGTATATTTGTATATGAGAGAGAGAGAGAGAGAGAGAGAGAGAGAGAGAGAGAGAGAGAGAGAGAGAGAGAGAGAGAGAGAGAGAGAGAGAGAGAGATGAAAAAGTTTGGATTTGATGAAAATTTGTCGGTACATTTTTGACCCCCAGATTTTTTATGTGACCCCCAGTTTTGACACCAAGGTTTTTTTGACCCTCAGTTTTACACTCCTGGGGGGGATACACTGATTATTAGTATAACGGAGTGCATCGCAGGAAGCATACTAAGCAGGGGACCAGACTAAATGTCAGTGGTACAAAAATTGGCGGGGAAAAAAAATGGAATACGCAATAAAAAAAATTCACTAATCTATTTATTCAAATTTAGTCTTTGTTATAATAATTATATCTAGCCTAATTAAAAAAATAATGAAGTCAAACAACATTAATGTTTAAAACAAGTGCAATGTCTCCTAAATATGTGATTATATCTCGGTTGTTGCGGTCGGTCACCCGAGTGTGCGACGCCTCGTTGACGCGGATGTGTTTTCTTTTTCTTCCCAGCCCTTGTTCCCAGTACCAATTAACGACGAAGAAATTGAGTGCTATGTTGATTCTGTTGTAGTTTCCGAGCAAGTTTGGTCATGATCGGATGCGCGAAACCGACAACATTGCTGAATGCATTGTGGCAACCCTCGATTGCGTTGTTGCTGAGAGGCCTATTTTTTATTACTCTAGAAAATTGATTCTAAAGTTGAATTGAAAATCTGGGTGGCCCCCTTCTTGCTCTTCTTAATCTACCAATTAAGTTATCTTCCATGCAATCACAGATAACATCTATGTCACGATAAGCTGGATCTTCGATTAAATGTTCAACCAAATCGATAACATCCTCTGGTGGAAAAAAAATGCCCGAGAAAGAGATCATTTGACGAGAAGTGCGAAATCCGGTTCATTTCTGTAACGTTCTGAGAATTCATCCGCTTACAATTTCCTCCAACCATATTGACTGATGTAAAACATGCATCCGGTGAGTGTTGCTGCCGGGAATGTGTTCTGGAATGCTCTAATTGCTGCTAGTTCGAAATCAACCATAATTGAATCTGGATTCAGACCTGCTTTCAATATCAGAATTTCCTGAAGCTGATGTTGATATGCTTCTACTGTTCTTGAAGATAGTAGTGCATATACTACCGGGAAAACTTCGCCGTTAATAAAACCATGTTCGTGTATAGTTGGTCATATCCATTTAGACTCACTCAAAATGTTCCATCTGCAAACCAGTGCTGATATCTAGAAAGAAATTCCAAATTATCAGCTGAGAAGATGACCATGCCGTCTCTAAAAATACGGATGAAAGAACTGTTAATCTGCGTATGTGCCATTTTGTTCGCGGTCATTTTGTTCACATGACATTTTGTCCGTGCCATTTTATCCATGCCATTTTGTCCATGGACATTTTGTCCGGCCATCCTGACAAGGAGAGAGATAGGTGTATGCGATGGGCACACTAATTGAGGCTGAGGTGATTTTCCATGTTAAAAAATGTAACGAAGAATACATATAAATCGAGTTTTCTAACCATCGCTGTAATTGAATATTAGAATGTTTATTTATATTCGGATGAACAAATTTAGGGCCTGGTGCATCATTTTCAGTAAGAACAATAATACTGAAAGTATCACTGGTCGCCATTATGCTGGTTCGCAGTGTCCGAAAATCTATTTTTAGAAACTGATGTCACAACGTGTGACGTATCAAAGTGGTAAAATGTACAAACGTCAAGACCCAGGGTACGATTATGCCATGGAAGCTTTTTATCGGAACTACTTTTTTCACATGTCAGGAGGCTGGTACCGCGCTCTAGACAAGGGGCACAATATTAAGAAATTAAAGATGGCGAAGTAATGGAAAAACGCACTGGCGATCAAGATATAATAAATCTCTCTCTCTCTCTCTCTCTCTCTCTCTCTCTCTCTCTCTCTCTCTCTCTCTCTCTCTCTCTCTCTCTCTCTCTGATTTATATTATAGTTAAAAAGATAATGAATGTTTGTTTTAAAGTGTCACTGTACAGTAATGTAATTTTTTAGCCTTACCATTTGAGTCGGGGTGGGGGAGAAGCGGGGTACGCTGAGTGCTAAATCGTAGTTATGTTTGGGGGTTCGCTTGTGTCAGAGATGCTTTAATTTTGATGAAAATTTGATCAATTCTGTTTTACCTTTATTTTACACTACGTTTCAAGATTTTATAACTAACCGATTTTCATTGAGCATACTTGTATTTTGGACTGCAATAATGGAACACGTAACGGAGTCAGTTGGTTAGAATTAAGTTGATAATAAAATATATACTTATGTATGCAATTAACTTTTTTAAGAAGAACACTGAGTTAGAACTTAGAATTAACAAGTATATAAACAATAAAAAAGATAGTGATGCCTTATGCTTTAAAACATCAAACACCTACTTGGTTAATTTTTTTCAATTTCCTATATGGTATACTCCAAAGGAGAATAGATCAGTAAAATAATTCAGAACCCATACGGATATACTTGGTAGTAGCAAGTAGCAATGAAGAGCTGGCTAAACATTTAATTTACCGAGGCTACGACAAAGACCTGATTGCGGAGGCAATCCAAAGGGCCAAACAAACAAACCGTGATGACCTACTCAGATATGGACAGAAAGAAAAGGTTGATAGGATACCATTTATTCTGACCTATCACCCAGACAATCCCAAAGTAGGTAAAATCATCGCAAACCACTGGCCAACCGTGCAATCGTCAGACATACTAAACCTAATACTTCCGAACAAACCTGTAGTAGCTTACCGGAGACCAAAAAACCTAAAGGACATCCTAGTCAGGGCCAAGCTAACAACAATCGCTAGTCAAAACCAACCTAGTCAATCTGGACCCTGTGGCGATAAAAGATGCAAAACCTGTCAACATATGATAGAGACCAAGACATTCACTAGCACAGTGACTAAAGAAAAACTAAACATACATGGTCCAAACAAAACGTGCAAAACAGAGAATGTGATTTATCTCATCACATGTAAGATCTGTGGCCTTCAGTACGTGGGAGAAACTGAAAAGCTACACATAAGGATAAACCTTCATAGATCTGATTGGATGACAAAAAAGCTGTACAGAAGCCCGGTCGCAGAACACTTCTCCTCCCCTGGCCACACTTTCAGTGATATAATACTTATCGCTATTGCCAACAACCACAGCTGGAGTTCCGAAACCAGGAAGGAAAAGGAATCATACTGGATACGCCGCCTTAGAACAATGAAACCAAGCGGTCTAAACCAAGAAGACTAGAAAATGAAAACTATGCACTAGTAGAATTTAACATTTTCTAAATCTTTTTATCCTTCAATTTTTACTATAAGAATAACCGGTATAGAACCAAATATCCGGGATATAATCTGCGTTACATATGTACACAAAGTAAAAATAGATGTCGCTTTGGCTTGTAGACTTTTAGGGAATTATACAACGTTTTCAGTTTCCGCAACTAGTCTATACAAGCTGGTTGTATTTATAGTTTTAGCACATGTGAAGATAGAAATGTAGAGGTTTACAAACGCAACGTTTTTGTGTTTATTTGTTTGTCGTAACTATGTTTTGTATTTGCCTTTGAAAAAGACTCATTAAGAGTCGAAAGCGCTTAGGCTAGTTAGTTACTAGTTTCGTACTGTTCGTCGTCAGTTTATTGCATCTATATATATATATATATATATATATATATATATATATATATATATATATATATATATATATATATATATATATATATATATATATATATATATATATATACACATATATATATACATATATATATATATACATATATATATATATATATATATATATATATATATATATATATATATATATATATATATATATATATATATATATATATATATATACCAGACACAACAGACTGTGCTATCCCTGGATTCTGTAGTATAATCTTGATAATAGTGGGCAAAAATAATAGTTTAATACTATCGTACATGTTAGAGAAATTAAATTCGTACTCTACCGAGTTTCGAACCCAGGTCTGCGAGTAAATGGCACCCATTGCCTTGCCTTCACGCATCAACCCATATACCGTCACGACTAAGCACGCATTACCAAAAAATGATGGCACTGAATCGGAGTTATATAAGCTCGTTAGAGTACGAATTTAATTTGTCTAACCTATATGATAGTATTGTTTGTATTAAACTATTATTTCTGCCCAATATTATCAAGATTCTACTTCAGAATCCATGGATAGCACAGTCTGTTCTGTCTGGTATATATTTATAAATATTTGTAATACAAAAATCTTATATACCTCGATTTCTGTCATAGGAAACTGGAACGACTGTATGTATGTATGTATGTATGTATGTATGTATGTATGTATATATATATATATATATATATATATATATATATATATATATATATATATATATATATATATATATATATATATATGAGAATTAATTACTAGGTCGTTATGCGATTGTGTCTGCTACGCACGAGCTTATATAACACCGATGCAGTGCCATCATTATAGGTAATTTGACGTCTCTGCAAAATTGTGCAAATGATTTATGTTATTTGATTTTATTATCCTTGAACAACAAAATTCAATATCACTATGATGATAAAATAATCCATTTGGTAGGAATATGATGCTTTTGTTAATTATTATGGTTATATTTAGCAGTAGTTCCATAAAAACAAGCTATATTCTTCAATAATAAGTAATATTCAAGCCAGTGAATTGAACATTAGACTTCTTTCAAAATTCTCGTAGCTGCCCGAATAATATTATGATATACTCCCGTATTGTTACATTTTTCGCAACATTTGACACAGATCATAGACAACTCAAGATTCCTACATACCGTACCAGTTATACATTACAAATTTATAAGTTAACATAACATTAAAACCTGGACACTTCTTTAAAACTGCACCTTAAGTTTGTGAATGCTGAGTTAATTCAGATTACACATTTATGCTGTTACTTGCATGATATGAGTTTATAAATTTGCACTACGAGGAGCGTATGTTCTTTCATTTCTCAGAAAGTTGTAATTATTTTGCTGTAGTTTGGTCTATATGCAATCTACAGTATTTTGACGAGAAGTGCGAAATCCGGTTCATTTCTGTAACGTTCTGAGAATTCATTCGCTTGCAATTTCCTCCAAACGTATTGACCGATGTGAAACATGCATCCGGTGAGTGTTGCGGCCGGGAATGTGTTCTAGAATACTCACTAATTCTTTAACTGATAGTTATGACAAATATAACAAAAGCCGATAGAGACACAGTTGGAAATAACTTGCCAACGCATTTATGTATTACTTCCTCTATGTTGAATTCCTCCACTGGTATCGGACATTCAACAGTACAAGCCTGACCAAGTCTGCGGCGCGTTTTGGGAGATCAAGGTACCAGGCTATTTTGTCAGCAAAATACGACAAGTAACAACAGGAATGAACTCCCCCTTTGCTGTCGTAACATAAGTGGTGCTTACCATCAGAAACAAGTCTCCAAACACATTAAAATAGTACAATTACTTTCTGGTTATTTCATGACCTGGTGGAAATGGCCGAGTGAAGTTTCAATGGACAAACATCGCTATATCATGTGCATCGGGAAAGTAATCGGTTGCAAAAGTTTGGAATTATCCCTTACATATGTGATAGAAAACAAATTTTCAATAAATACTGAAGTTTTTGCACAATATTTATTAAATGTAATATGTAATCTGTTATTCACAATCAGTTCACTTACCTTTGACACGGAATTTAACAATAGTCAGTAAAGTGTAACATAGCGACCTTCTTTTGTTAAAGCAAAGATGTATATAAAGATGAATATCCTCAATAAGTTTCAGTTATACCAACGCTTGTATCGGTGAATTGAGATCAAGGCAAAAACCTAGCTAATGAACTCGCGTAATTAAACTCCCTGTTAGAAAATCATAATACCTTTGACAATCAGGTCTGCAGCAAACAATGTTGCAAAATTACAACACTCATTTATTACTATTTTCGTAAAGCAAATTCTCATTAAGAAATATGTATAATTGTACAAATGCTATAAATTCTCATGCATCGAGGCTCGTCAGCTCTACCTATGCTATTAGCATCACTATTTTTATCAGCCAATCCGATGAAGTCTTATATATTCACTATTGAAGGAGACTGAGCAGTAGGGCTGAAGAGTATCATTGTGTGTGCAGAACGATTTTATTCACTTTCAGATTTCAGAAAGCTGTATTTCCATTGTCTTCGTGTGTCACAAGAAAATGACCAACCCACCCCCAAGCGGTCTCTGTCAGAACATTGGAGATCCGACTTTAATGATACTGTTCGTTCGTCAGTCAAGGAATTGCATCAGCCAGGAAAATGTGAAGGTGTAACATATATTCACAATACTCATAAACTCACTTTCACAAAAACCCAAATAGAGACACATCTTGTTAAAAAATTTGTAGCAATCCCAGCTTGCAGCGACATATTACTGTGGTATTTATATTTTCTCTTGGAGATCGATTATAATTTTCTGTAGAATCTCTGAATTATGAAACACCCTAAGTTCTATTACAAACATATTGACAATTGCGGTGGTGGGTGGTGGGTTCTTAGTCATAGAGTTTTAGAGGAATGATTATGTGAACAATAATCATTTCCCTCGTGTGGAGTGTTTTATGACTAAAAAATGCACAGATCATGATCATGCTTAAAGAAGTCCAAATTATACATGATATATGAAACTATAAAGGAAAGGTGTCATTAATAGAACGTGTACAATTAGCTTCTCTTGATATTTCAAGTTTGGATGTAGAAGTTCTACAACTCTATGGTCTTCAAGTATGCAACAGAAAGGAGCGAAATCAATAAGTATAAGAAAAGCTAACCTACTGCACCACCCAAAAATTTGTTATATCAAGTAACTTCTTCTTTCTTTCTTTCTTTCTTTCTTTCTTTCTTTCTTTCTTTCTTTCTTTCTTTCTTTCTTTCTTTCTTTCTTTCTTTCTTTCTTCTTTCTTTCTTCTTCTTCTTCTTCTTCTTCTTCTTCTTCTTCTTCTTCTTCTTCTTCTTCTTCTTCTTATTATTATTATTATTATTATTATTGAACGTGGTATAGATGCTACAGCCTGCTGTTGTCTTTAATATGATGATATTGTTTTATTATGGTTGTGATAATTATTGATGATAATTGTAATGTTATTTGCTGTTGAAATAAATCCAGTTTGGATCTATTATTTAGTTTTTAAATGTTTTATTCAATAAAATATGTATAAATGTCACAAATATCACATGTGTAGACGTTCACTCATAAAATATGGTATGAAAAAGAGGGCGATATATGCATTTCCAATCAATATGAAATGTATGTACAGTAAGCACGACTTGAAACGAAATGACAATAATGCTAGCATGTGCTGCGTAAGACATGAAATCAGTATTTTTTTTACGTGTGATTAACAAAGTGCAAAGGGAAATTAATATAGAACGAATGGTGGAAAAAAGCAAATACAAACACATGAAATTAGTATGTCACATTCAGACGTGGAAAATAAATGGAGTTATACAAATGAGTATAACGCAATTCAAAGAAGTATACACTGACTGAATGATGGGATACAAAATATGAGGGTGAGTATTAACTGGTATTGTGAAACAAGTAAAGTATTTACTAGGGAGTTGTGATTTTTTTTTACAAGCATGTATCAATGACTACGTCGAGTTGTATATGAAGCAGAATAATGAAGGTAGCGCCATTTAACAACAAAGTGAACCAGATTCAATCAGTAAATGTCGGCTCTTATTCTGCATTTTAACCTGGATAGAGAGAAGGATAAAAGTGCATGACTCGATATTTGCTTCTTTATTACAATATGCATGAATACGTTTAATCCATATGGCGTATTTGTATTCAACGCATAAGTATTTATTAATTACAAGACATCTGTACAGTTGACAAGAGGAGACTTCATTTCCAGGTGAGTATTTTTCTCACTGAACTTTAACTCTAGTGAACGCACAATGTTAATGTGAAATAGTTTTAGTCCAATGTAGAATTCTGATTACTTTCTCTGTCATGAACAGACGAGTGATATTTGTAAGACCAATTAGTTGTAACACTTTATATACACCAAAACTTCCATTATCACAAGATGCTAATTGTCAACAGAGTAAGAGGTTCCGTGTTCGTTTGTTTAATCTGTTTGTTGTTTATTTGTCGTTCTGAAGGCTTGTCATATACCACTTTATAAATCTCGAGGTCATCATAGTGATGATACATATATGGAAAGAAAGACAGCAATGGATCCAATTTATTTTCTTCCGTCTGTATTACCCCAGCATCGTGTCTCTGTAATTCTTCTAAAATACTTTCTGTCTTCACAATTTTTTTTCTTATCATGAATCGATTGATTAGATTTAAGGACTTTACAAAACCATTTATAACTGTGACAGCTCCATCTTCATTGTTATGTAAAAAAGAATGTAGACATTGTGGAAGACTATTAAAGAATTAAATTATTTAACAATCCGATTGAGTCAAACTAGATATTAATATAAAAACACAAAGATATTTTAGTGGGCCCCGAGTGGCCTAGTGGTCTAAAGCGCTGTCCGTTACGGATCACTGCCATCTCACCTCTGCGTGTGTTCAAGTCTAGGATTCAGCGAATGTGGATATGTGAGAGAGCTTGCCAGTAGCTTCTCGTGGGTCGGTGGTTCTTTCCGGTGATTTCCCGGTTTCTTCCTCCACCATTAATACTGGCCGCCATGAATAGCCTATCGTGTGCTGAAAAATGGCGTTAAGCCCAACAACAATAACGTTATTATTTTGTAACTTGTTGCACGAGAGCTGTTAGTACTAGTGTCATGTCAATTTTAATCATTTATGGGATATATGTCTTTTTTTAAACTTCCATGTCAATGTTCATTTCCCAAAAATGTATTCTTATAACCAGTCTCAATTAATTTTTCTTCTAATATACATCTAGCCATATATTATTACTACAGTCTTCTGATCACACATTTTAAATATACCTAAGTGACAATATCATGCCTTAGGTACTTCTTCCTTTATGCACTTTGACCAGGAAATGACCAACCTAAGAGAAATAAAACAATATAAACACTGGTGAATACGTCTGAAACTGACAGGATTAGAAATTGGGAGACAGCCGTGTTAATGATTGATTTTAGACTGAAGCATTAATGAAAAGTTAGAAGCTATTAATAATAATAATAATAATAATAATAATAATAATAATAATAATAATAATAATAATAATAATAATAATAATAATAATAATTATAACAACAACAACTCGTAGAGAGAGAGAGAGAGAGAGAGAGAGAGAGAAAGAGAATATTGTTACCCAAAGGGTTATACTTGCTATCACTCAGAAATCGTTGATGCTGTTGTTTTTATCTTTGTTTTTTCTCACAAACTATGATAAAATCTGTCAATGACACCTTTTTTATATTTTATATATCATTGCTGAGCCTGAGTTTTTTTCAATCAAGATGTGTGGTTGTTTTCGTCATAAAACACTCCTCAGGAGGCAACTGTTTGTTGTTATATATATATATATATATATATATATATATATATATATATATACATATATATATATATATATAGATATATATATATATATATATAGATATATATATATATATATATATATATAGATAGATAGATAGATAGATAGATAGATAGATAGATAGATAGATAGATATACACAAAAGGTTCTAGAAAATTGTTTTTAGTTAGTGTATATGCTTTGTAAGGTCATCGAACATGGTAATTACTATTGATTAAATAAGATCAAGATTAATAATAACGTTACCAAATTTGAATATTCCTTGCGTATTTAATTACTTGTGCATCTGAATTGCACATAATTGAAAAATTCGCCAATTCATTACAATTTGTTCAAAATTTTCCAAACCCTTGTTAAATTGATAGATCTAGGTTTGTTGAAGCCCTGGAAGCTCGTGCAGCGCAAGGCGGAGAAATGTTTAAAGAATGCGCGCACAATCATTAATGTTAATCAAGTCACTTTATGCTAATGAGAAAATATTGCTCTTGTTTTTATCTTAGGAAAAGAAACACCATAGCTGTCCAAGTATCGTCTGCAAAAATCTCACCCGAATGCTGTAGTTACGTCTCTATATTATAGTTTTAGGCGCAGTGATACCATACGTCATGAGTAGCAGCACCCACTAGGCATGTTTGGATTTACACTAGATGATTTGCGGTCTGACCTTGCATTGCAGTGCTGTTCCCAATCACACAGTTTGCTTTTCACATATTTCATTTAATACCTCGTCGTTTGGAATCTGAATGCCTCATTCCATACTGGTCTCAGGACATTTTATTAAATACCAAATCAATTGAACTCTAAATTCATCACTTAATTTGTTGGATTAAATCATTTCATTTTAAACTACATTATTTTTTTTAAACCACTTAATTTGGAAACAGAATTCATCTTTTGGTTTTGTTTTTAAAATCATTTAATTTAATACTAGTTATTTGGGATCTGAATTAATTATTTCTTTTGTTGTGTTAAATTATTTGATTTCTTGCTACATAAATTTAATTAATAACACATCATTTGGAAAAAATTTTTATCATTTCTTTGTGTTATTTAATCATTTAATATTAATATCACGTGGGACCTGAATTCGTCATTTCATGTGTTAGGTTAAATCATTTAATTCCATGCTACACCATTTTATGTTAAAACACGTAATTTGGAATCAGAATTCATCATTCCGTTTTGTTCTTTAAATCGTTTTATTTTATACTAAGTCATTTCATTTAATACCACGTCACTTAGAATCTGAATTCACCATTTCATTTGTCGGGTTAAATCATTTCATATGATGTTACACCATTTGGAATATGTATTGATCATTTCATTTGTTTGTTTAATTCATTTAATTTATATTGCATCAATTGAGTGATGGTTTTTTTTTTATTTTGTTGGCGGTGATGGCTGTCCATAGGTACACGGTGTATTAACATCTGATATACTTGCATTCTAGTGCAAAGTTATTGATTTATTAAAGTTGTAATATGGGTTAAAGCTTTCAACTTAATACTAAATGTCGGGAGAAAATTTCAAGTTAAAGGTTTTAACCATCTGCTTCAAGGTAACCACCAAGTTTGCGAAACATTCATCGGTTCTGCTTTTGGTAAGAAGGTTTGCATTTATTACCATTTAGGGGCGTGTGTGTTAGTAATAGTACAAATATAGAGGCATCTCAAATGATATTATCAGTTTCTAAAAGGTATGCATGTATAGTTTTTAACGGCCCATCATAACAATCCTGGAAAGTGTGGTAATGAAAAAAAGGGTATAATCGTTATCAAATTTGATATAAACCGCTATCTTTTCCAAAGTCCAAGATCTTATCAGCTGAACATTATCACGGAACGCATTCCAGGTCAAAAATGTCGAATCCTTATGTCGCCTCTTATGACGTGCAGGAAGACGCATAGTGTCTAATCTGCATTTCCTAACTCCGAAGCGGGGAAAAAAGTAGATTTCTAGAGATTGTTTGATTGGAGAAAAAAATAAAATAAAAGCATATATGCATTATATTCTGGGATCAGTGAGAACTTGTACGGTTAACAGGGTCAGTGCCCGATCAGGTCAAGTGTTTGGGGTAGGTGTGTCCAAAATTTCAAAAGGGTCCTGACTTCTCTTGAAAGGGCACCAAAACTAAAGTCCACGTGACTGCTTACTCAAAGTATGCATACTACCCAATAAACGTGAGCAAGAATAAAACAATTGTCAAATTTCAAGTGACTATATTTTTGTGTATATATTGTTTTGTGGGTTGGAGTGGGGGTAGCCAGGTCGTAGGTCCAGACACTCACCCACCCCTCTCCGGCCCTATGTCTCTAATTTCTGGTGGACTGTGAACAAAATCTAATCTTTTGAATTATCCGTCCGTATATCCTCAAATATGATTTAAAAATCGGAATATCTGGCATGTCAGTTATTGCTTACATGTTTTTATTAAATAAGATATAAGACTTTCCACCACCAATGTAGTCAAGTATTGAGAGAGAGAGAGAGAGAGAGAGAGAGAGAGAGAGAGAGAGAGAGAGAGAGAGAGAGAGAGAGAGAGAGAGAGAGAGAGAGAGAGGGGGGGGGGATTCTCTTGGTGGATGTTTTAAATCTGTTGACGATCAAGAGAGAGAGAGAGAGAGAGAGAGAGAGAGAGAGAGAGAGAGAGAGAGAGAGAGAGGATTCTCTTGGTGGATGTTTTAAATCTGTTGACGATCAATCGGCGTTTGGTCATTTTATCGTTTCATGTATTAAAATAACCCACCAATTATGTTTAACCCAGACGTACAGGAATGACACAACTTAGTTAAACCAGTTGACTGTCTCGTCATTTATAGCTTAAAGGCATGAAGATGTCCGCTTAAATTAAGATCGATAATCTTGATAATGTTAATATGTTAATTTATGTACAGTCAGAAGTTCTGTGTGTGTGCGTGTGTGTGTGTGTGTGTGTGTGAGAGTGAGAGAGAGAGAGAGAGAGAGAGAGAGAGAGAGAGAGAGAGAGAGAGAGAGAGAGAGAGAGAGAGAGAGAGAGAGAGAGAGAGAGAGAAATTTTAATATTGGCCATATAACACATCAAATTCCCAGAAAAAAAAAATGTCCAAAAAAGTGAAACGGATTAGGGGATCTCAATATTTAATTACCTTTGATATGAAATACGAATAGAGACACCAATAATCTAACTATAGGCAAAATCAAGTCGTACGTCAATCTTGGTACAAAACTATGGTCAAATCAGATTTCACTAGATCAGGGGCGGATCCAGAAATATCGTGTATCGGGCATGTGGTCTGTGAGCAGGAACACCTGGCAGTGATCCAGAAGCTCTGGCATTTTAAACGTTTCCAATGCATACTTGTAACCTTGTAACTTTGAAGAAAATTTACTTAAGGAAATATTCCGGTTTTTACGTGCTCACTTTTATCTCTGCTTATTATATACCAACAGAGTTTGGAATGGCCTGCTGTCTATTGTCTTTGTTTGACGTCCGTCTGTCCATTGGCAAATGTTTGGCATCGCTACTCCTCGTAAACGTCTTGGAGAATTCCTATGAATTATGTACCGATCTGACATCAAATATTGCAACTACATCACACATCTTGAAAATATTGCTTTTCCTACTCCTGGACAGAGTCATATTAGCATGAAGGTTGCACCAGAAGGCTTCTTATGGTATCTTGTCAGTCTTAAATTTTAAAAAATAAATAAATTCTGCAGATCTGCTCTCCAATATTATCGGTACTCCCAGAGACGTTTCAAACATTGCACATAATTTTCACGCATGTGAGATTAAATCATCTGCGCTTTTGTACCCTGTACTAATGGTATATTTTTCTTGTTTAGAGAAAACAAAAGGCTACGATATAGCCACGGTTCGCGGAGCTTACAGGAAGGTAGGCGATTTTTTTTGCCATCTAAGCTCAACCCCTTCCCCAACCAATCTTTTCCTACCTTTTATCTGGTCTTTTTCATAATATACATGTTGGTTCGACATCCAGACAAACTCTTATACCTGGCTACGAAAAACGAAAAGTAAATAATGTTACCAAAATTGAGTCCAAGTGGTCGTGTTTTTTTTTTCAAGGCGATCACTCTATCTTGTTTGCAAATCCTAAAATAGAATCAACTATTTTACCAAGGTTCAGAAAATGATGCAGCTGAATGCATGTAAGAAATATGCAGGTAAGCACCCTCTCCCCTGTCCTTTTATACTATTCAATACTTATTCATAATCACGATCCATCTGTGTAACACAAAATCTGATCCTCACGCTCGGAAGTGTCGCCGATATGCTCTATCGGCACAACCCACCCCACCCCACCCACCCCCCCAATCATTAACTTGCATTAGTTTGGACTTACTATTATAAATAATATTCACAGACGTACAAGTTTGCAAATATATCATAATTCTTAGTAGTAGTAATAGTAGTAGTAGTATTAGTAGTAGTAGTAGTAGTAGTAGTAGTAGTAGTAGTAGTAGTAGTAGTAGTAGTAGTAGTAGCTCAGTCGCATTAGCACTATATATGTATTTGTTAAAGACCAAACAAGCTAAAAAAAAAAGTGAAAAAGTTAACAAATGTTAAAAGTTGTTATAACTGAGTTAAAATCGAATCATGTTATTTAAGTATGTGAGCAAATATAGCTAACAAGATGTATTTATCTGCATCAACTGGTTTTGCATATATCGTGCTTAAAAGTTGTAGTAATAAAAAACGATAAGCCCTCACCAAAAATAATATAAAAATGTGTAACGTAAAACACTTTTAATTTGGCTAGAAAATGTATGCATGACAACTTTAACTTGACTTCCTCAAGTGGTTTTACATGATTGTACAAGCACGGCTTCTAACAGAAATTTTTATTTTCAAAAACTTTCAGCGTCTCTCCATCCAACCCAAACCTAATGTTTAAATAAAAACGAATCAAAATTGAAAGAAACTAATTTAAAACAAGTAAACGTTGATAAAAATGCCCTGAAAATCTATGAGCAGGTGATCTACATATAAATACATATAGCCTATCTATTGTTAATTAATCTACCATAATGGATTTTGCTCATTCGTGCTAAAACTTTTTTTTTGGGGTAGAAGTTAACCAAATTTAAATATGTATTTCCTGATAAAATTGTTATAATGACAAGAAAATAAAACCAGGTTATCAACCTAGGACCATGATAAAGTAAAAAAAAACCTATTATCTAAAACTTTAATATCATTTTGGGGATATTGAACAACACGGATTCGTGACGAAGGTACAAACGTACGTATGGAAAACGTAAGGATGTACAGCAGTAAAACAGCATGCCCTTTATGTTATTGCAGTAGAGGCATATAAAATCAATCTATTTTATAATCAAGAAGGATCGAAGCCAATGAGAATAATCTTAATTTTTTATTTTCTTTTACATTGACTCAGTCCAACTGGAAATTCAAACGTTTGCCTGTCAGTCAATTTCCCCCGACAAACAGTCCAATTGGAAAGTTCAAACAATTGCCTCTCAGTTGATTTTCTACGATGGACACTCACGTATGACAGTCAACTAGCTGAAAATTGCACCGACGTAGATCTGCTGTCGCTTAGCACCCTGGAAAATCAGGGTCTGTTACTATTTGTTTAAACAGTGATTTCGAGCGGTAATTGTTGATCTTTGGACGTGTGGTGCCTTAACAAATCTAATTCTCGGTCAGCGATGTTCGGAGTTCGATGAACGTTTTGTCTGAGAAATAATGATACAGTTATTTTCAGAGCCCAAGTAATTTCTTTAACATTCATCCTACCTGCAATGTGAATTGTGCCTTACATATTTATTACCTCGAATTGAACTTTCCAACTATCACATTGATCTCATAAATTTTGCCATAATGTGATACAATTATAATTTTCGCGGAATAAACGTTCTATATGCTGTCCTTGACTTAATTTTAATGCCGATGGATTAATGACCAGTGTTCTTTGCCTTAGGTTTAAACTGTCTGGTTCATACATATTGATACAGGTAGACATATTGATACAGGTATACATGTAACCTAAGTTTTATCGAAATGGCACCGTTATACTAATCAACCAATACATATATACCCTGAATTTTAAACATGAACTACATCAATTAGATTACTAGTACGCCTATGTACTTGTGTGTGTAGGAATGCGTGACGTCTTTAGAACCTGAAACAGTAGTGTATTTACAACCGTTCTTGTTTCAATTTATATCAAAAACTCACCTTTCGTAAGGAATGTTACAGAATCTACTGATTACATAAAATAAAAACATCCTTTATTATTATTTTTATAAAACAAAATTGGTGTCGTATGCAGTAATTAGTCGATATATTCCCAAAATCTTTTTCAGATTCAAAGGAAAGGAACAGGTTGAGATGGTGTAGAAATTAATCCAATACATCAGGCTGGTGGTTCAATATTTTGGGAATTTTTTTTTTTATTTGGCTTCGCCAACAAGGAACAAAACACGAACACGTATTTATTAATACGCATTCTTTCATTGAAATTTTTAAGGTGTAAATAAAATTCTAAAAATTGGGATCGATACAATTTTTGATTTGGTGCGTCTAAAGAATATCAGCGTGGTAATATGGATCGAGCATCTGTATCGAACACCAGATCAACTATGCAAGATTAGATGTATATCTTCTGATCTAGCACAATATCTACGTGGTGTTTTCGGACAGTCTTATAAGTATGCCAGTATGTAAACTGTCGCCAGAGCCAAGATAAGCACTCATTATTCATTAGCCAGGCAAATTATATAAATCTTTATTTATTGACAATTAATTTGTGTGAATTAGTGTTAACGATTTACTACATATTGCAAATTTTATGAAAAATTGTGCAAAAAAAGTTTAAGTTTAAATAATTTAAAGTTGTAGTCGACAACCAGCCGCAGTCAGGTTTGCTGACGAACAACAGACCTTGATATAGACCGTATTGGTCAGAGCCTGCATAAGTATCGGCGCGTCTTTTGTTCGAGTGATATACAGTGATACATTAATGAATGATTCTCGCTCTCTCTTTAATGCAGGAGCGTATAAGTTTTGTATATCTTGTCAAACCCTCGTACCAATTTTGTAGAATTTCAGTGAGATAAAGAACTACTTTTGATAAGTCTCGATCTTGATTAGGACTTTGATCATGATATGCCAATGAAATATGCAGCAAAATCCAAAATATAACTCACATACAAGAGGAAGTGTGAAGTATGCAGCAATCTAGTGAAAAATGTTTACTCTTTGGCACAAACATGCCTATATTTGCTCGTTGAATTACAATTAACCAAACTCACTTTTTTCGGTCTTCTTTTGGGTGCTGCATTTTTTACGTCTCTCAGCAGAAGGATGAGACCAAACCTGACCACCTGAATTTGAGACGTCTGTCTGACTCTCACTTGATCCTTTGCGTTCATCAACTTTAGTACCATCTCTTTGCCCAAAGGGTAGGTGTATGTTAGACCTCTTGATATCTTTCTGTAGCCATGTTGGGTGTAGGTCCATTTCCGTGACACAACGCTTGTTTTGACGTCGTTGAATATCTCTTCAGTGATAGACGCGTGTCTCACATCACTCTTGAGGAATTTTGTATTAAACATTAGCAACTATTAATATGTGTGCAGTTATGCCATTAAAAAGTAGTGATTCTAAATACACAGTTCTCCCTCATGTCAGTCTTATCCTTAAAAAAAACAAATCAAGGAAACCCCTCCAAAAAATAAAGCATGGAACAGGAAGCATATCCAGTCCACATATTCCTCAAAGCAACGTTAGAAACTAGAAATGCATCAACCATGATGTCCATGTGCACAGTAAAATCTTGTAGTCAAACGGTACACTCAGGTGAATGTGTGCTCTCATTGTGATGGGGAAATGGGGAAAATCAGCTTCAGTAAAACATTGATTTCTCAAGCATCAGTCACTCGAATACTCGGAATAACTCAAATTACTCACTCAGAACCAGTTTAACACATTTTCCATGACATATAAAAAAACGAAACCATCATAAAACTCGAGCAAAAAATTTTGACCCAAATCACTTTAACTTTCTGAACCTTTATTGCTACTTGGTATAACATATTTCCTCTACTATTAGCTTTATACGAGGGGTGTAAAATGAACTTTCAATAAATTTTAGTGATTTTTTTTCCCCGAAAGTAATGTTGAAAAACAGAGCGCCAAATCCTCTCTTGGTTCTGTTTGTTTAAACTATGTGAAACCGTAGCCAAAATCCACAAATGAGAGGAAAGGGGTGTACAACAAATCAAGGGTTAAGTTTAAATATGTGACTCAAATACTCTTGCATTTTGCGGAAATGGAAGAATGGTAACTTTATATCTCAAATATATATGTATAAATAAAGAAGAAACTAAGAGTGAACTAAAAGATTTAACTCCGTTTTAATTTCACTTTTCATAGTATTACATTTGTGCTTAAGATATAACAAACGATGGTATTGTATCATATTTAGCGAAGGCCATTTATTTGTGTATTATTCTGACGGCAAAGGATGGATCTAAATGTTTCTATGTACCTGAATATAAATGAATTGGCTGTTTTACGTATTAATTTATTCACTAATTATTAATTACTTAATGTTTTTACTTTTTCCTTTTTATTTTCTCAGTTCATTTTTTTAATGAGTGAATTATGAATAAATTCAGGTAAGGAAGGGGTGTACAACAAATCGTATAAAGCTAATTAACTGAATGAAATTCCAAAAGTGAAATAAAAGATTAAATGTCGTTAGTTTTTTTTTTTTAATTTTTTTAATTTTTTTTTGAGAATCTAATCTTGTTGATACTTTAATCAGAAAGGTCGGAAATAGTCGGAATATACCGAGATTTTACTGTGCCATGTGACTACACCAAGTATAAAAGCATACGACGAGAAGGGAAACAGCTGACAGTTGCATGTAAATAAAAGGGAACAGATAAGACTTCCGGCGATAACCCTTCATAAGCATTATTTCAAAATGTCAGCAACAGGGTCGCCTCAGCAGCGCGTGGCTGGAAGGGAAATCCCAGTGAGGAGAATTGCCGATTTATCACACCTTCCAAGTGATTATTCCACCACTCCTGGTGGTTCTATATTTTCGACAACTCCAGGAGGTAACGTTTTAGCATATTATTCATGCGCCACTTTGGTGGCATGTCTTCATATTCATGCAGCGTTCAGTATTTAGAGATGTATTATGAACAGAACATTTAATTGAGCGTGTTTCAGTTAGCCTAGTATC
Source organism: Potamilus streckersoni (assembly GCA_016746295.1). Lineage (NCBI taxonomy): Eukaryota > Metazoa > Mollusca > Bivalvia > Unionida > Unionidae > Potamilus > Potamilus streckersoni. Next base: position 214,985 of record JAEAOA010000201.1, read on the forward strand.
TCATTTTATTAAAAAATGTAAACAACCTTGAGAATTCAACATGGCGATACGACCATGTGACTTTTGTTTACAGTATTGGCTTGATACAGAGCGCATGCAAATGTATATATTTTTAGTTTGTTACAGATCCAGAAACGGGTAATTTTACCAGCAAAAACGAAACTGGAATGCAGAATGAATAAAGAACAATTGTAAACATAATGCAGACAGAGCCTAAAAAAATATTTATGCAGAGGGCTGAATTATAAATGAAAAGGGAATGAAGTGTGAAGCAGTTGCATACCTTCCATTTGAAAGGCATTTTGCTTGATAATCCAGGATCAGATTCTTTCGGTTTTTTTTAAAACCTCTTTCATGCCATGGCATAAATATTTTCAATGTATGCATAGGCACAGTTGCCATTTGATTTGATAACATCAAAAAAATTAAAAATTAAAATATTGACAAATATTCCACTGATATATCTTACTCAGGTTAATAAATAAATATCGAATTTTTGAGAAGGTCAGAGTATCAGAAATAACAAATTAGCAGATAAAAAAAATAAATCCTTTCATGATTTTTGCTCATATCCGGTGCAAACAGCATTTTTGTTACCTTCAAAAAAAATTTTTCTCCAAAATTGATATTTTTTGTACAATGTATGTATTAAAAACAAATCTAGCAATATATATATATATATATATATATATATATATATATATATATATATATATATAGTACATGTAAGGTGATTTATTGTAAAGCAAAAACAGTAGCAACTCTATACTTACTGATTATAAATATTGTTGCTGTCCAAACCAAGCAGTTTGTTTTTATTATTACTACTACAAATTAGTATCAACCTGCTTGGTACCTTTGGATATGAAATTAATGTAGTAGTAAAGATTAAAATAAATGTATGCTCCTGTTTTCTCAATATGTTTTCTTTCAGAAAATAAAACCCCTCCCTCATAATTAAAAAATGACATTTTAAAGTTTTAAAGGCTACTCTGAGCTCAATTTTGTTGATGCATCCATACTGCATGAACATCTTTATTTATCTGGGATTTTATCATTATTTTACAACATTTAAGGAATAATTTCAAATACAAACAATACTTACACAATCCAAATATGCAACAAAGTAACAACAAAATAAAAAGTGTGTGTATGTATGTATATATATATATATATATATATATATATATATATATATATATATATGCAGTGTGACCCCGCCATAAAGTGCTCTGTTATAATGCGAATTTGGATATAATGCTGTCATGGCATGGCATCCGAAATTTAATTCACCTTGTTACCGATATTTTTTTTGTAAACAAAAATTCTAAGTACATAAAGTAAATTGTGTAAAATTTTATTATCATGTTGGATAAGAGATTGCTTATAAATAGGAATATAAGACACTTGTGGCATGGCTCCCTGTACATGTATTATTCTCGTACACTGAAAACATTTCTTATTAAAGGTGCAAAAATTAACGAGTAGAAAGTTTATTATCATTTTGGGAAGGAAATCAAATATGGATTTTATATGAAATGATCGTGGCATGGCTCTTTTAATTTCATTTACCTTTTTGCTGGTATTTTACTCATTAAAAAAGTACGAAAAATAAATTATGTAGCATTTTGTTATTTAGGAAAAGAGATTGCTTATAAATTTGAATATGACGTTTGTGGCATGGTTCCCAAAATTTCATATACATGTACATGTATTATTCTTGTACACAGAAAACATTTCTTCTTAAAGGTGCAAAAATGTGTAGAAAGTTTATCATATTGGGGAGGAAATCATGTTTGGATTCTAATATGAAATGATCGTGGTATGGCTCCTTTAATTTCATTTACATTATTATTGGTATTTTTGTCATGAACAAAAAAATAAAATATGAAAAAAAAATTAGGTAACATTTTGTTATCATTTTGAAAAAGATATTGCTTATAAATTTGATTATGACATTTGTTACGTTGCTCCCGAAATATCACATGTATTATTCTCATACACATGTAACATTTTTTCTTAAAAGTGCAAGAAATAACATGTAGAAAGTTTATTATCGTTATAGGGAGGAAATCACGTATAGAGTCTAATATAAAATGATTTTGGCATAGCTCCTAAAAAAATTTTATTTAATACATTTCTGACATTTTTTTGCCAATATATCGGAAGTATGAGTATCTGAACCCATGTCTGGGCCATTTGAGAACTTTGGTCTTTATTTATTGTTGAAAGTTCTTATTACTGGTTCATGAGCAATGAAGCCATGAAATCTACTTTGTGTTTATCTACACTGCACACCCTATACAATCATTACTCAAACAATATCTGACATGTGTTTTACAAGCTGCATTCACAACTAAGCAATAAACAATGCACCTGAATTTATAAATCAATTAATTTAAGTATGTTGCTCATCATCAAAATCAATTGCGGGGCTAAACTTATTCGAATTGTGGTCAAACAATTTATAAAACATCAAGCAAACGCAAGCCGCCAACATGTGCACATGGCTTGGTGGTGGTGTTTTATGCAGTCAGTTGACCAGTGAATAATGTCATCCATTCCCTACAAATATAACTCTCTTGTTTATTACTGTAGTCAGAAAGCAGCTGAAAATTAGAGATTTTCAAACAATAATAAAGTATGAAATTTATACCTCTTAACCATGGTGGACATTTGCATATTCTATAATATGTTATTCAGTGATATCAGTATTCTACAATCTATTTGTTTACTAACAAGGTTGCAGTGTCCTTATAAGACAAACATAACTTGTATACACTTCAGCAGAACATTTTGCATGAACAAGATAAATGCTCTTTTACTTTTGTTTCTGTATAGAAATTCAGCAATACTGGTATTAAATATTTGAAGTTATCTTGAGATTAAAGGAAATAAAATAATTCAGCTTAAAAATGGCAGAACCCACTCCCCAAAATAAAATGCCAGTATTTTATAGTAGATGAGTTTCCATCATGTATGTTGTTATCTAAAAAAAAGGTGGAATGATTAAACTTTACTGCACCTGTCAGCTTGTGAATAAAACATGTTGATATTAGAGAGCTTGTCAATAACAATAGGAATTGTTGACATAACCTATAGTTACTGATATAATTGGCAGGGAAACTTTGGGATGTTTACATCAGGATAAGATAATACAGTTATCAGAGATGGCCAGTAAACAAAAACAACACACTGACTCATGAAATGAGAAATGATATGTTTTCATCAGGATAAGATAATTGGATGTGGTCATTTGGCTACCTTGTTGGCATAGGTGACATGTCAAAACTTGCAATTAAAGGTCCATAAGTTATATATTTGTAATATTTAAAATTGTGACATCTTTTTTTGTAAAATAAATAACACTTTTTGCAATTATTTTGTCTTGAAAAATTGAAAAAATGTTTTTAATATCATTGATTTCATAACATGTTTATAATATTCTATTTGTAACAAGATTAGTAGTAAATTTCCATACATTCCCTACGGATGATTGCTAATGATGTACTGGTACTGTGAAAAAGTACTGTGGTATGTACCACTGTAAACAATTGATAAAGTAAATAAATTTTAAGTTGAATAAAATATTTTAGCGTTATTTTTTAAACTCACATTGGATGTACAGTACCTACTGTTGGAACATGATTTAAGGACATGCCATTATTTAAACTACAATGTTTTGTACCCACTGGGTTTTGATGGAGAATATATGTGTTTTGCACAGTATGTTGAATTCAAGACTGCATTTTTTGACCTAAACTTGAGGTGATATAGACCCTTAGTGTGTCATCTTCAAAGTCAGCCATGTCCTGATATTGCCTATAGTGGTAATGAAGATTGCAACAAAAGCATTGTGATAAAGAAGCTAATGTCAACAAGACAAACAATTAAAGAAAGGACCAGGTGAAGCTGATCACCTTGCCATCCAGTATCTCTGACAAAATGATGCTTGCCTATACTATTTATAAAGAAAAAAGTGAACAAAATTAAACAACAGACTGGCAAAAGAAAGTAATCATTTAGATATTGTGATATTCTCAGCAATGAAAAAAGTTTGATGTTGCAATATTCCGCACTAAAATTTCAGGAAGTAGCAAAATGCTGGTAGTATTCACATACCATCCTGTTTGTACCCCTCTACCAATTTAAAAAAATTTAAAAGCAATAAAGGTGCAAAAAACTTAATTTTATTCATCAATATATAACTTCTAACCTGATTGTTGTCAGTGGATCCCTAACACTGTCATCCGACTGCCATTTCAAACAAAACAGAAGCATTTGATGTGACAAGCAGACTGATTTCTGATTCCTCTTCAGGTTTCTATAAAAGTCAGTGTCAGTTAAAATTGTCATCTGCATCCAATATTTTCAATGTCTAGTTATATTTATAAAAAAAATTAAATAAAGATGACAGAATCTTTTAATTATGTCCATGATATCCCTTGTTACCAATCAGTTATCAAGGAAAGACCCAACCTAGTACCATCTAAAAAGTTAATTCACCTAGAAGTTAATACACCGGCAACATATTTAGTCTTTCTCAAGATGGGGCATCGAAATCCCATAAATGATAGTACCTTATTTGCAAAGAATTCTATCTGCACAAGGTTTTCTTTACACACAATGTGGCTTTGGACCTGATGGTCCTAGGTTTCCTATGTGCCCATTGTAAATGATTCTAATACCCAAATGGAGTCGTAAAGTTTGTCCACTGGACTATCCTGTCACCATGTGCACACAATAGAGGCACCATCTGCATAATTAGGGGCAACACAACTTGGCTCAATGCAAGTATGTATCTACCAGGGCTGGGAAGCCCACCTGCTACCATCATTTCAGGAATCCTGTGGTACTTTTTGTCCCCAGGAATGTAATCTTCTAATTCTAGAGAATTGTGAAGGCAGGAATATTTGCATGGCAAGGGAGTTCTCAATCTGTCCATCAACACTACAGTGGTGACATCTCAAGTGACAAGCAGGAACCTAGACCCAAGACCTTGGGTCCTAAAGTGGTATTGTCAACAACAAATACACCTACCAGTTTGTTATATCCCAGGACTCCTAATGTAGAAGCCAAAGTTTTGTCTTAGATCAATCAACTAATACAGACTGAATGGTCTCTTCATCCTTCAGTTTTTATTCAGTTATTTACTAGATGGGACCAACCATTGGTGGACCTGTTTGTGATGCATTGGAATACCAACTTCCAACCTTTTTATCTCCAATCCCAAATTCAAATTCTGGGGAGGTGATGCTGTGTTGATAGTTTGAAAAGGCCTGGATGCATATTCCTACCCTCCAACATCTCGTGATTTCCAAAAAGTGACATAGAAAGCAAGAGATTCATAATTCTGCCTTATCCTCATTGTACCATTCAGGTGGGAGAAGTTATGAATTGATGACCTCATCAATCTAAGTGGGAATTCCACTGAGACTCCAGTAGAATTCACATTTTCCCTCATCTGCTCAAGCAACCATGATGGCATTTGTTTTATTCCCACTCAGAGCTTCAGAACCTTCGTGTCTAAATCACATGAAACATTCCCTCGGACATAAACAGTTCTCACAACTAGTCGTAGAGACAATTGCTCCAGCAAGAAGGTCCTCCACTCTGAATGCAAATAAAATGTTTTCACCCAATGGTGCACAGACACATAATACCTCTCCAGGCATATATACCACAAATAGCTGGCTCTTCATAGAGGGTATAGCTGGCTCTTCATAGAGGGTATAGCTGTTCTGTTTATCCAATATTTGTCTTGTATTTTGACTGAATACTGTTTTTAAGTTTTTTAAAGTAAAAATCCATTTTTTAAATTTTTTTAAAAATTTCATTGCAACTTTCAGTTTATAATGGGCATATGGTTGCATTCTAAGAGTAATTGTATCAGATGTATATTTGGGTAAAGATTTCTGAAATATGAATAGTTTATTTGAAATTGAGGCTACCGTGCCATTCTTTAATCACCATATTGGATTGTGCCAAGCAGTTATCCCTAGAGGGGCTCATTACCAAGAAAATTAATTGTATCTGTCAATGAATAGAGGACACTGGATCAGTGTTGATGGATTGCCTAAATTTTCTTGGTAACAAGCCCCTAAATTTTCTTGGTAAGGAGCCCCTGTGGTTGCACTATCATTTTATCTGATCTTCATCATCATCAACTTCTATTCTTGTAAAATAGGAATGCAGAAGATTCAGAATTTTCTCTAACAAAGAGAAGAAAAAAGATCTGGGAGAATAATTATCCCCAACATGTTTAGATTTGTGAAACTATTTAGTAGGGGAGAAAGTTTTGCATTTTTAAAATTGTGTAATTGTGATTTTGCAGTTGGGCATGGAGGTGCCCATGACATAAAACAACATGAAAAGCTAATAGATATCTGTTTGTTGTTTGTTGCTTCATCATGAACAACACAGACTGAACTTAAAACATTCATAATTACCAGAGAGAACATTGATGTAATTCAATCAGAAGTTCATTTTATGAAATTTCTTTTAGAAATGAACCTTCTTCTTTAAGTTGCTAATGTTGCATGGATTTATTTCACACTTTTTCCATACAGTATGATCATGAAGGATAACTCAATTAAACAAATGGCACAATGAAAAATGGGTAACTAAACTTTCATCAAGAAACCTCTGTATAGTCTAGACAAATCAGGTGAAGGCCACCAATAAGACCCAGTTTGGGCTTTCAGGTGGAACATTAATGGATCAGAGCCTTGGCATCAAGAGAGATCATTCTGTCTTTCTTCTCATAAACTACAGGAGGATATATCAAAACAGACTATCTCATACTGGATTAAGAGGGTTATCAAGAAATAACCCCATGCCAGTTGAATTTATTATGCATTTGAGCTCATTCAGCCAGAACTGTTTGCTAACTGACATCATCCAGTCTGTAGAAATCATCTCCCACATTCTCTCTGGGGTCTATCATCCCAAAGGGCCCAGATCTGCAGCTCAACAGGTCACAATCCAGGTCAATCAAAGCTTCTTAGGACATGGCTTCTTGACTTCACTAGATTGTAGGAGGAAATTTTCCCCTATTTAAAGCTGTGCTCCATCAGATAGTCCTCACCAGTCAGATTACTTAGAAGCTATTTTGTATACCTTAGGGGACCAAAGATTGTATCTCTGGGGTAAGGGAATGTACATCCCTCCACCTCTTAAATATTCTCTTAAAGTATTATGATTTGGTGACGTATTTAAAGAAGAAACCTATTTTTTCAAGAAATATAACTCTTTGAAAAAACGTGTCCATTCATAGTGCTCATACTTAGTGCCTTCTGCTCAAGTAGTAACTTGTGTATTCTTAGGTTTTGCTGCAGTCTTATACCTTAAGGGAGGTAACTCTGCCCAATCACCACATAGGTCGGCAGACAACGTTTAGCTCCCTTCAGCTAAAAGGAGGTCTAAATTTGCGAGGTAGTAGTAGTAGTTTTGCTAACATATTGTGATTTGGTTAAGTATTCTCAAAGAAACAAACTTTAAATTGGTTTCAGCTCATATTATATTAAAAGCCCTGCTGAGCATATCGTAAGGAGTATTGCTTTCTATCATGCATTCATTGCTCATTATTATTGCAGTATATTATTATTATTATTATTATTATTATTATTATTATTATTATTATTTATTATTGTTGTTGTTGTTGTTCTTATTGTTCTTCTTATTTTTACTATTATTAGTAGTAATATTAGTATTATTATTAGTTGAATATTATTTAGTCCTTGCTGTTTACTAGAGTTAGATGACTGTTCCATTACATGAATTGTAAAAATAATATGAAGAGTCTTTTGACACTGTTGAAGAGCTTAAAGATTATTGGTTTGGCATTGGGCATTGAAAGAGATGTTTCTAAGACAAAATTATCATTTCTTTTTGTTCAGACCCATTGTGGTATAAGAGATTTAAAATATGCCATGGTGTTTCCTTAGGCCTTGGTACAAAATATTTACTTTTGTTGATGTGCATGAAACAAAAAACGAAATCACCATACTTTTTCAGGTTCCAGAATATACTATGATCGCTCCTTCCTGCTGCAGTGTCGTAATTCTCCACTGACTAAAAGCCCACCTCCCAATATGGCGAAGATTCCTGGGGTAACAGTTCCAGAAGGATCGGAAACCAAAGAGAAAAGTGTAGTTGAGGAGAAGAAACCAAGTATGCTGATCATTTCTATCTTTCAGTACATAAATGTTAGAAGTAGTCAGTGCTGTCAGAAGTTTGCACTGGATGAAATGGGGTCCCAGACAAGCATCTAACCCCACATGAACAAAATACAGCAAACTGTGAAATGTTACCCTTATCACTTACTCCATACTACTGGCATAGTAGTAATAGCAGTAGTTATTGTTGTAGAACTGCAAAATTTAGAAAACAAATGAACTTGGAATGTTGGTGTGAAAAAAGAAGAGATCGTTGCTTATATTTTGTTTCCTTTTTGTTTTCCTTTTGAATTTAAGAAATACAGAAAAAGTCTCTCTGAAATATAAATATGCAAGTGTCTGGATACAAAGGAGCAAAAAATGCAAACAGGAGCAACCAGATCCAGACAGGAGATATTATACTATGTTTAAAGTAGAACTGAACATTTATTATTATTTACATGTACTTTTGAGAACAAATGTTGCTTGCTTAGTGTCCTCTTTCAGTCAACAAAACCATGCAAGTTTATTGTAAAACAAACAAAAATCACACTTTAAATGAAAAGCAAAAAATCAATTTTTTTAAAGAAAATTGTATAAACATAACTCAGACCGGTTCTAAATTAAAGTAAGGTCAAAATAGGCCCAACATGATGAATCCTTATTGTAGATAGCCCAGATAGTCCAAGCAGTATTGTCTTTTGGTAGCAGGAGAGATAGCGGTAGAAGGAGGAGAGATAGCGGTAGAAGGTTGGTCTTAAATATTGAAGAAAACCAATGAACCGATTGTACTTTAAGTGATTTGGTATAGTAATTTGTACAAGACAAATAGGAAAAACATAACAATTCCAATTTTTTAAAATTCATAATTTTTAAAATACGTGAGAGAAGTATTTTTCCAAAATGTTTTTGATGAAACTGAACAGGACTGGTTGGAATAACTTGGTACTAGTTTTGGTATTTGGTGGAAGTGTTCAACAAAAAATGTTTAGATATGAACTAGATTAAAGTTGATATATTCAAATATTTTTATGATCAAAATATTTTTTTACATGCCAAAGATTAATCTAGTGTTAAATGAATTTATGTACATTGATATCAATGTCAGTGCTCCAATCAATGATGCAGCATGTTTCACCCAAGTTTTTACACTTCAAATCATACATGTAACATGTTGAAGCTTTTTCCTGATGTTTTATAGCCCATTATTCTGCTTTATAAAATGGTGTTTAATCTTGCCTTGTTTTCTTGTGGTAGCACTATAATTGTGCAAAGAAAAACCCATCAGCCTGTAAAACAAAATTAATGAAGAAAATGACAAAGTTTGAAACTTTGATCAAAGAAAACTATGGTGTCCATATATATGAAGACATTAAAAGTTATGGTATTTATCATTATGGACCATAGTACTACCAGCTAACAGTTGGTCAGTTAAACCCTTGTACCATATTTACCATATATGTTGGGACACCGTATTTGTTGGGACAAAGTAAATTAATTTTAAAAGTAATCTTTTTGTGCACTGTATGTTCTGGAACACTGTCTTTTTTGTTGTAAGTTATATGACACCTTTTAAATCATTCTAAAGTTATATGTTGGAAAATGCACTCCTACTGAAATGTTATTTTTAAAAATATAAAACTGGACTTGATAAAACTCTTTAATCCACTGTAGCAGCATCTCGTCAACACAACCCCTCTCTTGAACATATACTATCCATTCTTTCAGTGCATGAATATTTTTTTTAAGTCTTTCATACCGAGGCGACACATCACCTGAAACAGAAACTGCAGGTACTACAGTCATTTTTTTCAAATCTGCACCAGTCTTATACTGACACTTTTGACCCCCATCTTATTGTCAGTCCATCCAGGAATGTGATCAAAGTTCACTAGAATATCATCCACGTTAATGATTATATTGTTGGCGAAATCATCTGCATCTCTTCTGACTTTAATGAATTCATCACATGATTTTATTTTCTCCAAATCTTCTGGGTGACTCTGGGTCATCAATGTCTGTGCACGAAGCACTATATTGTGTCACTTTAAAAATAGTTCCATTGTTTCAATGTATTTTCAAAGTTATTGAAAATACCTGTGAATAGGAACCAAAGTTAGTTTCCACATGTTTACCATCTTTGTATTTTCCAAAAACAAAAATCTGCACATTTAAAAGAATCCTTAGTTGGCTTCTGAGTTCAGCGTACTTTGCAACAAAATATCCATTGTATTGGTATTATTTTTTTTTAAAATGGCTTCCAAAGTCTGCTTCTGAGGTCGGCTTTCTTTGTAATAAAAATGATCTTTGTTGTTGAGTTCAAAGGAGTTTATTAAACACTACCAGTTGTGTCTATTCACCATGCTTCTGTCTGCTTAGCATCTGTAGTTATAATTAATATAAAAGATCATCAATGTCTGCGGGTAAATAGTAATAATACTTTGGTAATCCATGCTGGCAAAAAGATTGTCACTTGCACTCAAGTGAATGTATTATCAAAAAACTATTATTTGTGAGATACTATCATTCAATATACCTGGATACAATTAAGTCTTGGTTATTTTGCATCTAACACTGTTATGCATGAATGGTATTTGTCTTCAATATATTGGTTGAGTATTTCCCTCTCATTTGTGAAATCATCTGCTTCTCTTCTGGCCTGCACAAATTCATTACATGATTTTATTTTCTCCATATATTCTGGGCAATGCTGGGTCATGGAGATCCATGCACAAAGCAATATATTGTGTCGCTTTTAAAATTTGCTCCGTTTATTTTCAAAATTCCAGTGAATAGGAGCCAAAATTTGTTTCTGTATCTCAGCTGTCTTTTGTATATACAAAACAAAATAAAAATCAGCACACTTAAAAGAATCCATAGTAAGTGTCTGATGTCAGCTTGCTTCAGCAATATGATAACCTTTGTATTTAAAATATGACCAAAGTTAGCTTATGAGGTCAGCCTGCTTTGAAATAAAAAAAACCTTTGTCTTTGATGTCCTGTCTGTAGATACAGTAGACCTGGATATAATTCAGTCTTGATTATTTTGCACCTAACATTGTGTTATGCGTGAATGACGAGTTGTCTTCAAGATATCGACTGATTATTTCCCTCTTGTTTGCAATTTTGTTGGATCCAATTTTCAGTCAGATAACATTCAAACTTTTGAGCACAATTTGTTTCTCAATGTCATATCAGTTACCAACATGGCATGTAATCAGACATAAGTGCTACATGCTATTGTCAATGAAAATTTAGTTTTTTTTATTATCAAATAAGCATTTTGTTATCAATTTTAATATATCTTGCAAATGGAAGGGCACAAATGCGATACAAATTTATTTCATTTTTTAAGTCTTGGGACATTCAGTCTCGGTGAAAAAAGTTTCAGCATAAGTTCTGGGACATGAAAAAAAATATTTTATCATATCCAAATATATGCGTTAAATATGGCAACACTGATTGAGATCCCAGGATGGCTATTTTGTGGACTAAACCTAATCAGAGATGTTTCTTTAGTACTGAATGTTTACATGAATGAAGTTACTATTGTACTTTTATAGATACTATTTAAACTTAGGTTTCCTTGAATGCTGTTATCTGTAAACTTGTGAAACTAAATGTGTTCTGATATTCCAGGTACTACACCTTGAGACCCAGATTGGGTCTTACTTTGAATCTTTTGTAGTTTTTGCTCATGATGTCTGTCAAATAGGAGGCATTTGAGAATTATTTTTGTCTGCCATCAAGCATTCTATTGAACATGTTGAGTGCAACACTTACAAAATATTTCCACACCTATACATGTATGTAGTGTCCATATCAGGGTTTTATTTCCTGTCTTGTGTTTAATGCGGTGTAAATCTCTCTCTCTCACTCACTCATGCTAATGAGATTTTTGTAATTTTCAGATCCACCAGCAGACCCTGATGATCAGTTCCAGATGGAAATTTAAGCTACCCGTGATGCCTTTCACATCATATAATTTGCACACACTGAGATAAGGTCCACAGAAGGAAACCTATATTAAAGCAGTCATCTTAGTGTGGAAGAACTTTTGTAATTCTGGTTTCGATGAAGCACTTATTATAAATCTTTGTTGTCATTCAAGATTTTTAGCTCACCAGGCCATGTGTGCAAATGATCCTGTGTCCAGCATGTATCACCCATCAATTATCAACAATTGCTATTTTCAGTTCTTCAAATTAATTTCAGCCATGTTTGTCTAAAAGAGTCCTTTTAGAATTATACAATTTTTCCAGTCTGCCTTTGATATAGCCACCTACAAAAAGTGGTGAAATTTGATAGTATCCTGGCATGAAAGTCATTACAATTTTTACAAATGATGCTCATCTGCATTCAGATATGGCCACCTTTACCTAAAAAGGAAAATCTTTGAAACGCTTTCTCAAAAATGCTTAACAAAAAAAGCATCTTCAAATTTACTTTAAGGCTTGTACTAGTGCTGTTCCTGTCAAACACCATTACCAAAAAAGAAAAACCTTGAAATTACTCTTGTGCAGAAACTGCTCAAAAGAATTTACCAAATTAAAATTAAAATTTAAAACAGTAAAGATTATGTTTGATTTGCTTTGAATTTGCAGCTGTGACAAAGTATGTACTCTAAATGTTAACTTCTCAAAAACCACTTGGTAGAATTTACTAGATTTGACAAAAGCATTTTGGCTAAAAGTTTTACTTTTTTGTTTGCCTGTCTGTAATGCATCATGCATTTGCCATATTGCCTTACATATCAATCAACAGTTGCTTTTTTCAACTTCTAATTTTAAAAAAAAAATAACCCTTTAGAACAATTTCAGCCAAACTTGAAAACCAGCCCCAGTTCACTTTCAAAAAGAGAAAGCCTTGAAATAATTGTCTTTGAAACACATTATGAGAAATTCATACAAAGAACATCTTGCTGACTCAGATTTCTTGGCCAGCTGCTCTTGCATTTGGCTGTGAATGATCTCAGGTCCACATTTACCTCTTGTTAGAAATGATGCCTTCACACCAATAAGCAGGGCTACTGTTAGTTATGACCATAAGCTTCCTCTCTAATTCTACTCAACAGAATGTAACCAAAATTTCACAGAAGGCATCCTAGTTTGAAATACATTTCAGATATGTACAAATGGTGTAAGTCACCATCAGATGTGGATGCTCGTGCTAAAAATATTAAAACATACATTTTCTTAAATTTAAAAGTTCTATGGAATTTAATCAGTTTTTAGCAGAAAGCATCCTGGCATAACTCCCTTTCAATGTTTGACAGATGATGTTGATGTGCCATCAAATATGGATGAAGATGTTGTTATAGGGTTGAATGCCATTTTTCAGCACAAAATAGGCTATACATGGTGGCAAGTAATAATGGTGGAGGAAGAACTGGGGGTGTGTGGCAGAAAGAACCACTGGCCAACAAGAAGCTACCAGCAAACTTTTTTACATACCTACAATGGCCGAGCCCAAAACTCAAACTGACACAGACAGAGGTGAGATTGCAGTGATACATAATGGAGATTGCTTTAGACCACTTGGCCACTGGATGAAGATGCAAAATGTAGGAAAAACTTGTACCAAATTAGAACAGGTTTCAATAGAAAACGCCTAACTGACCAGATTTTTTTGACCATTTGCTCTGTTTGGCAGATATCAACCAAGTGAGTGATCTCAGGCCCACTTGGGGATCTTGTTTCTTTGCAATTTATTTCTTAACAGAAAAATTGATCATGTATCTATCTTTAACTTTGTCAAGGCTGTCAGAGTTTTATTATATTGGAACATTCATAATCTTTTTTTTTTAAAGTGCCAGTTTGCTTGGAATATTTGGTCAAGAAGAGCATTTTCAGATATGTAGAATTTATGGGAAAGAAAAGAGTTGTATACAGATGCAGATTTTAAATGAAAACATTTTTAAAGAAAAACTTTGCAAAGGAACTAAATCCACCAAGATGTTCAGGAAGTTTTCTACAATGTATATAAAATATGCTTTTAAATGTTTTCAAATCTTTAATAAAAGATGTATTGTGGTTCATACGGCAGATTTTAAAAAATGTATATTCTTTTAGAATTGCTTGTAATTTGAATACTTCCTAGTGTCTGTCTTACATGTTGATGAAATAAAATGTGCTTTCAGTTGGGTTTGATGCATAAGTTGTGGACCTAGATATGTGCTTTTAGTAGGAATTCATACATAAGCTGGGGATTGGGGATGTTTTCTGTAGTTGATACACAAGCTATGGTTCTTGGGATTTATCTTCACTAAACAGCTGTCTTTTTGCTCATTGCAGCCACATTGGAAATCATAAATTTTACTTCCTGAAATTGGGGGAATTTAATACCACATATAATCTTTTTCCTATATTATCTAATCAAATTACCAAATTACAAAAATTAGCAGTTTTCCAAACTTTGGAGAAATATTAAAGTTTTACAATGCAGAAATTTCTCGTGCATGATATTATCTCAAACACTTAAGCTACCTCATGTTGTCATGACTTGCATAGCTTTCTTGATTCCAGTCTCTTTGTGTGAGTAATGTCTTGCACAACATTAGTAATGACGGGTATAATCTGTCATTATTATAGTTTCTAATCAGTCTAAAGCCAAATTTTGAACTGAAATGTAAAATCCCATTGTGAAATTATTTTGAGAATTCTTTTTCTACTAAAAGATGAAGATCTGTGTGGTTTTATGAACGACTGTTGAAGAGATTTTTTTAAAGTGTTCTTTTTAAATCGAAGTGAAATGAATGTGAAAAAAATAGTTATTTTGTATGTAATCACTTGTGTCAATCACATGATAATTGACAAATGGCTGACACCATCTGCTTATCAGTTATCATAGTTTCAAAATTTGTGTGGCCCACTGACCAATTTTGCCATGGGCTGTGTATGAACCATTTCCCAATAACATCAAAGGAAAGCTTTCTAGTTTGTCAACTAGGTTAATTTCAAAACTTTTATACTTTCCAATACAAGATGCATAATATGTTTTGATATGTAACATTGCCATTTTTCATCCAAAGATGCGTTGGAAATTGTGGTTTAGAGTGCAAAGCATTTTCCATACTTGCATTAGGTTTATTGCACTTGTAATACAAATTATATAAAGGAGGGTACTCGTGGTGGGGAAAGGTGTCATAAAGTGTCGAGTCGGGTATATCCCAATTTGTTCACTGTACAGATTCAGTGTGTTTTCCATTGTAAGAACCTAATAATTCTGTGTAAGGATCTTTTTATACTTGTATATTTTTGAAATAATTTTTATACTCTGGAAATTGAATTGCAGTTAATGCTAATTATTGTTGTTAGTATTGATACCAAATTTAGTATAAATTGAGTATTATTGCTTGCAGATACTTTAATATACACAATATGGATTTGCAAAATCTACATTTTATCTGATTGATGCATTTTACTGTGTTTATTACACAAGCAAGATTAATGTTTCTAAAGGGTTTTAATGGTATGCATTTAGGCATGTCATTTTTTAGCACTATGTGCAAAATGAAAGATTTCACTATTTTTTGCTTGTGATAGCAGAAACAGTATTTTTCAAAGGGCATTAAAGTATATAAGCCCAGAGGGCACTTCTGACTGCACTTCATAACTGGATATGCTATACTTTAGGATTGAGATTTGAGACTTGGATCCAAGTGCTAAGGGGTCTTCAGACTTGAGATTTATCTGAAAGCACTTGGTTGGCTTATGATTTAGGATTTGTATGAAAACAATTAGAACTTCTGACATATAAACGTCCTTGGGAGAATATAATATTTATATACAAGCATGAGAGGTACTTCAGATTTGTATCAAAGCATTGGGGGCTTTTATATTTGAGGCCTTGTAATAAGTATGGAATGTACTGTTACAAGTCTGCCTGGTGCTTCCATATAAAACTGAACTGAAGTACAAAGTGTCAAGTTGGAGGTGTGAAGTATGAAATAACATGTCCAAAGTTCATACAGGGATTTCATTTGCCATGTGTATCAGTTTCTAACTAAATCAGCTATAAACGGCATTAACTTAGATTTGCTAGAACAATATGTTGCAGTAGAACTGGATCAGAGCTGAGACAATTATAATGGGTGTTATGCATAGATAAATCCATTAAAGGCTGGTGTTATACTTAGCTATAGATACATTAGACATAAAATCAGAAGGAATTTATGCTCTGGAAGGAGACCAAATACAAATTCAGTGTTTGTCAGAATAAAATGCAGAGTATCTTGCATTATCACCTTAGAGAAAATTTTACACACTGCAAGCAGTTTCTTAAAACTTTATTTTACTATTAATCATTGCATGCCATGTGTGAAAATCCACTATGCTTCTTTAATCTTGTGATAAAATTTCCTTGTTTCTGAAGAATATGCATAAACCCCCTTAACCAGTCTTTTTAAATCTTCATAAAATTTTCCCAGAAGGATGACCCATAACTTGATGCTAATTAAACAAGTCAGGATTTCTCTTCCAAAGAGTTTTCTATCAGTTATTATAAGGACATGGTCATCAATGTGTGAAATCATTGCTTAATTGCATTAATGATGTATTTTTTTGTTTATGCATATTCATGGGAAATGATATCTTGTTACAGGCAGCCATGGGTGAACAAGTATGACCATGGCTTGCAACAGTTGAGTTGAAATGTACAAGTTGTACTTCCTTTTTTCCTTCATTTTACAGCATTTCACAGACTTGATAAGCTACTTTTCCAGTATCATAGCATCAGTTATTTTAATTATATTTATTGCGTCTTTTGAGGTATATTTTATCTAGATAATTGTTTTTCATTAATAATTCTTTTCTGCTTCAAAATCTTGCTACAAAATCTTTGAGAGCATAGTGAATTTATTTATAAGTTTTAAATTCTCATGGTTTTGCTAAAAATGTTTGGATTGATATTTAAATCCATGGATGGGGAGAGTGGTCATACTTTATAGAACAAAAGGAATGTTATTCATCAGGAATTTATAATCATAGGTTTAAAATTTTGAATACCAGTCTTATCATGTTTACATCCTGTTAAGGCTACTCTGTAATAGGTATCACGGTACCAATTGTACAACCCCAGGTGGGCGGAGCTTAAGGTGTAGGGAACATTGCATTCAGAAATAAACCACAAAACTAGCTGTGATTGGTGCATTATGTAAGAGTTGTACTTTCTGTTAGGCTTTAAAAAAAGCTGAGCCTCTTGGCAACATGGAAAATTATGTTAATTCATATCTAGATCACATTTTGTATTTTTAATGATTGTTTTAAAATGTGGTACATATGACTGAAAATGTGTCCGGTGTAACTAGATAACTCTTACCCCTGTCTAGTTCCAGCAGAGTTATCTCTCTTAAATGCAATGAAGTACCTATTTTCGATGTTATCAAATTAACAATCTAACATTGTTCTCTGTAACAGTGTGTGACATGCATGCTGAGGTAGGATAGAAAGTATATTTATTTCGCAAAACATTAGCATTGCGGTCTATGGAAAAGCAATTGGTACCGTGATACCTAATATATGTATGCTAGTTCCCTAAGAGCTCATGAAAAATGATGATTCCAATAATAAATTAAGAATTTGCTTGTCATCTTGGTCTGTAGATGCAGTTTGAGGAGTTTAGCAACATTCAGATGTCACTGTGATCTATATTGTTTCAGTGACTTGCAACAAATATTTGTTGGGCTCAGTTTCTTGGGTTATGCTCTGCAATCCAGCAAAATTGCAGTGTTCATTTTTTGCTCATACCTGTTCAAACAACTATTCTTCCCTGTTGGGGGCCCCGAGTGGTCTAAAGCACTCTCTGCTACAGATCACTGCCATCTCGACTCTGGGTTCGAGTCTAAGATTTGGCGAATGTGGATATGTGAGAAAGCTTGCCAGTAGCTTGTCATGGGTTGGTGGTTCTTTCATTGGATTTCTCAGTTTCTTCCTCTATCATTAATACTGGCTGCCATGTATAGCCTGTCATGTGCTGAAAAATGGCGTTAAGCCCCACAACAACACAAACAACCCTGTTAAAAAAGAAAAACTGGTGCTACATCTGATACATGTATTATATGCACATAAAACGTTTCTAGATAGTTAATTGACAACACTTGAGGATGTTATATGATGCATGTTATTGAATTTTGAGTCACAATTTTATGGTGCAGATGCTGCTAATATTAAATCTGTCCAGCCATGTGCTATATATAATGGTAGTCAGTAATGGAAAATAGAGGACCAAAGTCTATTAGAAGCAAGCCTGCTCTCTTCATGTATGATTTATTTAATATCTATGCAAGATGTTTGTATTAAAGTTGACAATTCCAGCAGTATGTAATTTAAGTATATGACATCATGTGTAATGTGATATTTATAATGTGGTATTTACAAGTATAAAAAGTTCCTTGCAAACATTAAAATATGTGTAACATTTTTTGTGTGCCTTTTGTAGATTTGATTGATAAGTACTTTACACTGTATTCTACAACACTACAGATTGATTTTTTTGTCATTAAATGTATTAATTAGCTGCTGCATGAAGACAGGTTTAAGGGATGATAATGCTGGACCTTGCATCCATGTATGGATTATCTAATCTTTGATGTAAATATATGGATCATCATATGAACTGAATGATAAATTATTGGCCTACATATGTCTCCTATTCCCCAGTTTAGAAACTTTGTCAAAAAGTAATGTAGATATGATGCCCTGGATGATTTTTTTTTTTGTATTGCATTAAAGACAGAAATGTCCAAGAATGTCATTACTCTTGTTTTCAGAAATGGACCAGGAGAGATAAGTTCTTGTGTATTTTTACAGCTGTTCAAGAGAAAACTTAAAGATATCTATTTTATACTTAATATTTTTCACATGCAACCATTTTCAGTTTAGTGAACATTGAACTTCTTATTCGGACACAACATCAAATATTATCATTGATGAAAATGAAGCTGTATGCAGATTTAAAACATATTAAAAATTAAAAGGAACAAGATGTGTTACATGCTTTTTTTCATGTGTTCTATTCCAGTAAAACTGACTTGTTTATAAACAAGTGTCTGAATTTTATAAACTCAGAAATCTAGTTCCTCTATTAGTATAGATTAATTTTTAAAAGTGTTTTGGAATAATGTAATAGATTGCAAGGGATCGTTGCAGAATCTTTTCAAAATTTATTTTACCCAATTGATTTTTTATTTTTTTAATTCTTTTAATTGCTGCACATTTTTGTTTTAAATTTATTTAGATTTACTCAGTTTTAGATTTTGATGTGAAAACAATAACCAAATAATTATGGTTTCATTGAGATTTAATGAACCAGTGATGGTGTATTACCTGTAATTGAACCATACTGATTGTTAACACTGGTTGTAGAAATGTAATCACCTAATTAGCTTAATTTGATTACTTTTGGCAAAATGTTAGATATTTGTTCTTTAAAAATAGAAGAACTTTGGGCACTGACTTAATTATCTGTAGTTTCGTGGTCTATGGTGTTGCAATGGCACTTTTGTTTGATCAGGAATGAAATTGTACATGTATAGAAAAATGTCCTTTCCTGTTGTTTTCTTAACTTTTTTATAATAATTATAATTATAATCAACATGAAATTTCTCGTCTCAGGACAGTTGTAATGCATACAGAACCTACACTTTTCAGTGTAAAGTTTTTGAAATAAAGATGGCATTAATGTTTTATTATTTTGACTTGATCTTTTCACTTTGTCCACATAATAAATCAGAGAATGGGTTGGTGTTTGTACAGCACAGCAATGATTGATTGTGTCATGCTGAAGCAAGCAGAGTAAAGCCTCTTTTCAATGTACACACCAAGGTACCTGCTCCAGTTAAATATGGTGGAACTTGAACCCAAACCTTTCAGATCATCAATTCTTTTTTCTTTTTTTTTGTCATTCAGAATTTGCCTTGTTTTTATTTTAATAATGTCCACCATAGTCATAGTGTTCTTGTTGTGATGTTGATGTATGTTACCAGTTTGCACATAATAGCTTGAGTTTTCCATTCTCTACAGTTATTAATTAAACTTTGTGGATGGCTTGCATTTGGAACAATTTTGGGCTCAAAATGTAAAGGCTACTATGACCAATACAAGAAAAAAATTGTTTGCTCAGTCACTCAAGTTTGCACTTTCAGGTTCAAAATGTAAGCTAAACAGTAATGCTTAGCCTTAAAAGTGTCACAGACAAGTTGAAGTAAATTGAATGTTTTGTTTCATTAAATTACTCTGGTACCAGTCTAACAAAATGTGTCTGCCACCTGGACAATCTTTATATAAGGGATCCAAATGTATTGATGGCCATATCAACATTAATAGGAATTGTAATTTGAAACCAAAATGAAATTGAAATAGTTCTATTAAAAGTCCAAAAGAATGCAAAGTTCCATAAAATTCAGATGCAAATATAGTCTGGTCTGCCAATAGTCAAAATGGTGTTGTCCAGAACTCCTTTGAACAATTCATAGTAGTCCTAGTATATTGTAGTTCAATGAGCACTTTCTATTAACATTGAATAATCCAAACAAATATTTGTCCTCTCAAAACCCAATATATCAAGTGGCTTCAGAGATGCAGTTAAATTCATTTGTACAAAGACCTCAAAGTAGATTAGTTCTTCAGCTAATTGTGTTACCCTCTTTAAATAATAATAAATAATAGTCAATACCATGTGACAAATTGCATATCTTCAACATCACAAAACAACTTGCATAATGTAGCTAACAATTAGCTGTAACCCACCCAATAGGAAATAAGTTCTAATTAGAACCCACCTGACCAACGTGTCCAACGGTATAAGTGCAAAACTTGTCAAATTGTTTACTAATGAATGTATTATTAGTAACTATAAAAATGAACACAAGCAACTATTTATAGATCCTAGGTAATTTTGCGTTCTTAACATCTAATAATAGACCATATGCACATACACCAAATCCAGCTATAGATAATCACTACAGTTTATAGCCATGAATAAACCTTACAAAAATTTTAGATAACCATCTTATGGTTAACGAGGATAATTTGAATACCCTGCTATCACTGCTTCATAGTGGTTGAGCATATTGATGTGGAGTTTTAAGTAATATATTTGTATGCCGTCCAGTTGATTCTAAAGGCTCATGTTTAGACTAAAATATAGGGATGTTAGGTTATAGAAGTAGGTGAGATATAACTTGCTCTTTTGTTTGAGCTGGGCATTAAGAGATTAGTGTTACAACTGGTCGGCCATGTGTCAGGATAATGTGACTAGGTGTGACATCGTACCACATTTCTGCGGCATGATGCACAAGTGCTAGACATTACGATAAACTGTCACCCTGCAGATGTAGCGATATGACTGAAAAATTGTTAAAGCTACGTTAAAAATCTAAACCATTCACTGAACTGGGAATGGTGCATGTATTAATTTCCAGAACTGGCTATCCGAGAAAATAAGTTGCAGTTGTACAAATTTGTAAAAACAGACGTCTTTGATAATTACATTTCTGTCGAATATGTTATTTAAGTTCACTTTATATAGACTCAGAAATGCAAATCACACGTTAACCGTAGAGGTAGGAAGAAGAAATAATATTTAATAAGAAGAAATGTGACAGCTTTATACATTTAAACAATCCATTTCAAAATTTAAACACGTATGCACTAAATTAATGGTTGCATTTTGTCGTATAAATTTCTGATGGGTGGGGTCAGCTTAACAGATATGTAAGATTCATCTGAATAACAATGAAAGGGCAAAAAAAGAAAACAGCATTTTGAAACTGCAAATAACTGTATTGTACATTTAATAAGAATATTAGAAAACACGGCAATGCATTAGAAGGAACTGAAGGTTGTTTCACAGATTAGCCTGTGGTCTTCACCTGTGAAATGAATGCGGCTGTCGGTAAAAATAATTAAACAATGACGTGAATATTATGTCCACTGTACAACTTGGTTATTGCAAGTTCTAATAAAGAACGTATGCCAGCTGTTCGTTTACCATTTGTTATTCGTATCCAATGCTGAAATTGACTTAGCTAAATTACAGTTGGCATAATGATACATAAGGGATACATATTATCTAATTGCAAGTTCTGTCAATACATTTGAAAAACATTTTATATTATTTCAAGATCTGAAACTGCAGTTGCTTCAATTATGGTTATTATTTCATTGACTTCTGTATTTTCTTCTTCAAAAGTGTTTTTCGTGGTCGGATTTTTTTCCTCAATGGTTTTAAAGTCGTCTGGTGTTTCTGCAATAGGATCTAAATTTGTCGCACTGGCGCTCAAGATAATACCCGCTAACATTTCGGCTTAGCCCGCTAAGCCGATTACGCAAATTTACTCAAATACCACATTTAAGGATTGGTCTAAAACCGAAACCAACAGCAAATTCGATGTACATTATTCGTAAGTGTAGAGTATCTTCGGCCGAAGAGTTCATATTTTCCCCTGGGCTACACTTATGTATGGATTGCTTACTAATGCCGTTGAATTTTTCATATACAAACAGAACTTTTTAATTAGTTGATTATTCCAGTTATCGCCGTTTTATCACCGTCTGTACGCACGTTGGTATCTGAATAGTGAGATGGTTATCCAAATGATAAATTAAAATTTCACGGAGTCCATCAAGCGACCAATCATTTTTGGGGGTGGGGGTAGGGTATGTTAATTCGAAATTGTAACTCATATTTGTGCACATAAACAGGATTCTTCATTTTAGAATCATGATAAAATTTCTTTTGTAAACGTGGACGAAATTTCAATCAAGACGGTTTCAGTCATGAGAGCTCAAATGATTCATTACTGGCTATTGCACCAATTCTAATACGAACTTATCAAACAGCATCAGTGTTTTTTTTATTTTTTATACTTTTATATTATTATCCACTTAATAGGCTGTCCTCTGGGTCGGGGCACACCATCCCAAGATCACCGTACAGTCTAGACATTTCTGTTTTTCAGTTAGCCTAGAGACAAAAAATAATGCATAAGAAGGAGAACATACACACACACACACACACACACACACACACACACACACACATGCGCACTTACATCATGCACACAATTTATCTTGACACAAATTAGACTGACACAAGTATGCAGTGTATAGGTGAAACAGACTTCGCAATATTACAGTATTAGTTCCTATTTTTCGCATTACACCGGTTACGAGTTGATGGTTGAGGCCCATTTATGAAGAATTTGTCCTCTCTTTTGTTCAACTTTGCAGCATATTTTCAATGTTCTTATGTGCTTCAAATATTTGCTGATAAACATAAATTGATGGAATTTTGCATGATGAATCTGCAAATGTAAATGTAATATTTAACCAAGAGATATTACACAAAATGTCCAATTGTTCACTTCCAAAACATATTTCTTTTCACGACAAATGGACAGTATTTGAACAAAACTAAAAATGCGCAAAACGTTTTGCAAGAGTATAATTACTTTGAAGTAATGTTACAGTTGTAGAAAAGATATTCAATACTTTCGTTCTCACTCTTACAGAAAGTACATCTAATATGTTGAATCTTTCAAAAATTATCAACTCAATTATTCTATGAATTTTCTTTTATTTAAAAGAACTCAATTTTATATCCTTAGCACAAAGTTTCGACGTACTAAAAATCCTAAGACACTCCTCAATATATGTATATATATATATATATACATATATATACATATAGATATATATATATATATATATATATATATATATATATATATATATATATATATATATATATATATATACATATATATATATACATATATATATATATACATATATATATATATACATATATATATATACATATACATATATATACATATATACATATATATATATATATATATATATATATATATATATATATATATATATATATATATATATATATATATATATATATAATTTAATAATTGCATCCACGTTTCTTGCTTATCAGTGTGCTGCCTCTTTATCTTTTTAAACAAATCTTTGTAAACAAACTTAACTGAGTTTGATTTTTGCAAGTTCATTACTTTATCTATCTGCTTATCAAACATGTTGTAAGTCAATGTTTTTGTATCTTTTCAAGATTTTGGAATTTTTTATTTTAATGAAAACTATTTCAAACAATTGTCGCATCCAATTTTTTTTGTTTATTATTTAAAAGGTATTACAATGCCGTGATAATCAACTAAATTATTAGGAATTTCAATTCCGGCATCTTTCCAGAAACTTTCTAGATGGAACAAAATTTAACAAATTCGGGGGTAAATACTCATTTAGATTTTGCAAATCCTCCTTTCATTCGATGTTGCCAAAATTACATTTCTCCAAAAACTGTTTTTAACGGACTGACAAATTTCTTTCTAGTTTTCTCCTTTCTAAATTCCAAATATCATTCATATTTCGGAATATAGTTGTATTCTGCATGTTCTGCCAAACTCCATCTTCATAATATTTTAACCCATCGTATATTAATATACCTAATGGAAAAAGAAATGTGTATCATATTTAACCCTCCCTCACTCTATGGGGCTTCAAGTATATCACGTTTAATTCTCTCTACTTTTCCACCCGATACAAGGTTAAATAAGGTACGATAGAGTTCTGCTTCAGTTTTTTGAAATGCTGAAAAAATGTATGAATAATTGCAAAACGAGTTTTTACAACAATTACTTTACCTACTAATGACTGATGCTCTTAATTCCAGCTTACCAGAATCTCTTTCGTCTTTAATAGTTTCTTCCTATTATTAATTATATTATTTGTTATAAA
Organism: Potamilus streckersoni; assembly: GCA_016746295.1. Taxonomy (NCBI): domain Eukaryota; kingdom Metazoa; phylum Mollusca; class Bivalvia; order Unionida; family Unionidae; genus Potamilus; species Potamilus streckersoni. Next base: position 239,913 of record JAEAOA010000201.1, read on the forward strand.
TTTGGAGAAAAATTGATGCCATTAAGTGTAAAGTTGGAACGAAGATCAGTTTAGATCCATATCAAGACATATTCGTTCATTTAAAAATTCTTTTTTTCCCATTCCAATAGCATTTGTTTTTGTTTTATGTTACGTTTAAGTCCAGATAATAGAAAAATGTCTTGCAATATATTCATGGTTGCTTTAAGAGTATGTTAACATCCATCGAGAAGAATAAAAGCGTGATAGGCATACTGACCTAATTTATACTCACTGATTTAAAAAATGAGACCCCTTGCATCTGCATTTTGCTTTAAATTTATAGTTAAAATCTCAACACTGATAATAAAAAAATCGCAAGAATAATCCCTTGACGATATCCTCTTTGAAGACCACAAAAAATTGCTAATATATTTTCATTGTTTATAACACATTTTTTTGGAATTATTACAAAACTTCTTTAACCACTTACAAACAGATTTACCTAAGTTAAAAGATTGTAAAACTGTCTACACAAAGCTCCTGTTAATTGGGCCTGACCTTTTTCAAAGACTATTAACATTAAGAAACCGTATCTATTTTCATTCTCTAATAATATTTTCTTTAATGAATCTACCTTTCATAAATCATTTCTGAGTATCACTGATCATAGCCGCAGTAGCTCCCGAAGCTATCAAATAGTCAATATTTTGGAATGATATAGGTCTCCAAGTTGTTATGCATCTTCTATCTTTGTCTTTTCTTGTAGTAGGCAAGTGATGACTCGTTGAGTCTGCAAATCGTAAATTTGTCCCATAGTATATCCATAATTCATTGATCTGTATAGAAATTTCCCAAGAGACTTCCAAAAGAATTTATAAAACACTGTCGTAAAATCCATCTAAGCAAGGACTTTTCCAATTTTTCATCCGTTTTAGAGACATGCTCTTTTCATTCATTGTAGGTAGACCCTCTTAGGGTTCTCTTTCCTCTTTACTAAGTTTAATACTGTGATTAAAAATCTAATTTGAGTTTCTTGAATATCATTAACATCAAGTTGAGCAGTTTTGCTTTTGCATAATTCCAAGTTTAACTGTTTGGGGGCTTTTAAGATATATATTTGGTCTGATATATTTGTCTAAAATTATTTCTTTTATTGTAGTATCGACATAATTTCTTTGTTCAAGGTTTAAAAAGTATTTCGTGGTTTATTTTCCCCAAATTACACCACCAAGCTTTGGATCTTAATATAACACCTTTTATGTATTCTGACATAGATTCATCTAGTTCTGTTTCTTTTTTTTTTTCTTTTTTTTTTTTTACATTTTCCAGAGATTTTGAATCTGTATAATCAGACAATCCCCTGTGTTAATTTTCATCAATTTATCCCGTTTTTATTTTGTTTTACTAATATAATAATCTGTATTTTCGGATCTTATTTTCATTTTTAAAATTTCAAAAAATATTTGATTATTACAGAAAATAGAAACATGATGAGAATAGTCTTTATTTCCCCTTATGTAGTATTTATTTACATTGTCAGATATACACTTTCTGACCAAGTCAATGTAATTATTTCCCCCTTTATGTAGCACTTATTTACATTGGTAAATATACACTGTTTGACCAAGTCAATATAGTTATTCCCCCTTATGTAGTATTTATTTACGTTGACAGATGTACACCTTTTGACCAAGTCAATATAATAATTTTCCCTCCGTATTTGACATTAAATTTCCAAGATCCTTTTTTTTCCCCTTGGACACTTTGAAAAAGCGACGCTCAAAACAATTGATGAATGGTCAATCCTATATCCTGGTAAGATAAGGGCATCAGGTGTATTCATATAATATCACCGTATACTGGAAAGTAATCTAATCTACTTTGCTTCCTTACAATTTTGCCTCCAGGTACCTACCTTTAGGCATTGATTGGAATTTATTCCGGGGTTTGTTAATTCCATTTCGTTTTTCAGGTCTTGGATTGCTGATCGAGACTGCTAATGTTTGTCAAGTAAAACATTATGTTGTTGTTGGGCTTAACGCCATTTTTCAGCACACGATAGGCTATTCATGGCGGCCAGTACTAATGATGGAAGAAGAAACCGGGAAATCACCGGAAAGAACCACCGACCCACGAGAAGCTACTGGCAAGCTTTCTCACCTATCTACATTAGCCGAATCCTAGACTCGAACCCACGCAGACAGAGGTGAGATGGCAGTGATCCGTAACGGACAGCGCTTTAGACCACTCGGCCAGTAAAACATTATAAATATCCAAATGTAGGTCTTGAACAGCATTCCAGTCTCCATACATTATAACTGAGGAGTTCTCAAATTCTAAAATTTTTTATTTTACATTTCTAAAAAAATGCTAGGGTTATCATCGTTATACCCCAATAAATTTAAGAGGGTTATTCTATTTCCATTCATTGTAATATCTAACATTACTAATCTCTCTTGACTGTCACATCTTTTTATAGATCACAAATTCAAAAGTATTTCCAAAGAATATTGTGACTCCAGCACTATTATTAGTACAGTGGCTATATAATCATTTGTATCCCCATTCAACAGCCCAATATTTTTCATCGGTGTTTGTACTGTGAGTTTCTTGCATACATACAATAAATATATTCTTCTGTTTTACCCATTGGAAAATGTCCCTTCTTCTAAGAACTGAACCTTGCATACCTCTAAAATTCACAGATAAAATTTGTATGTTATTATTAATAAATCAGCAGAAATTTTACGTGTAGAGGTATTCTTGTGCAGGAATAGATAAAGTAGGTGGCACCTTGAATTTATCATACGCATGGCACTCACACCAATACAAATTACAAACATCCATCAGAAAAAACCATTTATGGTACTACTACATACTGTATATAGATTTGGCCGTTAAATAATAATACAATGGGAATGTATGACCAGAGAAACGAATCCACCTAAGACCATTCTCCATGCTTCCAACCGACCTATCCGATTCTAAATCAGTTTTGCGCACCAATAAACACAGATAATACAAGTGTAAATTACCTGTGGAAAAATAAGTGAGGAGGAAAAATAGAAGAAAAGCTTACATGAATGAGTGTATGCCTAGATTTGGATATATTTGGAGAGAGAAGGAATAGGCCGTAAGACGGCACTGGAAATTTGATTGTAGATGTGTATTTTATAAAGGTGATTAAATGATTAAGCAAAAGTATGTATGAATGAAATTTTATCCATGAATTCGTGAACGAACTGATTAATAAACGATATGACACAGTGAATGATGAAGAAATGGATCAAGGAATTAATGACAAACCTGGTGAAGAAAAGAATCAATAAATGAATTAAAATAGGAAATAAATAAGTTGGTAAGTATATATCACACAAAGGAAGCGAAAAAATCATTCCCATGAAAGAAGCAAAAATATTAAAACATTAATGAAAATATTATGCAGCGAGATATAACTTTCTCACACCTGTTTGGCCAATTTCATAAGCTCATAGCATTGTAAGTTACACTAACATTCTAATTTTCACATCAGTTTTATCATAAAAAGTCAAATTTGATCCTTTTTCTTGATATGGTTCTACCATACACAAAACTATTAAAGTATCATGGACTTTCAATATCAGGGCGTTTGGTTAATTTATTGATAAGTTCAGTGTTCATCCTAATCACGCCCTCCACCAGTCTAATTCTTTTTTTTTTTTTTGCGCTGGAAATCCTTCCTCATAATTGGAATTTGGCAATAACTGGTTGTGACTGTCCCTGTTCACCCAGAGTTTGTATATATCCCAGCTATAGACCTAGTTTTCTCTTCATTGGACTTTTAAATTGTTTCGGAGAATATTTTTCGTTGTTCTGCGGCGCTCCTGATCATTTTATTGTATACGTCATCAAATACTACTGCGGATGCCATTCATGTCGATCTTCACCGTTATTTCTCTGTTCATTGATTGTTTCAATATTATCTCTGGCTTAGTCACTACTCGTTTCATTATCAGCACTTGGTGGCAAATCAATGTCAGCGATGTCTTTTTTTTTTCTCTGGCGCAATATCATACATTGACTTCTCTGGATTTTTTACAAAAGCTTCGCCAAGTCTATGTCGTTACTATTTCAAGATAATCCTAGTTCAATTAATGTAGTAGCTGAGTGTTCTGGATACGTATTTTTTAAATCATTCATTTATGAGCTACTCAAACAAATCAGTATGGTGCATTGAAGCGAAATGACGATTTAATCTTTACTGCAACATTATATTCATTCCATTGTCAGATAATCTGATTCATGCATCGATTATACTCATACATTCGTTCAAACTACTATACGCGTCAATCAGAGCGATAATTCTCTAATATTATATATTCTTGCATAAACTCTATGACATGTATTGCAGTCACAAAATGCCCATACAATCTCTGTGAAATATACTGTATCACCTGGTAGACAGTGGTAACAGTGCATTGGCCTGAATGCAGCATCTTTGTAGAAACTTCACTTGTATGCGCGTTGGCGGGAAAGCTCACAACGCGCTCATTAGAACTTGCTTGATTCATTCCCTAAAGTAGCATAAAAGTATGGAAGGTGTTGACCTATATTAGTAAGCTGTGTGGATAACGCCTGTTTCAATACTAGTCAAATTAAAAAGCCATTGTGAACATTGGTGTAGCGAAAAGAAAAAATAGGATGAACACAATAAAGTGAGGGAACGCATGTCACTCAGATGCGAGGAGGAGGGGGATGGGAGGGGGAGAGGGAGGGGAAAGCGAAGGTTAAAAAAAAAAAAAAAAAAAAGTAAGGGAACGCCGTTCCCATGAGTTCCACAGCACTACGTCCCTGCTAATGAATGGTACAGACGTAATGTCATTCTGCATTTATGATTAAGGCAGCATCTTGTTTTAATTTTTTTAAAACTTAAAATAACGTCAAAGACATATTCAATTATAAAGATAATTATTACATTGTTGTTTTTAACCTTTTATCTTTGATTACGTGTAGACTATATGTTGAAAATATATCTTAGATATGACCAACTATAATTCTGAACAGCATGTTGTGGCTCTGAGCTAACTTCTTGAATCAAAACGATATTTTGTTAGAATTAGCATGGGGTGAGAACTCGGATTTCATCAAAAGAACGAATGGAAAAAGTGTCCTTTTTGTCTGCAAAATGTTTGTCTCTTGTAAAGGAAAATGGCTTCTATTGTTCACGCACAGCAAAATTAAAAGGCGGTCATCACCATTGTCGATCTTTATTTCCTCTTTTCAGATGCAAAGGACACAAGAAAGTTAACATAAATCAATAATGCATTAGTTAAACAGTTATACAAGTAACTGATTTGTACATTAGAGAAATATCTTTATAGAGCAGCTTCCCTTTAGAGAATTTCATTTGATAACACCATACTTACTAAAAGGTAAGGCACACTCCTGCACAGTTTCCAATACCTAATTATTGTACATGTAAACATTTTTTTTTTAAAGAGAGTATCTATTATATACATCAAACATCTTTTTCTAATGGGTTGGAGTGTTTTCGAATTGAGTTATATTATCAGCTTATGCTGGATTTCTAGTTGGACTTGACTCAACAAAGAGCACTACTATTGTAATTCCTGTAAAAGATTGTTAATTTAAACAAGATATAAAAGTGTTGCTAAAATTCCTCCCTGCCGAATGACCTATTTTATTCGAAAAGGTTCTGATTTTGATTCGTTCATAAGAATAATGATTTGAATATCTGAGTACAATACCATTATTACATTAAGGTCTTTCATTGAATGCCTAGGTTTTTTTTTGAGGAAAAATCGGCCATGATTTACAATGTCAAAGACCTTCTGAATATCTAAGAAAGCAGCAACGACTCTTAGTCCTAGTCCTAAAGTGGGAAATACAACTTCATGTAAATTGAAAGATGCTATTATAATAGTATCAAGTTACTTTTGAAACCTTATTGTTGAACAGTAGGGAAGCTATATTGTGTAATCATACGATCTAGTTAATCAATCGAATAAACACATTTATAAAGTTTGTATGATCCTGTGGACAGGGAAATAGCCGTATAATTGTCAGAATCACATTTAGATTTCCTCCACATTTAAGGATGGGCACAATAAATCCAACGTCCATTCGTAAACGATGGAACACTGATCTATTAGTCGGTTAAAAAGCATTGTAACTAATTCTGTGAGCGGCTCCCCCCAACCCCCAACGTAAATGTAAACGTTCATTTAGATGCCAGTAATGTCCAGGGCTTTCCTAAGCCTGAGTTGTTTTATGACAAAGGCTATTTCTTGATAACTAATTTTTGTTTGAAAAGAGGTTCATCAATAAAAACACAAAAGACTGTCAGCTTGTTCGTGAGTTGTAAATATGTCAGCAGACTTAGTGAATAATTTAGAGAAATATCTATTAAGCAGAGGAGATATCTCACCCTGGAGCAGACACAGTTTGTCTTCATATATCATTGCAATACACGTTCTATTAAACCCTAACAGCTAGTACAACTGGCCCGTGTTCAATCAATATATATTTTAATTATGCAAATTTAAATGATGAAGAACAATCATCGTACCCTTACTTTAGTTGATTCACTGATGATGATGATGATGATGATGATGATGATGATGATGATGATGATGATGATGATGATTATTATTATTATTATTATTATTATTATTATTATTATTATTATTATTATTATTATTATTATTATTATTATTATTATTATTAAATTAATTAATAAATGCTTTGGGGTCAACAAGTGTATCGGCCTTATGGGGAGGGGCGATATTTCAGTGGTGGTGGCTCTCCAACCAGGATATTTTCATTTTTTTTTTCATGCAAAACCAAGCAAGAATAAATTTTTCCAGCTAAAAAGGAAAGCAAATATTTCTTTTGTTTATGTTTAAAATTCCACGAAAATCCCCGAACAAAATTTAATTATACCCAAAATGCATATGCGTGTCTTTCTGGGAAATGTGAGAAGAAAAAAAAAAACGACGTTGGTTTGCAACAAAGGTGCGCAAAATATGCTCATAATGATAGATCAGAATGTGATCATTAGTTCGATCATGAATATTAAATAGCAAAATAACAAGGTTATCTAAAAAAAATACTCTTTCAACTGTGGTGATGGTATGCTGTTACTCATCTTTCATCCTTAGCCGCCTTTATAGACCTAGGGTGACGGCCTACAGTTTTCCATAACACACCCCGCTCCACCAATTAGATGATGTGATACATGGATAGAGCAATAAAGGTCTCTCTACCCATCTTTCCATTACATTTTAACAATGACCAGTCCACAGAGAGTATTGATAAGACCTGCATAATTATGCATTTGACCATGTTTCAGTTAAATTAGTAGTATAGGAAAACAAGGTTTTCAGCTCATCCCCTATTTTTGCCGTTCCAAACAAATACAAACTATATCCTAAATAAATCCCCCACCCATTATTTTTACAAAAGTATTAGTAAGATTTTTAGCTCACCTTTCCTCTCTCTGTTATTACAGTGTTAGATAATGTCATGTATATGATCGGTATCCAGGTAAACTTCATTATACTATCCAGGTCAGTTAACAGAAGCTCCGTCATTATACTACAAAAGGTGGTAGCCTATCCTGATTTTACAAAACAACAGGTGCAGACAGGTGTTTTGTATTGTTCTGAATCATCCAGGTAAGCTCGCGTCATACAGAGGTTGAGGACCAATGAAATCTCATAATATTCACACGTGATCGCCCGTGTATAAAAGACCTATAGATTCTTAATTATGCAGTACAGCCGACAGACGGAGAATCAAGCAGGATAAAGGTAAGTGATATTATTTTATACCTCATATTTCATTAGATTTTACTTCTGATAAATTTTTCAAACATTATTTCTTTAGTTTAGATAAAATTTTAGTCGGAAAAGATAAGATCTATCACTTACCTCTCTCTATATTTTTACAGGTGACTGTTAGTCTTCGGTTTACCTGGATTTTATACTGCAATTAGGTATCAGTTTACAGGTAGTGAAACAAGGATGTTATTACCTCACACGTGATCACCTGGGTGTAGATTCTTCGTAAGCATTAGAGCGTGGCGATTTCAGTTAACATGTGCAGGGCGGAAATTAAACTACGCATTAGAACGAAAATGATAAAGTTAAGTGATATTATATCTTAAGTTTAGATACAATTTTACGTTACTCATTTTTTTTTTGATATTTTTTTTCATACTTGCTAACCCTCATTGGTAGAATGTCTGTTAACATATTGTCAATAATGCAAAATTCACGTAATAAATCATCTATATTATATTTTACCCCTCGTAGGTAAGACCGGATCTGCTCAAGTAGTTTTTTGCAAGTTATAATAGATGTTAAACATCCATGCTTCTTTATTAAAAGTCTTGGTTCTACTTTTTACACGCCGCTGTAAGTGAAACACCAATACCGGATATAATTAACAAAAATGGATTTAATGATACCCCATTTGAAATTATACCAGAACTGGTCATTAACAACGGCAGATATGATATTGCTCGAAGGATCTTGTTGTAGTATTTGTAACATTTTTTACGCACCAAAGTATTTTGTGATAATATTTGTAGTATTGTATTGGTGCGTCCACATCCTGTACTGGATTATCTTTTGAAATATGATTGAAATCAACTATACTTCTTTTCATTTTAATATTTGTATTAACCAGTTCAAGTATAAATTCTTCTTCAATACCTTTTAATAATAATATAGATACAGTTTCAGAAGACCTATCAAAATTATGCAATGGAGATCTGGTTAAAATATTAAAAAATTCAACGCTAATCACTGTGAATATATACACACCAGTAACTTCTGCAGTGTATTTGATAGATTTATTTTGCTTTGTCCATGCACCAGACCCAGAAGCAACAGTATACACAATATTTTTAATCTGTTTGTGAGGAATTTTAATCATACTCGTTTTCTCAACAATATCATTGAGTTTTGTGTTGATATCATTGAGTTTTGTGTTAATATTAGCGAGTGTAATGTTAACAATTGATGGATCTCCAAAAAAAAAAAATCATCTTTAAGCGTGTTTATGTTTTTGCGAAAATTTGAAAACGTTTTTACATGACTGGTAAATTCAGTTTTGAACGCTGTTATTTCATTACTGATTAGAACGTCCTTATCATCGACGCATTTCTTAGTGGCAGCGTCACCGTCTTTAGTTGGATATCCAAGATCTGTAATCTTGTTCTGGTTCATAACAATATTCCCACTAAATAAATCACCAGCCTTTTTTTTACATAATCATTAACTGACATACCAGAATCTTGTATCATACCTAGTTTGTTAAAAGTCACGATATTATCAGTAACCGCATCAGGATTTCGTACAAGTACATCTGACAGTTTTATATTACTTGTCTCTATTCGTCCTGGAAAATGACTACTTCATTTGGATCTACACTAGGAACATTTAGTAAATTATTGATTTCATTTTTGAGCTGATCAAGAGTTGCATACTTGGATAAATCACCTTGATAACCTTCTATGGATAAATCTCCTGATAGTGCTCCAAATTTTGTATAGTAACTCATTATTTACTGTCCTACATAAAATTATCAACACTAGTTTACAAAAAATTATAAAAAATGGCAAAATTGTCAATATTAAACTTTGACACAGAGAGACTAGTGAAGCACAAACATAGCAATGAACTTCCTGATTGTCATTATCTTATTGTTGGGTGAATTGGATCGGGGAAAACAAATTTGCTTATGAACTTGCTTCTTGGTAATAATTTTAACTATGACAGAGTTTATATTTACACAATCAATCCACAGCAGGATAAGTACGAGTTATTAATCGAGTATAATAAGCTTCGTGATGATCATAAAGCTGGTGAAGATTTTTTTTATAATTAGGCAGCCAGAAGATCTTATTCCAGTTAATCAACTTGATGCAGATGAACACAAGATAGTAGTTTTTGACTATATTCCGCTAAATAACATGGAGATGGACACAATAAGATCATATTTCTCACTGTCACATAACAAACAGTGTAATTCTGTTTATCTCGCTCAAGAATATTATAATGTTGACAGATTTATTAGCTGAAGTACTGGTTGTTTTATATTATTTCCAGGACTGGACAAAGTTGACGTTAGAAATATTGCAAGCTAGCAACGCGTTGACGTGACAAAAGATAAATTTATTGAACTTTACCGTAATGCTACAATAGATAGATACAACTTTTTCTTATTTGATAAATTTACACATGATCCAACTAAAATGTTTCGCTGTTGTATTAACACTTACTTACAGCAAGGGGTTTTAATTTATAAATTTATAATAATAATAATGGACAAACGAGCAAGATATAGACAAAATATAGAAGATCTAAAAAAAACTTGCTCAATCTCAGGCATTACTTAGGCAAAATGTACAACAAGCACGACGTGGACAAGTGACTGCTACAGAAGCAACAGCTACAATTTTCAAACCAGTTACTGAAGTACTATTAGGTAAACAACTTGAAACTAAACCACTATCAGAAGAAGAACTTAAACAACTGCAAGAAAAAGGTTTGGTTGGAATTGTTAAAGAACAACAGGAAGCAGCTGCTGAAAAAATTGTTACTAGATCTGAAGAAGAAAAAAGAAAACAAACTTAAGCAATTACAGCAAATATAGCTGATCCTGCTGCTAGACTAGCTGAAACAGATCGATTGATAAATAATCCGCTGGAACTTGAGCGAAGATTAGCAGAGTTAACAACGCAAGGAATAACAAATATTATAAAAAAAATATCAGGAGACATAAAAAAATATCCGAGAGGAGCAACAAAGAGTTGGTGATCTTACTGTAAGGTTTCTAGAGGTTGGAGAGCAAAGACTTCATTTTATAAAAAGAGCAAATGATGAGATAAAAAGTAATGAGTGTGACAATTAGGCGGCGTGCAAAACACACCAACCTCTTTCACTATGGTTCGTTGCTAGGGAATGACCCCCGCGATGTACTTTACCCAGTGTGGATAGATAGAAAGAAGAATGCAGATCACTGAACAAGTATATTGAAGAAATAACAAAACGAGCCCCCTTACAATGAACAAATATAAAATTTAATCAGTTTATCAACAGAATTTAAAATGAAAAGAAATCAATGACTTGGTTACAAAAGAAGGAAAATGGTACTAACATGTACTCAAATAAAAAGACAATACAAATTTCTTTAAATGTAAAATTACTTTCAACGTTAAATTACTATCTTCATTGCCAATGAGATGTGACCTTTGAGTGCAACGATGAGACACTTCATCACCTATTTTATGCGGACATCAAAACTTCCGTTCGTCCCTGTTCTGTCGATCTTTGTCTAGCTGTTTCGTCTTGGACTCTTGTCCGTCGAACTATGACTTAACAATCGTCTCTGGACTTAGATTTCTGCGTAGAACTTGTTCTGGTCCTTTGATTGTTCAGGGATTTCTCATGTGAATCCAGGAAAGCTGTTTCCTTCAATAAATAAAATGTCTCGCAATAGACAATAGGTCACATTTCCAAGTATATATATATATATATATATATATATATATATATATATATATATATATATATATATATATATATATATATATATATATATATATATATATATATATATATATATATATATTTTTACATTAATTCGGTTCAGAAAACAAAAGGCATAAATTCTGCCGCAGTAACTCATTGCTCCCTAACTGTTTATGTTCACATGAACGGTCAATGCTTGTCCTGATCTTAATTCGGGTCACGCTAGAGATGGTCAATTAAATTCAACTCAGCCGTATGAACCCGCATGTAACCCCGACTCGACTGCTTACTCTACCAATCTAGCAGTCTTAAGTTACATATGGCTTAAAACCCTCAGATCTAACTATTCTAAAATAGTTTACTCGACCAATTAAATATTACAAACTAGCATATAGATATACACTTAAGTGATCAATTAAATATTACAAACTAGTATATGGTATACATGTAATGTTAGGTCATACTCATTCTAAACAGAGTTAATTAATAAACTATGAATCATTACCCATCATTCCTTAAGCTTAATCCATTTAAATTCCTAATCACTCCTATGTATTCAAGATTCAATTACATGCAATCTTTTCAACTAAGCTAATGAAATTTTAATTACCTTCAATCTTGCCAATTCTCCAAATGAATTGATAATTAGAAAATCAAAGAATAAAATGTCATGACTAGCATTTCACTAAAATCCTGCAAAATGAAATCATACATACATATATCATATCAAGAATACATTTGAAATAGATCAACAAATGAAAAAACATATTAAAATCGGGGAACTAAGATTGCGTACTTTTTCCCGTTTCTATATTCGTTTCCACGATTCTCACGTATAGTCCGTCTCCTAACTGAGACAACTATCTGGCCCCTTACTCTATAATGGAAACGTACTTTTTACGAATTCAAAATGTAGAGTTTGCCTACTCGCTGAGACAAAACTCCCGCTTTACTGCCAAATCACGAGATAACGTCTTACACGATTTTCCCGGAATCGTTTAACTTTCCTCGCGAAAGATTAAAGACTAAAGAATTTTCCTTAAGTAAAACCTTTAATTTCTTACAGAGTTACGCCCATAAATCCATATTAGTCAATCGGAATAAACTGTTTCCTAAACCTGTTTGTAGAATTTTTGGATTGACAAGAAAACTAAACAACTAATCATGCTGTAATTAACATTACTTTGAACAATCATCTATAGCCAGCTGCCGCCTTTTAACGGGTCGATTTTGGGGAAAGGTCTTATGTCATTCTCTTGTACCATAGCATCTGACTCGGTCATGTTACGTCGGCTAGAACGAATTCCCTTTTGACGTTCAGAGATGAAATGAAAAATGATCATCTAACTATCTCTAGCCTTTTCTACTTTAATTAAGTTGACTTTGATACAATTCCTTTAACCAAAGCTTCTAAGAGTTTTCTAAATTCGACACATCACATAGGCCCTCCTTTAAGAGAAAATATGGGATTTTGCTCATCGCATTTTGAAGTTACAGTTTAATTTAATGTTTACATGTCCTGAAGTGACCCCTTCACCTCAGGCTCAAGTAACCGACTCATGCAATCTGCCCTCACATTTGAGTTTCCACGAATGTAACGTAGCTGGACTTGATATTGTTGTAGAAACAATGACCACCTCATTAAACGCCCATTAGTCAATTTAGCCTGTGCAAGATACGCTAAAGGTTGATGATCGGTTTCTAGAAAAAGACTTTCGCCCATGCAGATAACGCTGAAATGTATGCATCCCAAAGACAATCGTTAGGCATTCCTTCTCAGTGACTGAATAATTACGCTCAGCGGTATTAAGTTTCCTACTCGCGTATGCCACAGGAAAAAAGTCCCCATCATGTTCTTGCAGTAAAACTGCACCAAGACCTCTGTCAGAAGCGTCTGTACGTAACACAAAGTCCTTTGTCACGTCTGGTAGCTTAACAATGGCGACTGACATCAGTCTATCTTTCAACTTTTCCTCCATTAGCTTTATACTAAACTCCTCCAAATCCTTCACACCTGGTTTCTCCGGCAGAGTACCTTCGTAATCGTGAAGTATCTCCTCCACCTCGCCACGTTGGTTTGACGTTAACGTTACGTCAAGGACGACGTCTACGTAAGTTTCGTTCCTCGTCAACGGACAACTAGTAAGTACTTCCGCCACTCCTCCATTGTCGTCGGGGTCTTCCGCCCCTACTGTAGCAACCACGAACTCAGTAGGTGACTCTCTTTCTCGGTAGCGTTTAAGTAGGTTAACGTGGTACAGCTTTTCTTTATCGCCCACCCTGATGCGATAATTCTGTCCACCCTTCTTCTCCGTTACAACGAACAGTCCTCTCCAAGACACTTGGAGTTTGTTATGTTCTAATGGCAACAACAACAACACCTTGTCGCCTACCTCAAACTTAAGTTCTTTCGCCTTCTTGTTGTAGTACTTGGCCTGACGTCCCCTTGCCTCACAGAGATTTTTCTGGGCCAAGTTACAAACTTCCTCGTTTATTACGGAGGTCAACAACGTACTGATATGTTGTTCTTACCTCTTCGGATGCTTTCTCATCCGTCCACAACAGCTTTAATACAGCCATGGGTCCTCTCACTATCCTCCCATAAACTAACTCGAACGGCGAAAATCCAAGACTAGCTTGGGGTACTTCGCGGTACGCAAAAAGTATCGCGGGGAGGTATCGATTCCAATCTCTAGGTCGATTTTCGCATAACATTTTAAGAGCTTGTTTCAATGTACCATTGAAACGCTCCACTAGACCGTTACACTGTGGGTGATAAGGGGTAGTAGTCAGGTGCCTGATAGAAAGTAACCGGTTTTCTTCCTCCATCACCTGGCTAACAAACTGCGTCCCTTGGTCAGTTAATATTTCGTCTGGTACACCAATTCTAGACCAGACCCCTAACAACGCTTCAGCTACCGTAACTGAATCGATGTTCCTTAAAGTAACGGCCTCCGGGTATCGTGTAGCATAATCGACAATCGTTAGCACATAACGATTGCCACTTTCCGCTGAGGGTTTTATCGGATCTATCAAATCCATAGTCACCCGTGAGAAAGGTTCATCAATCAGAGGGGTAGTTCCTAGCGGCACTGGGCGATGTGAGGTCTTAGATGCCTTTCGCTGACACTTGTCACACGACAGACAAAACCTCCTTACATCACCATACACACCTGGCCAATAGAACTCCCTAACTAACCTATCTCGCGTCTTAGCCACACCCATGTGACTACCTAGTAAACTTTCATATGCAAGCCTAAGTACTTCATCCCGCTTAGACCGTGGTACAATTACCTGCTTATACCTCTTGGTCCCCTTTCGCGCGTATCGGTACAAGATACCTCACTTCAGTGCGAACTCCACCTCACCGTCGGGTAAGTTCCGCACTGACTTGTCCTTTGCATACCCGCGTATCTTATTAAGGGTAGAATCTTCCTCTTGAAGTCTCCTTAATTCGCCCGGTAGCAAATTATCTATGGGCGAAGTCGAGGGTTTCAACGGTTTCGGCCCTGACATTCGTCTCATAGACCTAGTCTCTACAGACCCCACGTGTACAGGTGTACACGTCATAGGATTAGGTTGTGGCAATACATACCTACAACCCAAAATAACATCATGC
Source organism: Potamilus streckersoni (assembly GCA_016746295.1). NCBI lineage: Eukaryota > Metazoa > Mollusca > Bivalvia > Unionida > Unionidae > Potamilus > Potamilus streckersoni. The sequence goes on from JAEAOA010000201.1 coordinate 255,033, forward strand.
GACAACCCTGACAAGCACGCTGCTTGAATTCGTCCTTTCACGTAGGGCGAATCAAGATTGATATAAACAACTGGAAGGGAATCTCTACTCTTATTTGCAAATTGTACCTCTACAGTCTCACCTGTATAATCAGTAGGTTTAACAAACTTGCTGTCCACCAAAGCTGGATAACTACAGCCGGTGTCGTACAACACAGTAACCTCTACGCCATTTACCGTAGCTGTTGCTGTATTGGACTACTCCAATAGATTATTCTGTTTACTAGTATCTGGGGTCACTACATTTAAAGTGGGACGGTATCTTCTACAGTTTTTAAGAATATGGGTTTGTTGCAGCCATAACACACAACTTCCTCTTTCTTACCAGAGGTTATCTTGTCCATCCCTTGAGACTTACCTGAGCCCCGGGACTGATCACGGCTGGGATTGTCAGCCCGTGGCTTCCCACCATTTTGACCATTCCGCCTGATAGGTGTTAAACCATTACCTCTCTTGAACTCTGGGACGCTGGTTCGATCCCTGCCACTCCATGTGGTTGGACGAGAGTGTGCAGCTTCATATCGCTCGGCCATTACACTAATATCTTCTAAGGTCGCGAAATCACGCTCCGCCAAAATTACTATTAGGTCTTTACGGTATGTGTTAAGGACATGTTCCTTTAGAATGTCTTCCCGTATGCCTTCGTATGTAAGTTCGGCTCCGGACATTTTAATCCACTTATCAAAAAGTACGCGTACACGATTATGGAATTGCGCGTGAGACTCTGTGGCTTTCTTAGATGACTCTCTGAAAAGTTTACGGAAACTTTCAGCTGTCAGCTCGTAGTGCCGTAGTAACGCTTTCTTGAGAACTTCGTAATCATCTATTTCAGCGGGTGCCAAATTATGATAAACCTCCTTGTCAGCGCCTTGCAAAAATGCCGAAATATTAATAGCCCACTGTTCTTTGGGTATATGATGTATTAAAGCTAACTTTTCAAACTGGGTTAAAAAGTTATCAATAATTTCATCCTTGTCGTTAAACATAGGCATGGTTAACTGGACGGTACGTCTATCCTCAGTTCTTCTGCTCGAGGGTCCTAACTGTACGTTCAGTTCTTCGCCCCTCCTAGACTCCACTTCGATCCTTAGTCTTTCCATGGCTAAGGTATGTTCTCTCTCTTTATTCCTTGCCTCGGCCTTCAATTTCTCTCTCTCGGCTGCTTGCTCTTCTTTGTACTCTTTGAGACTACGCTCTACAAATTCAGATAAATGTGTCCCTACGTAACCTAATTATTCGGATCCAAGAACTTTGAATTCTCAAGCAAGTTGCCGTAATGTTGCCATTCTTGTCTATCTATCTTGTCGCTAACTCACTTACCTAGATTAGCTATCCCTAATCTGTTTTCTGCCTTCAAGAAAACAACTTCCCTATGAATATCAACGAATATTCTAACTCAGCAAAGTCTTACCTACAGACTTACTTAAAAATCACACAAGTAATTTAAACGGCTTTCGGGCAGTACTAAACTATAGATTCTCCCTAAATTCGTATCGTCTGCAACACATGTGCAAATTACCCTGGGGATACTTCCTTAATTATCTCTTCTCGCAAGAGTACTAAGGCAAAATATTTATGGGTTACTTAGATACGGACAACCAACCACGCTTCAGCAATTTCAGGTACGGAATCTTAATTTCTTACAATGTCATGCAACATTTAAGAAATTCACGAACCATGCATAATTTCAAACATATAAGAATAAGTGTTGACTCAATTCACACTCGTGGTTTCTTATTTTTAAAAATATACAAATCTATCACTGATACGTTGTTGTATTCCTTTCAATATATGTTCAGATCTGCTTCTTTCCACTGTTCAAATATTCCGGACGAGTCCTCACTCATGTGACAAATTGGCGGCGTGCAAAACACACCAACCTCTTTCAGCACAGTTCGTTGCTAGGGAATGACCTCCGCGGTTTACTTTACTTAGTGTGGATAGATAGAAAGAAGAATGCAGATCACTGAACAAGTATATTGAAGAAATATGTAACCCCCACTCGACTGCTTACTCTACCAATCTAGCAGTCTTAAGTTACATATGGCTTAAAACCCTCAGATCTAACTATTCTAAAATAGTTTACTCGACCAATTAAATAGTACAAACTAGCATATAGATATACACTTAAGTGATCAATTAAATATTACAAACTAGTATATGGTATACATGTAATGTTAGGTCATACTCATTCTAAAGAGAGTTAATCCATAAACTATGAATCATTACCCATCATTCCTTTAGCTGAATTCATTTAAATTCCTAATCACTCCTATGTATTCAAGATTCAATTACATGCAATCTTTTCAACTAATCTAATGAAATTTTAATTACATTCAATCTTGCCAATTCTCCAAATGAATTGATAATTAGAAAATCAAAGAATAAAATGTCATGACTAGCATTTCACTAAAATCCTGCAAAATGAAATCATACATACATATATCATATCAAGAATACATTTGAAATAGATCAACAAATGAAAAAACATATTAAAATCGAGGAACTAAGATTGCGTACTTTTTCCCGTTTCTATATTCGTTTCCACGATTCTCACGTATAGTCCGTCTCCAAACTGAGACAACTATCTGACCCCTTACTCTATAATGAAAACGTACTTTTTACGAATTCAAAATGTAGAGTTTGCCTACTCGCTGAGACAAAACTCCCGCTTTACTGCCAAATCACGAGATAACGTCTTAGTAAAACATTTAATTTCTTACAGAGTTACGCCCATAAATCCATATTAGTCAATCGGAATAGACTGTTTCCTAAACCTGTTCGTAGAATGTTTGGATTGACAAGAAAACTAAACAACTAGTTATGCCGTAATTAATCATTTACTTTGAACAATCATCTATAGCCAGCTGCTGCCTTTAACCCTGCCGATTTTGGGGAAAGGTCTTATGTCATTCTCTTGTACCATAGCATCTGACTCGGTCATGTTACGTCGGCTAGAACGAATTCCCTTTTGACGTTCAGAGATGAAATGAAAAATGATCATCTAACTATCTCTAGCACTTTCTACTTTAATTAAGTTGACTTTGATACAATTCCTTTAACCAAAGCTTCTAAGAGTTTTCAAAATTCGACACATCACAATGAATGATGATATTTTAAAGAAAGAAAATATAGAAGATATTAATAATATATGTAGGTGGACTACTGAAAAATATCAAACATTAATCGATAGATTAGATGAAATATTAAGAGTCGGAGCCGCTGCTAAAGATGAAATAAACACGGTTATAAAAATTGATGATATGCTTCCACTTTATGATAGGATGAGACATAGTATTATCGCTATCATGTTTAAAAAAAAACAACAGACAAAAGTAGACCAAATCTTTTTGGTGGTGGATGGAGTTTTAAAAGATTTACTGGATACGATAAATCTCGTGTAGAAGAAAAAAGTAGAGAAGTAAGAACAGGAGCTGGTGTAAAAATATTTACATTAACTACTGAAATGATACGTAGATTAATGTTATTAATATCATCAAAAGAAGCTGGGAATGATAGTGTTGAACTTGATAATGAAATCATTGACATATTTGATCATTTAAGATCGAGCGAATTATTAACATCTGACGAATATGAAACTTTACCCCGCGACTTAATTTTGTAAAATGATCTAATATAAAAGGAATGCAAACAACATTATTGCTAAACTCTAGTGAGTCTGCGATAGATAGCGCAAATTTTTCAGTAAATTATATTCCTTCTATACAACTAGATCCTGCAAAACAATTTGAGATTGGATTAATTTCTTGTACTTGCTTGAATGCCATGCCTAACGTGAAAACAGATGTTAACGATGAAATGTGGTTTACTACGTTTACAAGTTCTTTAATATCTACAACAAAAAAATTCCACAAGGAGCTTATAATATTACTGATCTAAACAGGACAATCAAAGAGCTCATAAACAAAAGCTGGCGGTGTGGCTGATAATTTTGAGTTGGCAGCGAATTATAACACATTGCCATCTAGGATAACTTTGAAAAATATGTTAATCGGTCTTGAACCAAGAGAAAGAAGTATTGCACATCTGTTAGGATTTACTAAAATAAGTTACACTGCACTTGATCAGGCTATTACGTATGACAGTGAACTGCCAGTAAATATAACAGAAGTAAATACGATATTAGTAAATTGCTCTATTGCTTCTGGATCTTATACATCAAAAGGCAGCAAGGGTCAAACGATCTACAGTTTTTCAGCAGAAGTTCCGCCAGGTTCTCTCATGCAAATAACTCTACGACATATTATCTATTACCCTTTAAACGTTGAAGATCAAATATCAAGTATAACAATACAGTTGACAGATCAATCTGGAGAACAGTTACATGTTAATAATGAAGTTGTAACTTAATATTTACATCTACACGAGCAAAAGTAAAAATTATGCAACATCAAATATAATGAAACAAAGAAAAAAATTATCGAAGAAAAATAATAGGAAGATTTTTTGGAAATATATTTACTAAAGTTAATGAAAATGTTCCTGGTATAGCACGTAAAGTTGCACTAATTGCTATTGACGCGGGTAAAGCTTTGGCAACTAGGGCTGCATTTGCCGCTGGGACTGCGGTTGGACAAAAAATAGCTGATAAAATAAAAGGAGATCCACTGACGGCATCTGAAATAAAACAAGCTATCTCAGAAATTGCTCCAACAAAAGAAACTCAACGAGTTATGATAACAACAACCAAAAAACTATTATCACCAAAGGACGAGCAGATCATACAAAAATTAATATCTAAAGTAACAGTGCCGCAATAAAATTTTATATAATCTAATAAAAAAATGTCTGCTAAAAATTATCTCGAGTTAACAGAAACTCATGACATCGACAATGATGTGACAGAATTTGAGTTTGTTGAGTATCTTGATGAAAATTCTCTTAGCTCTTATAAATAACGGCTGGAGTTTATTCACAAGTGCTAGATATCAACTGGCCAATCAAACTATAGAAGATATTTCAAGTCATCTAAAAGTTGCAAGTACAATTTTAAATATTATTTCGTTTTCCGACGATTACTCTAGATCAACTGCAACCAACATGATGTGGTTTAAAGATACTGGACGGGGTATAGCTGAATCAACTGAATTTTTAAAGAGAGGCGCTATAGTACACGGAGCTGATGCTGATGCAAATGCTGTAATTGTGAGAAATTTTCTCATTGCTAATGCTGCATCTCTAGATATTGCCGCACCAGGTGCAGCTGCTAATGCAGACGCTACAAGAGTTTCCCTTACGGCAGCTTTCAATAATCTTAATATAACACCACCAGCTGCAGATGCAAACGGTACTGCGATGTTAAATTTGCTTCTTAACACACTTGATGTGAGAAATCCACGTTATAACGAAGGTTTTGCTAGGCGAAGAAAACTTACAGCAGGATCACGTCAAATTACAATGATGCTTCCGCTAAGCATGATTTTCGGCTTTCGTCGCGATCATGATAAAATATTTCGCGGAGTAAAACACTCTTATTTTAGATCGAGCAGAACAAAACGATTGCTTGTTTAGATCTGGAGGGGGTGATGTATAGTTTGTCATAAACAAACTTGCTCTGTGATGCCACGTATAATACCGTCGATCACTAAAATGTCAGAACTAAATAGCACACTTGATAAGCATACAAACAGAATTTATTTTAAGCAGCATAAAATATATCAGACAGCGGTTCCAAATACAACTGACTACACGTGGAGGGTCACAACAACATCAAGCGAACAACTGTCGAGACAAATATTTGTTGTATTTCAACAGCACACCATACGAGGCAACCAACAACAAAATAATGCAATATTTGACCACGCCGATGTCAGACGAATATACGCTAGATCAAATTCAAAGCAATATCCAGATCGAGCTATAGAATGCAATTTTGTTGATGACGCTAATAAAAATATTTCTCGACCGTACATGTATCTGCTTGACGCAATGCAAAAGTATCAAGATGTTGAAGATGGAACTCAGATATCAGCTGAGGAATTTCGTACACTTTATCCTATATTTCATTTTGATGTTAGTAAACATAACGAGCGAATTGTAGGCAGCACAGCGGATATTGAAATTACCTGGACACTTGGAGAGGTTCCAGTAGCGCCGTTGTACGTATATGCATTAGTGATTAGTGATAGATTTATCACGGTAGATTCTATTGGACGTAAATTGACATTTCAAGTTTAATCTACAGTTGTTATATAAAATGGCAAAATATATTGTATAAGAAGTATATTTGACCGATGGCCAAGTAAAAAATTAATAACTGATATTGCAAAGCGAGAACAGGTATCATTAAAAATCAATCTTAATATTTCTGATGGTGTTTAAACAAAATTAATGATAACAAAAAATCAAGTAAAGAAGTATGATCGTAAAAAAAACGTTTGTTTTAAATTTGAGTGCTGCACAAATGACAGCGATGGCAAACGACATTGTCGTCAAAGGTGGTTTTCTTGGTCCAGCATTATCAGTATTAGCTAGTACAATAATACCTAAAGTTTTGCCGGTGTTGGGAACATTAGGACTAGTAGCAATGTCAGGAGAAGTCTCTGGCATGACAAAGAAAGCTGTTGAGGGTAATGTTTACATTCGTGGAAGTGGAATAAAAAAATTATAAATTTTATGTTAATGATATATTATAATGCCACAACGGAAAAAGAAATCGCCAACAACAAAATCGCCAGAAAAAAAGAAAACAACAAAATCGCCAACACCAAAATGCAAATGCATATGCAATCAAACAAAACAAGGAGGAATTATTCCATTCGCTCCACTTTTGGCGGGACTAGCGGGTAGTCTGCTGCCAAATATTTTAGGAATCGGACGTGGCCTAACATTACCAGGAATTCGACCACCCCGCTGAGTTACTTTGATATAATCGATAAGTTAAAAGCAGTTCCTGGATTATTCAAAAGATGAACTCGCAGCAATAAAATCGCCGTCAGCTGTAAATTTGTGTGTTAATAATATACAAGATTTCAATGACGGATCCGGTACACATTGGGTAGCAGTTTATAATAATAATTATTTCGACTCGTTTGGACTTCCTCCAAGCGATATAATAAAAAGTATATGAACAAAAAATATAAAAAGGTATATTATTCATTAAATCAACTTCAACCTGTTGGAACTTCTGCTTGCGGATAATATTGTATTATGTTTATCAGACAGATGAGCAGAAATCTCAATTTTTTAAAATTTATTTTACAGTTTGATAAGCAACCTTCTCACGCTAATGATGAGATTGCAATTAATTTTATATAAAGTTACAAATATAATAATGTCCACATTTTGTCTCAAGTGTAGAACTAAAACAGAAAATATTAATGAAACAACAGAAAAAATAGAAAACAACGGGATGATATTAAAAAGTTTTTGTGCAATCTGCGGAAAAAGAAAAAATATGTTTTTTAAGAAAATGTCCCCAGCGACAGTGTCGATAGGATCTGGTTATCCTGATATTATTTTAGTAGACGACTAAAAATATAGAATGATATGCAACTGTGATTCTGACAGAGATTTGTGTCTTGAGCAAAATAAAATTGTCGCATACTGTTAATGTTGTAACAACAGAGAAATAATAGGTACAGGTATAGATATACACAAAATTATTGGAATATTACCAAAACCAAAAGGCGGTTGGACTTTGCCAGGTCATCGGTATACAGGACCTTACAATCCGCTAGATCAACAACTAGATGAAAACGATAATACGTTGCCAGGACAAGATCCTTATAATCAAGTTGATGCAATAGCGATGTGTCATGATATCTGTTATCATGATCATGAAAACTCGAAAGCAGATTGTGATAAAGTAATGTTAGACGAATTACGTGATATGGAGCCAACAAATCTACGAGAACGTTTTGATAGAAGATTTGTTCAGGGAATGATTGGAGCAAAATATAAACTTGGACTTGAAAAAAAAAGTATACGATGATCTTGCAGTCGAACTACACAGAACTAAAAAAAGTTCCCACGACGTAAAGTTGTCGCAAATGCTGTAGATGATATCTGGGCAATAGATTTGGTGGATGTATCCAATCTGGCTCAGTTTAATTGTGACAAATATGAAATCGAATTTGATTTTTTTTCTGTCGGCCTGGAATTCTGATGTTTAAGTAAGGTCTGATTAGCTGCCAAAACAGTTGCTGTTCGGCAACGGTAAAATTAAATTTCATTTTTTTTTGCAACGTGATACTTGGCATTGTATCATTCAGTTGTTGATATGCTGTAATTAGATCTTGTTGATATGCTGTAATTAGATCTGTCAGCAACAGTGATTGTTTCACCATCATCATCAGATTCGTTGTTATATAAAATATCATCTTCGCTATAACCAACAGATTTCTCTATGAAATCTTTGGAAAATGTAATGCTATGCGTGACCTTATCGCTGACATCACTAGTATCTTCTTCGTATAATTCAGCGAGTCGTTTCATCACGTCCATGATTATAATATATTTTTTATCTAATTTGTTATTATAAGATGACTGACGAGATAAAATATCACCAAAAAGTTAATATAGTAAATTACAACGAACTAGCCGAAGCGGTAAGAAAATGCTTGTCGGGTTATAGTGTATATTCTGTTGACGTTATTGTAATGCAAGGTGATTCTCATAAAATATTGCTAACAGAAGCAGAAAAAAATAAAATTAATGAAAGTGCAGTAACGACGCTAAAATTTGATCATAATGATTTCATAGCATTTGCTCATCATTGTTTGACTAAAACCGAGCTATCAAATATTTTTAATCATCATATCTAAAAATAATCCAGGCATCGTATTCGCTTAAAAAAGTTGATTTTATTACTCCATCAGCTACAAATTTTACTGACATAGACTTTATCTTATAATGCTTTGCCGCAGCTGTAATCGATTTGAATTTGATCTCCTCGTCCGTTTCGTGGTTTAACGAAACAACAGGTTTTATTGGGCATCTAAAATTAATACAATTACTATTTTGTCCTTATTTTACATTTTCCTGCTGGGTCACTAGCTCCAGATTTTCCAATCGATTGCCAGTCTTTACGTTATTGATGTGATTAATAACCAAACCTTTGGGTATAGATCCGTTAAACACCTCATAAACAAACCAATGCTATTTATAATTAACAAAATCTGTTAGTGTTCCTCTAACTTCTACTTGAGGATATCCCATATTACCTATAGTACCAAGAACTTTTTTTAAAAGTCTTTTTGTTTCTAATAATACCGCGATCGTTAGCCTCGTATAAATCAAAGATCGGATGCGGCTGAAACTCGTTTTGTAAAGATAAGTTTTCAATGTTGTCATCAGTGACTGCACTGTTCACATGATATACACGCTGTCCCTTTGGAATGTCATCGCAGAACAACGTGTAAATAAAATCTTTTCTAAGCATTGTAATCCTCTCGGTATTATCTCCCTTTACACTAAACTGATAACCCGCTGACGTTAATTTACCAACAGATATTCTAGTTTTGATGTTAATGACTGAACCTATTGCATTTCTAGCGTATAAGTTATACTTTGGGTGAACGTGATATACCTCTTGCTCACGTGCGCTTGTCAGATTTGCTGTCATTATACTATAGTGATTTTGTATAACTTTAATTGTGTCTTCAAACCTGGCGCATGCGCAGTGTGAGGTAAATTATTAATTAGATATTAGACTATGGTATAGCAATGTCGAAATTGCGTGATATAGCCAAAAAGAGCCTTATGGGAGAACCTGATAAAATAGCGACTGCTTTTGCAGGTTTTGACAACAGTTATCGGTTTGATAAACGAATCGTGCTAGCGAATTTTACTGCAACAAACCTTTACCACCTACTAAAGACAACTGTTAAACGTGAGCTCGAAAAACACAAAAGTATAAGATTATTAGTGTAATATCATGCTATGTTTTCAAAGCTACTTGTAACGAAAGAACTGACAAGGAAATTGCAGATCCTTATATGAACACAAAATCAAGACGTGTTTTGCTTGGGACTGATCTTTTGTCACTATCTTATGAAATACACCAGGAAATTTGGAAAAAATAGAGGAATTCACCGAATTAGGTTTGTGTTAGAAGTTTGAAACGATCAAAGAAATATTGTTTCACACGATGAAATATGACGCATTACGCGGTAATTCATATATTTACCTGCCACCAAAAATAAAAAATTAAAGATGTTGTATAAGCATAAAAAGCGTAGATAACAAATGTTTCCAATGGGCTGTTCTTTCCGCACTATTTCCAACAGAAAAAAAAACGCTACTCGTGTTGAGAAGTATATCAGTCACGTGTCAAGATTAAATTTTAAGGATATTAACTTTCCAGTGGCAGAAAATCAAATACCAAAATTTGAAAAGCAAAACAATGTTTCAATTAACGTTTTCGGACTAGATGAAAAGGAGGACGTATATCCGAGATATGTTTCAGAAAAAGCTTCACAATCGACTTCAAATTTACTGTTTTATAAAAAATCATTACGTTTGGATTAAAAACTTTAACGGACTAGTTGGTAAACAGTAAAATAAGAATAAGAACAAAAAAGTTCTTTTGTTACCGCTGCTTGCATGGCTGTACAAACAATGAAACATTACAAAATCATTTGCAGTACTGTAGTGATGTACAAAGAATAACAATGCCATCTAAAAATCACAAACTAAAAATTCCATTCGTCATATACGCTGATTTCGAATGCTTACTTCAACCTGTACTTGGCGTAGAAAATAATCCTAATTAATCGAGTACAGGAAAAATTCAAAATCATAATCCGTGTGGAGTAGCGTATAAGGTAGTTTGTTGTACTGATTCTAGATTATCTAAACCAATCAAATTATATAGTGGTAAAAATCCAGCTGTCTGGCTTCTCAAGCAGTTGATTAACGAAGTTGACAATATTACTTATTGTTTGAAAAGAGTAACGCCAATGATTAAATTAACACCTCAACAAGCATCTGATCACGAGCAAGCGGAAATTTGTTATATTTGTGAAAAAGCTTTTGACACTGACAATGTCAGGACTGACAAAAAAGTACATGACCATTGCCATTTGACCGGACAGTACCGTGGAGCAGCTTATGATCAGTGTAATTTAAAATTGCATGCTCCAGATTTTATTCCGGTTATTCTTCACAATTTTCGAGGATATGATAGTCACATTATAGTAGAAGCTTTTGGTGATCCTGAAATAAAAGCTCGTCTAAAACTCGATAACTTCATCAAATGCATTCCAAATAATTTTGAAAAGTACATGTCAGTTACGCTAGGTAAATTGCGTTTTATTGACAGTCTGCAGTTTATGGCAGCCTCGTTAGATGAGCTAGTAAAAGGTTGTAGTAAATTTGATAACCTAAGAGATTGTTTTGGAGATAAATTTAATCTACTAGCTAAAAAAGGAGTTTTTCCATATGAATATCTCGACGATTGGAGTAAATTTGATGAAATATCTTTACCTGACAAAGACAAATTTTACTCGTAACTTAAAAATGAAAATATCACCGATAACGAGTACAGGTATGCACAAGATATCTGGAAAGAGTTTGATTTTGAGACGTTTGGTGATTATCATGATTTGTATCTGAAAACTGACGTGATATTATTAGCAGATGTTTTTGAAAGTTTTCGAGAAGTGAGTTATAATAATTACGGACTAGATCCTTGCTGGCATTATTCTGTCCCTGGGTTGTCATGGGATGCTCTGCTAAAGTTTAGTAAGGTAAGGTTAGAATTACTGACTGACGTTGATATGTTCAATTTTATGGAAAAAGGTATCAGAGGCGGAATTAGCGTGATAACGAAAAAATATGCTGAAGCAAACAACAAATATTTGAAAGAGTATAATTATTAGCTCCTTTCGAAGTATATAATTTATTTAGATTGTAACTCTTGGTGGATTTCACTGGATCACGGCTGATCGATTTCTATCTGAAACAGAAAAAAAAGATACCCGAAGATGTTTCATATTTCGTTGAAGTTGATCTTGATTATCCAACTTGGCTACACAAATTGCATAACGATTATCCTTTCTGCGCGGAATCGATGGTTATAGATTATAATTTGTTATCAGAAGAACAACAAGTGTTAGCATCACCAAGGCAACATTCCATGGTCAAGAAACTAGTACCAAATTTGCTTCATAAACGGAATTATGCTTTGTTGCGATACAAAGTAGAAAAACAAATCTAAAATTAAACAAGCCGATCTACGTTGGAGCTTCAGTGTTAGATTTATCAAAGTGGCTGATGTATGATTTTCATTATAATTTTGCTAAAATTCAATGGCCGGCCAGTAGATTATTGTTTACTGATACCGATTCGCTCGTATATGAAATCAAATGCGAGGACATCTATCAGGACATGTACACATCTGTTTGATCTTTCTGGTTACTCACGTGACAGTAAATTTCATGACGACACAAATAAAAAAGTTATTGGTAAGTTCAAAGATGAAATGGACTCGAGCGCTATCAAATACTTTATCGGATTACGCAGCAAAATGTATGCCGTATTGTTAGACAATAATAAAATCACGATAAAAGCAAACGGTCTGCCTCGTGATTTTGTTAAAAAGTTTATGAAATTTGATGACTAAAAGTACGCGCTTGATGTTAGTGTTAGTTTTATGAGAGCTATGGCTATTCGGACTAATCATCATAAGCTTGAAACAGATGTCATTATCAAACGTGGATTGTGTAATTTTGATGACAAACGTTATTGTGAAAATGGTGTAGATACACTTGCCTTTGGGTATTGTCATGATGACTAAAATTTTATTTAAACTTATAAAATAATGTTTGAAAATTTGACAATGACAAATAGCTACAGTAGTAAAATCAAATAGCTAATGATGGACGGCAAACAATTGACAGTTGAATTTAATAATGAAACATCAGGTACATGTTTTAGTGGAACACGTGACAAGCTAAAACTTTCATTCATCAGATTTGATAACAGCGAGTATTTCAATTATCTCGAACAATTGTATCAAAAGTTGCTAGCGGAATTTAAAAACTTTCACAGTGCGATTAGCTAACAAAAATATACTAAACTCACAATTGGTCTCGATCGGTCAAAGGTATATTTTATCGACAAAAAATATCCTCTAAACAAACCACAAATAAAAGATTTGTTTGAGTCCCGTCATTGTGTGAGAGGTAAAGTAAAATTTAGTCTCTATAATCGTGATAATGAAGTATTTTTAATATCAACAGTTGAAACATTAATCATTGGTAATGAGGTATAAAATAATATCACTTACCCTTTTCACAAGGTGAATTCCGTTTGAAGATTCTGAGTCCATTTGCTTTCCCAAACGTTAAAAATACAAATGCGTAGTTTAATTTCCGCCCTGCACATGTTGACTTAAATCGCCACGCTCTAATGCGTAGTTTAAATTCCGCCCTGCACATGTTGACTTAAATCGCCACGCTCTAATGCGTAGTTTAATTTCCGCCCTGCACATGTTATGTGATGAAAAACTCGCGGCAGACTGATAATAATAAAACCCGTCTTGCTGTCTTTAGTCTAGTTCGTGAACATTCCACGCATGCGTCTGTTCTGACAAATTCGACAACCTCTGTATGACGCGAGCTTACCTGGATGATTCACCAATCCCTGCACCTGTTATTTTGTATTGTTACAAAACACCTGCACCTGCTGTTTTGTAAAATATGTGACACGGTACGTAGGGTATCACCTTTTGTAGTATAATGACGGAGCTTCGGTTAATTTACCTGGATAGTATAATGAAGCTTACCTGGATACCGATCATATACATGACATTATCTAACACTGTAATAACAGAGAGAGAGAGAGAGAGAGAGAGAGAGAGAGAGAGAGAGAGAGAGAGAGAGAGAGAGAGAGAGAGAGAGAGAGAGAGAGAGAGAGAGAGAGAGAGGGGGGGTGAGCTAAAAACCTTACTAATCCTTTTGTAAAAATAAGGGGTGGGGGATAGTTTAGGATATAGTTTGCATTTGTTTGGAGGGGCAAAAATAGGGGATGAGTTGTTTTCCTATACTACTAAATTTTCGGAAAACCAATAACTAAAATGTTTTAAAAAATCAAGGCTTACTTGTATGAAAGTTATAGGTTAAATTCAATGTTACCGGCACTTCCAAATTCCAAAAACAAATTTCAGCAAATGCAAAATGAACATGAAAACGAAGTAGATAGAGTTACAGATTTTATGCAATGTCTTTAATTAATAACCAGAAAATAATAAAAGTTATAATATGATGTAGTGTGATGAATAAGACAAAACATAAAGTTTGAAATTATGATTATGGTGGACATAAAGATGAAAAGTGGACTGAAACATGTGAAAAAGAACCGAAAACCCATTTAAGTAAAGCAGAGCATTCGTGCGTGAATTAAATAAGCGCGCGATACCCAAATATGATATTTGTGGAAGGCGACATTAAACTTAACTACATATGCAAGCAAGTTTTTTGTTGTTGTAGTTTTGGGGGTTTGGGTTTGTTCATTCTATTTTAGGGATACGGAATACGAAATAGTATCATGTCGGTGAAAAAGCTAATTAGGAGGAAGTCATTCTAGAGATAGTTTATGAGGAAGTCTTGCTGGAGATATTTTAATGAACATTTTGTACATTTTGTATGGATTATTTAGTAGCAGTGCCGGATTAACCAATACGCAGAGTAGGCACCGGCCTATGGACTTTACGCCTTTCATTGGCCCCGCGACGACGGATCAAAATGATATTGAATTGATTTGATCTTGACGTATTAGGAGATAATTTGCGAGGGAGTGTGTGTGTGTGTGTGTGTGTGTGTGTGTGTGTGTGTGTGTGTCTGTGTCTGTGTCTGTGTGTGCTAGGAGTCTCCACCGGGTTTAATCGGGCACTGTTTGGCGGCCCCTATACTAGCCCCACAAGTAGTAGAGAAAGTGTACAAAAATGATATAACCTCGACTAGCAAACAAAGTATCTCCACATTCTTCGATGAAGTTTCGTAATAAGTATTGTCACTAATATTTCGTAGTGTCTTAACAAGACATTTCTGAATATTACAATTTTTAAACACATAACTGTGTGTAGTTGACATTAAAGTAGACAGAAAAAATATGAAACAGTTTATTTATTTGTGTATATATTGATTCTTTGTTTTGTTCTCCCCGAAAAGATTTGGAACGTCCGTCCCAGATATTGATCCACTGATATTGCCTCAAAACATTTAAGTACACATATCTACATTTATTAATCAATTTAACTACAGCGTCAAAGGATGAATAATAGTAACAACAATAAATCCATCATCAAAACATCATTGAAGTGAGACTGGTTATGATATGCTTATGGTTTGGAGTTTATGTTTTAATTATTTCAATAATTAATCGTTTAAAGATTCGCTACAAATGCACCAATACACGCATGCACAATGCTATAGCGAGATCTACAGCAGTTGTCTGCTCCTGCGCAGAGAGTTTCATCCGGGACATTGAGAATATTGTAATGGCGGTCAAGGTGGCAACTTAATGATTTCTTATTATAATTTTGCAATTGCCATCAGTTAAATTGTCTTTGAAGGCCGCTATTAGGAAAGCAGTAATTGTTCGCAATGATGCAGAATGCTGAGCAAAATGAAAGCAATGATTTAAACAGAGATGTGAAAAAGGTTGAATTGGAACAGTGTAGTCAGACGTTTGCTCAGTCTACTTCGGATGAAAATGTTACACTTGAAACACCACAATCGAATTTTAGTCAAGAAATATCATGTAGTGATGACGAAGAAGTATCTGAGGTATATAATCATAAAAGATGCTTAATTTTTTTGTTTGAGTCTTTTATGTGTAAGTAGACTAATTGCAGATTAGCGACAGGAAACTTTCGACCATGTGACCCAGTCATGTTTGGTGTTGGGTCGTTTTTGTTTGATTGGTATAAAGCTTATTTACTTGCATGGGCAGTATTTCGTCATACTTAGCAACAGTTAGTAGTGTTTTGATGAAGATGACTTAAGGATTTTGTTATTTAAAAAAAAATTAAAAGTGGAGGTTCCTTTGTTTTGCTCAGTCGTAATAGTCATCCATATTCCTTTTATACACCATACTTCTAAGATGTCCAACATCTAAGACATCGACGCTGATATTTATGTTTTGGGCATCTGGGTCTTATTGCCTAACTGCTCTGTGTAGTGTGTTTTGATGTCAACTAACATCAAAACAAAAGTCAAATTTTCAGGAATATCTCACAATTGGCAAATAGTACTAATATTAGTACCCTTAGACCTACCTCATGGATAGGATACTAATATGAGTATGTGTGTCAATGGAGCAGCTGGGTGTGATTCACATCCAGCTCCTTTTTAGCCTAATATAAAAAATTCTCAACATGTTCTTTAAATATAATAAAATAAATTGAGTAGTCCTCTTATTTAATACTGGAATTATTGCAAATCGTTGTAGAAAGAGTAAAATCTTGTTTACCTTTCATATCCGATATTTTCGTTTTGATCTCCCACTATATTACTTCAAATAATGCCTGCTTCTGTTCTCAGCCTCATTTATGTGCCATATAAGGACGTTAACCCTTTCATCACTAAGTGATTTGTAGGCATAGAGTCCTCAACACTAAGTAACTTTGGAGTTGTAAAGCAAAATGACTTGTGGACTTTGAAACAACATAACTTTGCCAATGTTAAAGATATCTGGCTAGATTAGGTGTCAAAATCAAGGTTAAAAATCAAATTTTATGACTAATTCAATAAAATGTGCATATCTATTACAACTGTTACAATGCAGGTACAAACAGGTAATAACAGGTAAAATACAATTATTTTTTACCTCTTAGAAAACTTAGAATGTTCTCAAAACTTGTTCAATTGACCTTAGATGTACTAGTGAATAATCATAGTAGCAACACAAGTCTTTCTTTCATGGTGTCCATAATATATAAAATTCTATAAAATTAACCAAAATGATCTCCAAGGTGAGATCTGTCCACACACCTAAGTGACCTATATCGCCTCTGCCACGTTTGATCGTCGCATTGAAGTTCGTTAAACGGACAATTTTTCCAAAAACTTCATCTGAATAGAATATTTGAAAATAATCCGAAGCTTCCTGGAGCCATATAACTCGGGTGTGCCCAACTCTGTCAGAAAACTGAAACAAATCTCTTTGGTTTTCGGGCTTCGTCCAAAATAAAAAACCACGTGGAGCGTACAATTCGTCTGGTTCAAAACCTTCAAAGTCATCTTCATTGTCATCACTGTCACCCACAAGTGCATTCCATTGTCTCTCCATACGTCTTCCCTCATTGTCAAACAAATTTATCAGGTCAAAATTATTTAAATCCTCCGAAAACTTGCCTCTAAAAAAAAATCCTTCAAACGCCGCCATTTTGGATACAAATTTCAGCATTCGGAAAACACGTTAAAAGTTCCTACTTTGTTCGTTATTTCTAGTTGTATACAAGCTAAACTCACGAGATAATCCAAATATAACATCTACATTACCAGATGGAAGTTATTTGAGGTATTCCGAAAGATATTTAGTCGGGTACTATAACGTTAACAAAGAACACTGCCCCAGACCGAAAACTCGGTCCCTAGTGTTGATGGGCTACTTCCCCTGGACCGCATATGCGGTTTGCCGTGATGAAAGGGTTAAGGCCTTATTTGGAAAAGTAAACAGATTGTAGAAAAAATAATGGCACAGTTTGAGTCGGAAATTCTTTGGATTAAAAGTAAATATGGTTTACCTGTGACTTTGAAATTCCACCAAAAAGCCATTATTTTATCTACAAAATCTATTCTGCAATTTTGCAAGTATCCATTCTCCATCTTCGTGCGTTATGTCATTCAATAGTCCGAGTTTCCTCTGACCCTTGACACCCCATTTTTGATATTTGGTTTTTTATGTTGGGGTGTAGGGTCAGAGTCTATTCCCTATCAAAAACTTGGAATTTGCCGACACCATTTGGTGTCATCAGAGGGTACTCGCCAACTTTCAGGCCTAGCAAACTTAAATGATCTTGCATTGACCCATAATTACATTAAATTGATAGGGAAATCATTTATCTTCTCAGAAATTACAAGCATAACGCCGATTTTGTCTTTAATCCATTGTCAGACGAGACGTAACTACAGTGTTGATGAATTTTGACCTCGTCCGCACCATTTTCACTGCAAGTCACATGACTAGCTAAATCTTGCGGCCGATATGCATAAATGTCATACGTCAAATAGTCACATGATAACAAAGTGCGTTGACATGTAGTTTCTGCGTGATCAGTCAGCCTCTTTCCTGGAAGATGCGACAGCGACATGTTTCGGGCGGCTGTTATCCCAATTAATATGTTGAATAATACGCGGTTTTTTTTTGTTATTGTAGACATTGCATGACTTTCATTCAATATTTTCGAATTTATGTCTTCTTTCTGCAATACTGGAATGGAAGGTTTGGTGCATAAACCTATATTGTAACATGGCAGGTAAAGACGAATAAACAGAAGCTCTTGCAAATCAGATATTTTAAGAAAAGGGATACCATTTTAATATTAAAGAACTACAGTATGATGTAATAAAATCAGTTATCAATAGGGTGACACATCTGCCGTCTTCCACGAGGGGTATGGGAAAACACGTTTTTTTGTTGTTTTCACGTGACTATTTGACCTGGGACGTTTATGCATATCGGCTGCGAGATTTGGTTAGTCATGTGACTAGCAATGAAAATGGTGTGAACGAGGTCAAAATTCATCAATGCTGTAGTTACGTATCGTCTGACAACAGATTAAAGACAAAATCGGTATTATGCATGTAATTTCTGAGAAGATAAATGATTTCCCTATTGATTTAATGTAATTATGGGTTAATGTAAGGTCATTTAAGTTTGCTAGGCCTGTTAGTTGGTGAGTACCCTATGCCGACACCAAATGGTGTCGGCAAATTCCAAGTTTTTGATATGGAATAGACTCTGACCCTACACCCCAACATAAAAAACCAAATATCAAATACGGGGTGTCAAGGGTTAGAGGAAACTCGGACTAGTCATTCAACAACTAATACTATAGCATAGAATATCCATATATAGTTTGGCAAACCTTGTGTAGAAGAGAGGTCATGGCGAGAGTCTCACATCTGTCATGGTGGACACTGAGGTTAGCATAACTATGTCAATTTATTTTATCGTGTAAGGGCTTAATAAATTCAAAATAAGCCAAACTTCTTTCACAAAATAATTATACTTGTGTAGTAGATATCTAAACTATTTGTGTTTCTGACTCTAATGAGGATTGTTTTTGTTCCATTACATGATATGGGATCAGTTAATAGCCTCAACCACAACAAACCATGTTGAGGCTACGACATCGTAGCTATACTGGCAACCAGTAAAAACACTTTTCTACAAAGTAAATTCAAATTATCATAAAAGAAATGGACTATTTTCATGTTTCTTTGTCCTAAATTTTTGCTGGCTGAAAAGCAGTGAAAGTTAGGAATGCCAAAATTGGTTTAAGTTTAAATGTTATTCTTTAATGAAACAAATAAAAATATATTATGCCTATTGGAACTGTTAGCAACTTTTGTTTCATTTAAGAAACATTATCCACATGAACCTACTTGAACATACTTTGGCATACCTTGACTACCATTGCATTTCAACAAATTCAATGTATCATTGTATGTCAATAGAACATGAAAATGTGCTCATTTGCTATAGTTAGATTTTGATTTCACCAGGATAAAAACAGCACAGTAAGTATATCAATTACATATAAAATTTTGAAAGAGTATCTATATGGGTTGGAACATGATTTACAAGACTTATTTGGGTAGTAAATGTAGCACTAAAATGAAAACAATGTGTGATATGACTTACATTGTAGGACTAAATACTGTTCAATTACATTTAATTTTAGTCCTTTGGTCCTGGAAATTTGACATGGAACTCACCATAATGCATTCAGAGTCACATGACACATCACAAATCTTGCAACCTAAATGTCAATTATGTCAGAGGTCCAATAGTAACATGATATCAACAATAACCATTTCCAAAGGTTTTGTACATAAAACTCAAATATATCAAGTAAAAGTCAAGTAATGTTGGTAGATAAATATAATGCACACTTAATTCTCAACAAACCGTATTTCATGCATGTTTTTGGACAATTTGTTTTCGGACACCATTTTTTTTTGTGGCAAATATAATATTTAAATGCCTTGTAATTTTTTGGATGTTACTCCATTATAATTTTTTCTACAATTTATATTTTTGGACACAACCTAAGAAAATCTGCTTAGTTTTAAAGTAAAATTTCCAGTGTATTTGCAGTTAATTTAACTGATACAAAGTTTGCTTCATTTGGTAGCTTCTCGTGGGTTGGTGGTTCTTTCTGCGGATTTCCTGGTTTCTTCCTCCACCGTTAATACTGGCGGCCATGTATAGACTATTGTGTGCTGAAAAATGGCGTTTATCCCCACAACAACAATAGCAACAATCATTTAATTGGCATTTATTTAATCTGATCAGGAACTTCCACATGGATTAGTTGTTAGTGTAGACATCGTTACATATGAAACCATGTCATGAAGGTGTGATTAGAAACCATGATCCCAGCTTTATATCATTAAACAATACATCAGAGTCAGTATGGATTAGTAATTCATTGGCATCATGCAACAAAACATCCTGTGTTCTTTTAATGAAATCCAGATGGTAGCCCTTTTTTTCCGAACACACCTGTCAAAGAAATTTCTCAAATTATTGTAGTAACAATTATCACCTAGAAACCCTGAAGTGCAGTTGATTGTTTCTAGTCGGCAGGCTCTACTCATTTTGAAGCTACCTTCGGCTAGGTGGGAAACAAAAAGAGGAGAGAACCACAACAAATAGATCACCTTTGTTTTAAAAAAAATACCAACATATTAACAAATAGTATATTGCAACTTGCTGTTTATGTTTACCCTTCCTAGGCATGCATACAACACTCACCCCGTATGGAGCCTTTCATCCTTGGTGCTCCAAGGTTAGCACTCTACATATTGTAACGGTATTTCTACTCTCTATACTGAAATGTTTCTGTCATAAATATCTTCAGAATTATAATTCCAATTATTTTAAAATTTAGTTTTATATTAATATCTTAATTAAACAGACATAAAGCTTGCACATGTTTATAAGGTAGAGTTTATTGA
Source organism: Potamilus streckersoni (assembly GCA_016746295.1). Lineage (NCBI taxonomy): Eukaryota > Metazoa > Mollusca > Bivalvia > Unionida > Unionidae > Potamilus > Potamilus streckersoni. The sequence continues at coordinate 276,226 of JAEAOA010000201.1, forward strand.
TCACTGATTAGGCTAGAAAAGGGTTAAATTGGATTGCACGATTACTAATATGGCAATTATTTTGGAAAATGCATGCACATTTGAGACATGCATGTATGGCTGCGTTTTCTGGTGGATGGACATGTATGAAATAAACAAAATAGGCAAGTAATGTTTGTTTTTCATTCACTATCCTTTCCGTAGTGTTAAACAAAATACTTGTGTTCACGGCAGTATGTCATATGAGCTATATAATTGTAACTTTGTTATGGATATGGGGGGAATTTCTTTTCTCCTGTTTGTTTGCAGTCACCAAAATTAAAAATTTAATATGTATTCAGACAACAAAATAATTTTTTTTGTAAACTGAAAACGTAGTAAATACGGTATTTATTCTGATAACAACTGTCAGATACCTGTCTATCGCTGCCAAGTTAAGAAATTAGATTCATCAAGTACTAAGCACATGTCAATGATGTATTTTGTTGGTATATCATGATTACTGCCTTGACCTGTACTCTCTGCTTGGTGAATTTGGTTGTTACCATATTGCTGCAACATTTACAGATTTCTGGTGGTTGTTTACAGAATAAATATTTTTTAGAAGTTTGTTCTTTCATTTTTCTATAAATATTACATGATTTTCAATTATATGTTCAATTTGTTTTCCTACAGCAACATTAGAAATGGTTTATTGTTGACTATCACACAACTGTTTGAACTCTTTTGTCATTGATATTAGCTTGTGAGATTTGTGTAGTGCTGTGACTTGGAATGCAGATGGTGAGTTCCATATCAAATTTCCTCAACACTATAGTTTGATGGTGAGTTCCATATCAAATTTCCTCAACACTATAGTTTCTGCAGATTAAAGATTTAAAGAACGCTTTACTCAAAATTTTTGAGAAAGTAGATAATAATTCTGTCGATTTCAATGAAGTTTATCTTGATGAAAGGTCGTTAAAGTTAGATGGGCTGACTTGTAAGTTGCTACCTTATGCTGACACCAATTGGTGTTGGTGAATTCCAACATTTCAACAATCAGTGAATTCTGACCCTACACCCCAACATAAATTTCCAAGTATCAGAAATTGGGTGGCAAGAGTCAGAATAACTATCTTGATGTAAACAAAATGCATTGCTACATTACTTTTTAATTTTCCATGTGATGCAAATTGCTGTGCAACTTTATTATTGTCTTTGTTAATGTGTATTGTGGTGACAAAAGATTTTTTTTTGTTTTGTCATTTTTATAACATGTTAGGTATCGGAGTCTGTCAATGGTTGTGACAATGTCATTGCTTTCAATTTTTTAATTACTAATTAAATCAGATTTTTTGGTAATTTTTTTTAAAAAATGTACTGTTTAAGCAAGCTACCTAATAAATAAACAAGTCTGCAATTTAAAAAAAATGTTCTGATTTGGTTACAAGTAGCAGACATAAATCTGAATAAAAATCAGTGATGATTTGTCTGCCTTGCAGAAATTGGAATCCTGACAGTTTGTGAGTAGTAAATAAAATTATTTTCACAGAACTTTAAACACTTTTTAATAGTAATTTCTGTCATAACTGATCACCATGTATTTAGCAGTTGCTGACCCCCAATTCAATTTGTTGCTTCAAACATGGAAAGCAGCATAACCAAAGTTAAGAGCATCACTTCTTGGCCATCAGGTGAGGTTTACATTAACTGGAACAGATTAATACTTGCCCAGAAGTCTGGAATAACTAAATTTTAGCTTCATGAACCAGGTTTATTAGTTGCAACATGGCAGGGCAACTAGAGTTCGTTTTTTATGGTTCATAATGAGTTTGTTTACTGGGATTTACTAATCAATTTACATGAGCAACCTGCGAGTTTTCTAATTGTTATTTATGCCAGACATTACTATTTATGCTAAAGATTTAAATACCACAGTGTGACTCCCACTATTGAGTGCTCCTTTATAACATGAATTCGGATATAACATGGTTGTGGTGTGGCTCCTGAAATTTCATATACATGTATTTTTCTTGTACACAAAATTTTTTTTTCTTAAAAGTACAAAAAAAGTTTATTCGCATTTTAGGAAAGAGATCACTTATGAATAATACAATACAGCTATTGCATGTTTACTGAAAATATATATGCATTTTTCTCCTGCATGAAAAAAGGTTTTCTTCTTAAAGGTATGAAAAATAACAAATTTATTTCGGAATTGTGTACGGGCTTTGCCAATATTGCAAATTGCGAATTTTTTTCTTTATTTACAGCAAAATATACCATCTGGCGATTTTTATATTGGCGACATTGTTGGCTGTTTAAATTTTATATACAACCATTGATTTGGAGTGGTGAAATTATTATCGGAGTTGGGAAAAGTGTTAATGGAGTTACCAGTGGTGACTTTGAGTCTGAAAATGGTGTTAAATACAAGTCCAATGTACATCCTAGATGGACAAAAATAGTATAACAGCCAGCCACCTTTTAAGCAAGGCTAGGAAAGGCAATTTACAAAGCCAGTTTAAATTAAATTCAATTAAAAAGTAGAATGCAATTTTCATTTTTTTTTCAGAAACAATTTAGCCTTGCGGGATCATATGGTAAAAAAGTAGATTTCCCTATCCGGGTTAAGATAAACTGAATAAATAAGAATGGAAACAGTGAAAATATGGAGTAGAGATATTTTGATCGAAATGCTTGTTTTTGGTAGCAAAAGCGAGCCTTGCTCAGATTAGATGAAGCAGCCTTATTTGACCTAAAATATTGAGAATGACATAAATAGGTGCTAAGTATCTGTCTGTCTGCCATCTACATTCTGGAAATACAACCATTAAATCACACAGAAAGAGGACACTACCTACCACTAACAGACTGTTTGAATTTGTTAAGACCATCAAATTAATGTGTATTGATAAGGTGTCATATCATAGGCTGTGTATTGTGAATCATATTGACATATTGTTTTACCCCTTTGGGACATTTGGTGACAGAACAATATATGTACAATGCTGTGGATTATTGCAAGGAAAAATGTTCCTTTTTTATGGCAGTCACTCCAACTTTTTCAGCAGGAGTCAAGAACTCAACTTAAAAATTTCTATAGAAAATGCCGATGGTAGATTATGAAATTCATATTGACTGTAAACCTAGGCAGCTAACTTACAAGTTGGGTCCAACTGCAGACCAGTTAGACCCAGCTGTGCCATCACATAATGCACCAGTGGTTCCTCAGGATGTTTATTTCTTCTATTATTTTGTTCTGTATAAACTGAAATTTCAGATGCATTATGCACCAAAATATCTCAGTCTCAGCCCGTTGTAGTTAAAACCCATTACAGGCATGTTTTTATGGTGATATTAACCTGCCTGTACATTCTTGGGTATTATTAGCTCCTACTCTTTTAAGGTAGACTTTTTACTGTGGGGAATCATGTGAAGGTGGGTCATGTACATGTATCACTGTTCACATTTATTAGCTTTCAGGGGATGTATTGCAAATGTTGGCACCAGATTTGTTCAATACAGGTATCTCGGAAATGCTTAATTATGTGTATTTGTGTATTTGGACGCAAACGTTTGATTTGGGACGCATAAAATTGCTGACATGGGAGTCCTCTGTGTGCATGTTTCTTTTGCAAAAATGAAAGTTTTGTGTCAGAATAAACATGTTCCAATCACTGAAAACTGTAGCAATGGTTTTATTTAATTTGTTGATCAAAAGTCACCTGCTTGCTTTGATGAAGGCCCCACTAAAGGCTGCCTTTGAACAACCAAATACCCATTTGTTATTGCTGTGGCAACATCAAATAATTGTAGAACATTGAGATAATTTTTTTAAAAAATCCTTAGTGTATATAAGTGCTTCAGAGGTAATCAGTTTTCATTGAAGTTGCAGCAAAACTATATTTTCTGTTTTTTTTATAGTTTTTTTAAAATTGCCATCGTGTGGTTGACTGTCATCATTTTACATTTCTGCCCTCAGAGGTGGTTGATTGTAGCTATAGTCAGTTGTATGGCTATTTTGATTATATTACAGTATCAAGGCCAGATAGCAGCATAAGTGGATTAGGATATAAAAATGTACTGTTAGGGTGGTTTGTCTATATGAAATAAGGATTTGTTTATTTAAGAATTGATTCCATTGCATTTTTATATCCAAGTTTAGAGCTTCCTGTGATGGTGCCATGAAATTTCTCCACTCCAAGCGCAAGACTGTATATACTGTTTTTATTAGTCAAAAATGTTGTCACCAAAAATGTCGCCAGATGGTTTATTTAATCACTAATATGTAAAACAAAATTACAATTTGCAACATTGGTGAAGCCCAGCGCGATCACTGTTATTGATTTCATTTCCGGTTGTTGCCATATAAATATTGCCTGCAAACTTGAAATCAAGAGACTTGGACAAAATGCCATTTGCAAATTTAGACATATTTTTGGGTTAAACAGAAAATGATGAGGATTTCAATGAGATTCAGAACTGTGCTAAAGTTGGTAGAACTCATAGTTCAGATGCAACAGTAGCCAAGTGTAAGAAAGTATGTGATGTCTGGCTTAGTGGGGACTGCAGCTTCTGCTGGTGGGACTCCTAGTTTTACCAAAAAGGAGTCCTTGACTCCTAATTTTAAAATCCTAACAAGACATCATCCAATAATTATAAATTCATTCCTATCATAAGTACCATTGTCTTTCAGGTGGATTCATTCAGCCTTGATCAGGACATAGACGAGAGAGATCAAGTACTGGAGCCAGATTTTCTCTTGACACGGGAAACCATAGAGGGAGCAAATTTACAGACAGTGACAGTTGATCCCGAGACACATGCAAGATTGGAGGCTTTGCTTGAAGCAGCAGGTTTGTTTTTTTGAGTTGAAATAGGTTATGCAGTTAATGCCTCAATCTTGTTATAATTGCTGCTGGTATTTTATGATGGAAACCTCGTACTTCATAATAAGTTAGTCCCCTTTCTTTTTACAAAATTATTAAGAACATCCTTGATAATAAAACTATGAACTACTATTTGAAAAAATATTTATTCGTCTAGTCCCTGGTCGTGGGAGAAATAGTTTAAACTTTTGGTTCTTAGAGTAGGATTCAGCAGTTTACTTGTGATTTGCTTTTCAGTTTTTCAGCTAAAAACAAAATGATTTTATGCCATTGCATGTACCATATTTAGTGCTTGGCATATAATAAAATGAATAAAAAAATTTTCATCCTGGAACTTGTGGTGAAACTTTTTCTCCAAGGTCATATGTCCCAAACTGGAGCTATGAAATAAGTTTGTGTTTAATTTGCCACCCTCCCATGTTTCAATAATAAATAATAATAAATAGAATGCCTCTTTGATAATAAAATAAAATAAATTGATCTTGTTTTGTTATCATTTATTCCCTTTTTGTATTAGGAGCAGTTTATTAAAGAAAAAAAAAAACAAACCATGAACACTGTGGCATATGCATCCATACTGTTGTTTACTGCTGTTAACACATGCTCATATCTGTTAACACATGACATTGTTCACTGATGTGAATATAGAGAAACAAATCATTTTTGATTGTCCTCAGAGGTTTGAATGTTACCTGACTGAAAAATAGATCTAACAAAATCACAAACAAGATTGCGAGGGAGAGAAGGTGATGCCATTGGATGTTCAGGCATGCTGATACCTGTCCACTGATAATAACCCAAGTAATAACATGGCCTATAGGGTATCTGTTTACCATATACAAGTTTTCTGCCAGTCCTGCCAAAGGTAGTACTGAATTTGTTTTCAAGTTGACAATCCATTGGACTGAGCTGCAATACATGTACTTTTACAGTGCCTAGCAGAGGGCTTCCACAGCCAGTAAATAATTGACCTGAATCTCATGTTTAACTGTGTGACAACTCTTTGATTGAGCCGCCAGTGTGGTTCAGTGGTAAGTAACAGAAGCTGGTTATTTGATCTTGTCATTCAACTGACGTGTTCAATTGCAGCCTTGAATTTAAAGCTTGAGCAGTCTGTAAATAAACATCCACATTGACATGATAGATTTATCTATCATGTCACTATTACCAATATCTGACTTGAGCTTCTTGCAAACTGGTTAATTATCCTTAGCAGCTGAAACAGCAGAATCAAATAATTACTCTGGTAGCTGTGTAAAGGTGGCAGCTCTGGCTCCTTACTGTCACCTGCAGATGAGTTTTCAGTGTTAGGTTCAGCTTTCACTCCAACAATAATTTCTTATGCATTCTTAATGCATCACTGAGGACAGGTAGGGCTTTAAATTGTGGATCCAAGGCAGCAGCAATGGTGAGAGATTCTTGTTAATGAATGTATATATCCTGAAGATCATCGTCCACGTCCCTTTTCATCTGAGCTGTTCCAAGAGAGTAGTCATCGGCTGTGTTGGAACATGCTGTCAATAAATTTGCAGTGAAGAGGCATAGTAACAAATGGTTGAAACTGACTTGGCACAGAATGGTTGTCATCACTTCAAGAGGTGTTAGACAAGCCATTACCTCATCTGCCATGCAGATAGCATCATCCGACAATGTGCTCAAATCTTTCTCTTTTATTTTAGCAAGATCTTTAAATCTCAAAAAGACAATTACTGCACATTGCATCAATAATTGCTTTTCAAGAACTTTCAACAGGTCATGCTAAGCCATGCTTGAAATACTTGTAGTTTAATGTCTGTCAGTTGGTCATCAATTTCAGAAAGGTCATTATCAATTGATGAAGTGATCTTAAAGATTCAAAGAGGTGAGTATTCACATAAATGTAGATTCTGAATGCCCATAATGCAGTTTCCCAGTGAACAAAATAGGAACATAACTGAAGCTGATCATAGGAGGTAAAGGTAAGTAGAGAAATATGGCTGATAGACTTTTTATCAATATCTGTCCATATTAATATAAGTTTTTTGCGATTGTTGTATAATCAGTTTAATATCACACTATACTAGTATTTAATATCATGCACCTGTAATGGAGATCGATGACCCAGTATCTTCTAGAAGATTTGGAGGAGAAAATAGTCATTTGAAGAATTTGTGAAGAGAAGAAAGTGATTTCACCGACAATAGATCATTAACCCTTTCATCACGGCGGACCGGAAAAGCGGTCAGGGGGGAGTAAGTCCGTAAACACTATGGACCGACTTTTCGATCTGGGGCAGAGTTCTTCTTTAACGTTATAGTACCTGACTAAATAACTTTCGAGGTACCTCTAATAACTTCCATCTTGTAATGTAGATGCTATATTTGGATGATCTCGTGAGTTTAGCTTGTATACAACTAGAAATATCGAACAAAGTAGGAACTTTTAACATGTTTTCTGAATGCTGAAATTTATATCCAAAATGGCGGCGTTTGAAGATTTTTAAGAGAACAGTTATCGGAGGATTTTAATATTTTCGACCTGGTAAATTTGGATGAAAATGAGATAAAACGTATGGAGAGACAATGGAATGCACTTGTGGGGGATGGTGATTACGATGAAGAAGACTTTGAAATTTTTGAACCAAAAGAATTGTACGCTCCACGTGGTTTTGTTTGGACGAAGCCGGAAAACCAAAGACAAAGATTTGTTTCAGTTTTCTGACAGAATATGGCACACCTGATTGTTAGATGGCTCCAGGAAAGCTTCGGAATATTTTCAAATATTCCATTCAGATGAAGTTTTTGGAAAAATTGTCTGTTTAACGAACTTCAATATGACGATCAAACGTGGCAGAGCGATATAGGTGTGTGGACAGATCTCACCTTGGAGATCATTTTGGTTCATTTTATAGAATTGTATATATTATGGACACCATGAAAGAAAGACTTGTGCAGCTACTGTGATTATTCACTAGTACATCTAGGGTCAATTAAACAAGTTTTGATACCTTTCTATGTTTTCTAAGAGGTAATAAAATAAATTCTTGTATTTTACCTGTGTTACCTGTTTGCACCTGCATTTTAACAGTTGTAATAGATATGAACATTTTATTGAATTAGTCATAAAATATGACTTTTAACCTTGATTTTGACACCTAATCCAGCCAGATATCTTTAACATTGGCAAAGTTATGTTGTTTTCAAAGTCAACAAGTCATTTTGCTTTACAACTCCAAAGTTACTTAGTGTTGAGGACTCTATACCTACAAAGTTACTTAGTGATGAAAGGGTTAACATAGATGAAATTCCAGAGTATTTTGTAATCGTTTTTGGATGGACTATTGATGAGAAGGGGGTTAATAGTTTGAGAATTTGCATGACCGTTGTGGATCAGATAAAAAAAATCTAGCTTCTGTCCTTGCAGTTTCAGGAGCAGACATGTTGCCTTTAATGATAATTTTTCATGGCATGATGGAGCTAATATTCATGCACCAAAAAGATGAATTATATGTGTGCAGATAAAGGGTTGACTGATAAATTTTATCTGAATTTAAGTTTGAATCCCACAGCTTACTGAGGTGAAAAAGAATGTGTCCAAGAACAGTGAACAAAATATTACTATAAAAATTACATGGTAATTGCAGCCTGTAATGAGTGCCTGTCATTGAGACGCACAAGTCTTAGAGTAATCACCTTTTTCCAGCTGTCTGTCTGTCTGTCTGTCTTTCTGTTAGCTTAGGAACCATTCCATGTATTCTGATGCAGTTTGGTGTGTGCATTATCCGAAAGAGCTTGATGTACCTTTTAATGGGTTTGTCTCATCGACTCAATTTTTTGTTAGAGTTGTGGCTAAATGACATTTAACTTCTTGTCTTCACAGGGGTTGCTACTTTTAGCCAGCAAAGCTATGCAACTTGTGCATATAACTAGATGCCATCTGGTGGGTGACATGCTGAGTTTCTTATTAATGTTTTTGTCTTTTCAGGTCCAATTTGGATATAGTTAACTGACCATATCCGATCAATATTATATTTCCATTGCAGCAGATCTTTGTCATGTGCTTAGTTCAGTAACCTCCCAGTATGTTCTGATGCAGTTCAGTGTGTACACTATCTAGGGTTCCTGTAGGTCATGAAATCCTGGAAAAGTTTTGGAATTTAAAAAATAAATTTCAAGGGCCTTGAAAAGCTATGGAATTTGTCAAAACCTTGCAAAGTTTTGGAAAAGTCATGGAATTTGTGACAATGGAGTTAAAGAAATTAATTACTACAAATTTCATAGAGCACCATGAACCGATTAAATAAAATGGTAAAAATTACAATCGATAAATGGTTTCAATTCATAAAACAAGAATAATAATATAATAAAGTTCCCTTGGAAGTATCAAGTGATTTCTGGTGTAGTTCACTAAATAAAAGAAAGCAACTGGAAAGTAATGTGTTTTGTTAATATTGTAAATAGGAACACATACAAAGATTACATTAATCATTGGATTATGACATGAATTACAACATAAAGTCAAAGTGTGCTAACCCAGGTAAATTTAAAATGTACATTTTAAAAATAGTTAACTTATTTGTTATTTTAGATTGAAAGATGTCATTCTTTATATTCATTTACTTGACAATGCAAAATAGCGCATTCCTCGAGTTTTATGAAATGGCCCTGGAAAAGTTTTGGAAAAGTCATGGAATTTGTTTTTGTTAAGTCTGCAGGAACCTTGAAGTCTATCTCAAAGACATTGATTTATCTTATTGGGGGTTTTGTTTTGTCAACTTTTTTTTGAATAGAGAATTATAGTCATTGACTGATAACTTAATCTTTTCACATGGGATAGCTCAAAAAATATCTTGTTAACTTTGATGCAGAGATTTTCTTGTGCCCTAAGTGTATTTGTCTCATTTGTTATGACATTCTGATTGTTTATTCAACTGATAGACTTTTGCAAGATAACTTTACAGAACGTTTTGAGATGTTGACCAAATTTGAAATATGGCTTCAGATTGAAAAGACATTGAGTGAGTTTAATTTCCATTTGTCCAGAACATCATTTTTTAAGATTAATAGCTCCCCACGTTATGCAGCTTAGGTTGCTTTCCACAAAATGCTGTTCATGTAACATTGCCTTCCACTAGTTAACTTTACTCAGCTTTGTTATATTTCAACCAGTTGTGTATATAGCATTACATGACTGATACCTTGAACAAGTTTAAAATATGTTTCATAGTATCATTTTTAAGAGTTATAGCCCCAGTGTGCTGGTCCTTCTAAATTGGCATCCTTCAGCATACCTTTCATGTTACATTTGGAGCCAATTGTTATGCACCCTTTAGGATAACTTCACCTGTTCTGACTGGAGAGATAGGTTCATCCATATAATAGTGTCCAGCTTGGACCCTGATTTATGATTAACAGCAGTGAACAGTTTTTGTATGGTTAAGATGACATTTGGTAAAAAGGAAAAAATTTTGGTTCCAGTTGAGTAACATATGTATTGGATATAAATGGAATGAGAGAAAATTTATGGCTAGCAAGATTGACAAACTTTGAATTGGTTTATTTAAAAATTTAAAATCAGGGGCCACCAATGGAAAATTGGACTGCTACAAGGCATTTTAACAGAATCATCTGTGGGTAGCCTTGTCAAGAGGGATGAACTATGTGCGTGCCCATTATATGATTTATTCATTCTTTTTTAATTAAGATCAAGATGGACATATTGATATCCAAATTATAACCTTTGATTTATCATCATACTGTATGGCCTCAAAAAGAGCTCTCTATTTCAGGTATAGGGAAGCTATCCACAGCAGATGGTAAAGCCCTAACTGACCCTGATGTTTTGCGTAAACTGACGTCTTCAGTTAGCTGTGCCCTTGATGAGGCAGCCCAGGCCCTGCATAGAATGAGGGCAGAACAGCAGGGTCAGTTAGGGAGCATGGACAGGTATGTATATGTGGTAATTACCTTCCTTGAGGGCCATTAGAGACCTAAATCTGTTTGCAGATGGGCTGTTATCCCAATGTGAAAACATTTTATTTTTTTTTTCAATCATTTTTCTTAATAGTTTATTCCCTGGTGGCCAAATTGTTCTACAAAATTATAACCCATGTCATATTTTTAATCATCCTTGAACTGTTCATCACTGAATTTATCTTGGAAAGAATTGGTTTTGTCTTTAATTAATGTAGACATGAAAATAATGGTTTGTTTTCTCATTCTTTACATGTCTGTTGCATAAGTAAGATAGCATTTAATTGACTTGTCCTATTTACTTTTAAAGTAAAATGCCTGAATTCTTTCAAGTTGACAGAACTATTGCCTAATTATTTCATGTACAAAAAAGGTGTGCATGTGTTTGGGTATACACTGGTATTTATTTAATATCCTTTGAACCTTTTTTGAGACATGTTCATGAAACTTTTCTTTGTCATGATTGTTAGATATGATGTCCTGTAAAAAAAAGTTACAGATTCTTTTTCTCTGTTGGTCCACCACACTATTGATTGGTCAAGATCTCATGGACAGAGATGTCATGTCGAGCTTGTGTATTAGAAAATACAGCCTTTTCACCTTCTTTCTCAATGTTGTTTTATTTATATTTAATATCTTGCATAGGGTTATTCTATAAGTTCTTGCTTACTGACAGATCTGGTGCTTAAAACTTTATATTAGGTAGCCTTATACCTCGTCATTGTTCAATTCACAGATATTCTCTTCATAGAGTAGTGATAGTAAAGAATATAAATTGAAATATTTTTAACTTTTAAAGGGAAAAGATATAGAGAACAAGCGGTCATGTTAATCTGATCTACTTCATTTAGAAACATTGAATTAACTGTTAGATAAAGACAATCTTTGAGCAACCTGCATTAGATTGTTCCCAGAATGGTGTTGTCAAAGTCATGAAATTAAAGGGTGTTACCATTTTTTCCTCACACCAGATGTTTCTGTTGGAAGCCTACTTTTATTTTTATTACAGAAATGGTGAATTTCGTGTGGTGTTAAGGGGGGAGGGGCTACTGTTGTAGGAGATATGGAACAAAATTGAATTGACAAGACTGTTTTTTGATTGTTTGATCTTGCAGTTCCAGGTCTTTAGCTGAAGCCTGCAGTGATGGAGATGTACCAACTGTACGAAAACTGCTGCGAGAGGGAGGAAGTGTTCATGAAACAACTGAGGAGGGGGATTCTCTTTTGTCCCTAGCATGTTCAGCAGGATACTATGAACTAGCTCAGGTAGAGATGCTTATCAAACATTAGGATTTAAATGTACACTTTTGAAAGGTTTTACAAGCATTTGATGTTTTTTTGTAACAGAACATATGTATCCATAAATGTAACATTTCTTTAGCAGGAACATCTCAGAAACTTACTTATGGACATATTTCAGAATACTCTGATGAACTGGGCCTCAAGTCAGTGTTACATGCACACATACATGAAATAAAAAAAAGTTAATTTTCTTCTTACACTTTAGCATAATGGATTATAATTTGACTGAGCTTCATAATTCTTTGCTTTGCTTTCTTGCAAGATCATGCAGCAGGTTTTTTTCTTTATTGGTCCTCTCGTTGGTTAGTAATTTTTGACATAACCATTCAAACAGCAGCATTTCGAGTCTGAATGGAGTGTGAGGATGTTTTATTTCAGTGTCAAAATGAACAAATAAAAGTTGTTGTAGGGCTTAAAGTCATTTTTCATTGCGGCTAGTATTAATGGTGGAGGAAAGAAACTGGTAATATCCAGAAAGAACCACGACCCACGAGAAGCTACTGGCAAGCTTTCTCAAGTATCCACATTTGGCGAATCCTTGACTCAAGCCCATGCAGATAGAGGTGAGATGGCAGTGATATGTAATGGAGCCTGCTTTAGACCAGCCAATAAAAAGTACTGATAATAAATAACTGTCTTGTCCATTTATAGTTCTAGTGCAGATAAACGTCTGTGTATCTAATAAGCTGTATGTACATTACATACAGGTCTTGTTGGCAATGAAGGCAAATGTAGAGGATCGAGGGATAAAAGGTGACTGTACCCCTCTGATGGAAGCTGCTAGTGGAGGTTATGTAGATATAGTCAAACTTCTAATCAACCATGGGGCAGATGTGAATGCACAGTCCTCAGCAGGTAAAGAACTTTTTAGACATCCGTTTTTATAATTGATAGCTCAAACCTTGGCTCAAAACTCAGAGCTTAGTTTTATTTTAAAGCTTTTGCATTCTACAGTAATTGAATTGAAATTACTACCTTTATAATAGTAAAACTGAAAAAAAAACCCCAATGCACCAACTTATTTCATATTAAAGTGTACTTTGTATTTTCTTGTCTTATTCAGGTTTGTGTAAGTAATCCCACTAGCTGATCTGTGACATGTAACATGTAATCATTCACAGGGGATTTCGACCAATAGCCTTCAATTTAGTTACAACTAATTAGTTAATATAGTGATAAGTTGTTTGAAGACTTCATAGAACTTGTAATTTTGAGCATGCAGCATATTTTGATTTTGTTACCAATATGGAAGCAAATATTGAGATAATATGTAGTTATCTCTGAACTTGTTGATAGATGTGGGTTTTTTTCTCATTGATTGGGGAGAAAATTGAGATATAACAGATTTCATAGATGATACAGATAGATTTATTCCATCTTACAATAATGAACTGCATAAGAAACATTAATTGTCCATCACCATCTTACAGTAGTCAGCTTCATAAGAAAAATCAAATGTCCATCATCTTTTGATAGGTTGAACATTTTGGCAGGCAATAAATATTTGCTGCCATTTGCTCAGAAGTTTATGAAAAATGTGAGATAAAGTTAAATTGTCTTGATAAACCCAGTTCATGGAATGGACAGTTTTTGGATATATCCTGTTCTGACATGATTGGTATATGAAATTGCTGTATGATAATGGATGTTGCTTGATTGGTATGATTGTTCTGTTCTTTTATTTAATTATTTACTAAACTTTTCAGGTCAGACATTTCCTGAGCATTTTTATTGACCCCATAGGGAAGCCTTTGAATCAGATATCTGTAAACAAACAAGATTCAGACTCCCTGTTTGTTAGCTCATCAGGTGATAAGGCCCTGCGAGGTTATGGTTTGAATCTGTTTGCGATATCTGACAAGTTTTAACCAAAATTGGCAAACATCATTTTGGTACAAATGATGTGTATTTGTCATCAGATAACTCCACCATATAATTTTGATAGACAACAAACTTGAATGACTTTTTCAGAAAAAATTTTGAACATTTTTTTTTTCAGTTTGATGTCATTATGAGATGAAGGCCTTTCAGTTTTGTAGAAATGATGCCAGTAAGACATGGTCACCAATATTGTTTATTGATGTGGTAATTGAACAAGAACTGGTCCATCTGTGTGATGTTGGGAAATCTTTCTGATTGTGTCTGTAAAGCATTGGGACACCAAAAATGGTTGCACATCTGATTGGGCTCAAAAATAATGAAAGGGATTTCTAGTCTAAAGACTTGCCATAATTTTGGTATGTTAGAAAGCATCATAGTAACCCAAATTTCTTGACCATCTTGTCATCCAGGTGTGTATCACAGGCATAACGTATTCTGTAGAATGTGTATTAATTCAGCTTTTAAATCTGTAGAGTTGCAATAGTCATACAGCTCTCACTTATTTTTGTAGGCAACACCCCACTCCACTATGCAGCATGTGGTGGATATGAGGATGTTGTGCAAGTTTTGATTGACAGTGGGGCCAACGTAGAGCAGCACAATGAGAATGGGCACACACCTCTAATGGAAGCTGCCAGTGCTGGCCATGTAAGTGTAGCGAGGTTATTGCTTCAGGCTGGAGCTGGCATAAACACTCATTCCAACGAGTTTAAAGAGAGTGCCCTAACTTTGGCTTGTTACAAAGGTATGTTTAGTTATGTCTTTTACAGCAACATTTCAATTACTACCATTGTTTTTATTATATACCCATTTTTTTCTTCAAATATCTACATTGGCAAAGAGCATGGATATATTCATTACCCTGTTGAAGTCTGTCCATGACTAAATTTGTCCTTCTATTCCCATTTGCTGTATTTTAATGAAACTTTGTAGGTTATATGTGCAAATAAAGTTTTACTTTTTGTTCTTGAATCAATTCTTGCAGAAATTCTTGATATCATGTTCAGAAAAGGGACTTTTAATAGCAATAATGCATTACCTGCTACTGTTGCTTTGCTTTACTTTTCAGTCTAAGCTAATTATTTCATCCTGTAATGAGTATTAGAAGTTTACTGCCTCTTCCCCCCCCAGGAATTAGGTCCAATACCTTCTGTCACTGAGAAAATTCTGTCTAGACAGGAGAGGCTTTTTTTTTGGGCAGCACCATGTCTAAATCTATCTTGCTACTGCATTTGAGACTTTAAAGTTTTCCTGGGGGAATAGAATTTGCCAGGCAGCAAGAGTGGTGGTGTGTTTACTCTCCTGTGTCAGCCAATGGTGTATGTTTCCAGCTGTTGGATCCAGTTGCAGGAGTAATCTCTTTAAGACCCCATCCATTGGATTCTAGAGATGATGGCTGGGGCATGTGTTCACCTCCAGGATAGAACTAGATGCCTTAAGGCCCATATTTGTGATGTTCACATTGCATATCAATCTCTTTTTTTCAGCAGCCTCCTTCAGTCTCATAAAAAAAAAAGAAATTGTTTCTAGCAGTGCTTTAGTGTTTGCTGGAGGCTGTGGTAAAAATGTCACTTCTTGGTGCTGTTCGTGTCATTGGCAATCTCTTTAAAGCCAGTCAGAGCCACAGCATTGGTAGTTAATTTAGCTGATTTATACAAGAAAACCAGAGCCAAAAGAGTGAGATCAGGGCCTGTATGGTCTTCACCAATGGTAGAATCGAGGTAACAAGGAAGCATATTCCTTGTTGTGTGCTATAGATACTGTTACCATGGCAGATACTTCTTAATTGCTGAGCATCCCAGTTTATACTGGAGCAGCTACAGGGGAAAACATTTGGATTGATAGTGAACCTGAGCCAAAGTGTACCATGGAACAATTGTATTTTCTTAGTTATTGGCAATGCTAATGTTTTGACTGGGTACAAGAAAGGTATTTTTGCCTTTGTGCAGAGGGAAGATCCAAATGAGTATTTGTCTGGATGTCCAGTACACTTCATCCATACTGCAGCAAGAAAAGCAACATCCAGCCTTCCTCCAATTGAAGATATATTGGTTGACATGTACTGTTACTTTAATAAAAAGCAAAACAAGGAAGGGGACCAAGGACTTGTATGATGATTACTAATTATTGGCAGGTGTTTACAATGGTTTTTGTTGAATTGGGATCCACACCGAAAGAGCACTTCCACACCCAAAAGGAGAGAATTGAAACTGGCCACTATGTATAATCTGTTTTGTGCATTGAACCCTACAACAAGTATTGAATCAAAGAACCGGAGAAAGAAACAGAACGACTCCCAAGACTCAAACAAGGATTATGTACAGAGAAGGTTTTATTTGAGAAATGGAAGCATCCTCTGCTGAAAAGAAAGCACAAGGAATCTATGAGTTTGCAAAGTCACAACAAATGAACAGTATGTTTTATTTCTGAATTACACAGTTAATATTTATGATGAAATCTTGCTCATCCTTCATGTTGAAGATCCCAATATTCACTTGTGATCAGAAGGTCGCAACATGGATTTTTTAAAAGAAATTTATTGGTTTGTTTTGTTAACCCATGTGATATGACAGGCATGATTGCTGAAGATGTTAACATTTTTGCAGAATAAAATGTTAAGAACAACTCAGAAATAATAATTAGAGTGGGTGAAAATAAAGTTTTTGGCAAGTAAAAGCAAAAATCATTTGAGAGGGCCAAACATTAAGGAGTCATATAATAATGTAGTGAAGTACTTACAGTCAGCATATAATTACATAAATGCCAAATTGCCATTGAATGAGTCAATCTTGATGCCAGCAGAAGTTGCAAAGTTCAACTGCATTCTAAAGTGAAAGTCAAGATTAGACTACTTCTCAGATAGAATTCTATGCCAGATCAGTGCAGTCATGTCCATAGATAATTTTTTTTGAGCAGTTTGCATTCTGCCAAATACAGATTTTGTTTATTGGTATACAAGGTAAAGGATGGATGAAACATGGATGGAACTTGCAAAGTTGAAAGATGACAAGGAAATTTATTATTTGATGAATTGGCCATGGTTGTGGATTTTTACAATGCCACACAATAGTGTTCATGGTGAAAGAGTGTTCTTTACAGTTGGAAATAACAGAACTGACCAAGAAGTTACTCTAAAGATGAAACATTGGGAGCTTTAATGGTACTGGACATCCAGCAGACACTAGTGTGGAAACCTTGCTGAACACTCAAAATGGCTTATTAGTTTTTTGAAGTAACACTTAAATGTAGGTCTGATGATAATTCTTATGATAGCTTTCCTAAACATTTGAAGACCATCCAAAATATAGAGATTTAATACCTATTAGATACAGTGATTTTCAATAGAAAGAAATGTTATTTGTTTGGAATTGTTAATGCTTTAAAAATTATTTCAGTGTATAGTCAAGTTTGTACATTAGAAAGTGCATGAGTGTACAAAAACATTACATTCAATAGTGAATACAAACATTTAGTGACATACTTTGAATTCATACTGGTAATATATGTAAAATGATCATGGTTGTAGGAAGTGTTGCTTCTTTTGTTGGTAAAAGAAATAATGTATTTTGTTATAAAAGATAATAAAAATATTTCTCAGTAAAGTTTTGTTATTGTTGAACAGTTAGCTTTATAACTATACTACTGACTGTGGTTGAAAACTACTGGCAGTCTGCTTTTGGACTGCTGATGGATCTGGGAAAAGATAAATAAGTCTACTTACCTTTAATACTATTTCCCTGCTCTCCTCCATATCAATGAGAATTAGTGAGCTCGAGACCTGCCAAATCGTACAATTTGATTGAAAGTCTTATGGAAATGATCGTTCAGATAAGTACTTGTGGAATAATAGCAAATTATGAAAATGTGATTGTTGCAGAAAATTATGGATTCTTCATGTTTGGTTTGTATCCGGTTTTCATATTAGAAATCAATGTTGTTATTTGTATGTTTTAATGCCATTTTTTGGCACAAGTAGGGCTATACATAGTGACCAGTATAACTGGTGGAGGAAGAACCCTGGAAAACACTGGAGTGAACCATTGACCTACAAGAAGCTACTGGCAAGCTTTCTCAAATATCCTGAGACTTGAACCTACACCAACAGGTGAGATGACACTGATCCGGAACAGTGAGTGCTTTAAACCACTTGGACATTTGGATCCCCTCAGAATCATTGTTGTTCAGGGAATAAGAGTAACTTGACAGGATTACCTCAGAATAGATCTGTGAGTGTGTAACTGTCCATTGATAATAACCCAGTTAATAATGAACCATTTGCTGTATACCAAGTTTCTATCAGTACATGTTGCCCCTTAATTCCTTGGCTTGTAAAGGTGGCACTCACTTTGTTTTCAAGTTGACCGTCCTTTTAATCTTGCTGTGAATTTAATACATTGTTTATTGCCAAGTAGAGTTCTGCTTCCTCCAGTAAATGTTTGACATTAATCTCTTAGCCTATTTCTCCATGTGATAAGCCTTTGTTTGAGCGGGAGAGTGATACTTGGTCAGTGGCAAGTAATTGGGTGGTTATGTGATCTTGCCACACAGTTGAAAAGTGTTCAGGTGCAAGGTGCAACCTTTAATAGATTTCACAAACTGTATAATCAAAGTATTACTTAGTGAGGCTAAGGAAAAGATGATATTTATGATCACTGGACCATGGTGATTTAGTTAGACAAGGATGGAGGATTTCAGAACTTGTTCAGGCACTGATAATGAATTATTGGACTTTGTACCATATAACATTAGGTAGTGAAATTTAAAGGATACTATGAATTTTAAAAATGTTAACTTTTATGTTTATTTTGTACAACTCGTGGAATTAACATATTACGGGATGATATGACTTGGATCATTACCTATTGTTAAACCACTATTGTGACCTATAATTAAATTCATGGATTTATCATGTAAATGGATTTAAAATGGCAAGCAGTGTAGATTTTAGTGGATTTAATTCAAATAAATTAATTTGTATACATCACTCTCAATAATGCAATGATATGTTACATCATTGTTCTTAATTTTTCTGTTTTCCTATCCAACCATCCTTCCAGGCTTATTTATTTTTCCAAAATACAACTATGATTGACTGATTCATCTCAATATCTACTTCAGAAACTTCAAAAAGTTGCTGCTTGGATCATCCTTAGAATACCATGAACAAGCATGCCTCCGCTGCTCTGTACCTTACACTGGCTATCCATACGATCCAGAATTAAACAAAATTTGTTCTCTGTGCTACGTTTCACTGACGGGCTCCAGAACAACATACCTATCTGACCTCACCCATGTGTATACACCTGCAAGATGCTTATGCTCCTCTTCTGACACTTGCATTCTCAATATTCCCACTATGAAGTTGAAATCATATTTACAACATTCTTTTGCATACCAGGGCCCAGCAACGTGGATCGAATTGCCCACTGCACTTAGACACAAAGTCACAGTGATCTCATTCAAGAGCGCCCTTAAAACCCATCAATTTCAACTGCAAGAATAGTCATAATGACCTAATAATGTATTCTTTTTTAATGTATTCTTACTTTAAAAATTTACAGCATGTTTTCTGTTTCTAATTTTGTGATGTTTTTAATTTTTGTAATCATTTCATTATATATGCTTTGTTTTTCATGTTCTTTTTTAAGCTTTGTCAAATGTTGTAAAGTGCTTAGAACTTTTAAAGATTAGGCGCTATATAAAGTCCTCGTTATTATTAAGATGAGTTGCCCCTTCAGACAGATCTGACTTGCAAAAAACACCCCAACTTGTACATTTCAATGACTGAAAAATATACTTCTGTATGTCATATGTGACAGCATCACCCCAAAACAAAGCAGTTCACATTTGTACACAGCAAAATTTCCCTTTGATCAGGTTTCCAGGTAATTGATAAATAACATTAATGGGTAGCAGGTAGAATTTTTCTAAAATTTGTAGTTCTTCTGATGCTTTAAACAGCACATTTTTTTTTTCATGCATAACCTGCCGACTAAGTTTTTAGAATTGTCTGAAATTGTCATCCAATAAGTGGTATATGTTGAAAATAAAAGGGACAATAAACTTCTTAGAAGCTTAAGCAGCAGGGCAGAATAAAAAGGAATATTTAGAAATCTTGGGGTAAAAAAGCTGGGGGGAGCAGCAATTGCATATATTGGATATCGGTTTTTATTTGGGTTTGTGTTAGAAGATTGCAATTACCGTATGAAACTGAAGTTAAAAAAGCAGTGGAGAGATATCAAACAAAACTTGAACTGCATAGGGTGTGAAACGGTACTGGAGTTAATTAAGGTATATGTACTTTATAAATATTTTGTTAAATATAATGTTTAGAGTTCAGAATTCTTTAAATGCATATTTACTTTACAATAGCAGTATATAATATTTTGTATTCATTGCTGAAAACTGGTCACATTTATGGAACTAAATCAACTGTCTTAACCCATTCTGTCCTGAGAAGCAATTTTAAATACACTGTGGTAAAATGGAGCATCACACAGTAGCAGCAGAAGAAATTGTGATTACCTTCACCATGTTTACAAAAAATATTGTAACATTATTTTTTTTAAAGCATATAAAACTATGTATTTCTGAAAAGGTAATAAAATTGGCAACACAGTGATATATGTTTTGTTAAAATTTATTGATGTACAAGCACACAACTATATTTTGAAATAGGGATTTAAAAAAAATAAAAATAAAAATAAAAATTACCATGCATGAACTTAAGTGAATCTTTTCTCCGTGAAGATGAATGAAATGCTCCAAATAGTATGGGAATAAAATAAAGATAATTCTATTTCAAGTATTTTGGTCCAATTTGAAGTTTATAGCACTGTTAGTTCAAACATTATAATAATTTTACCAAAACTGCACAACTAAATACTAGGAACAATTTATTGAGTTCACAATCTAGAACATGTACTTCAGCCTGCAGTTTCTCGGAAAAAGAAACTTGACTGCAAATTAATCCTTGAAATCTTTAAACTGAATCATTAAAAGTTTTGTCAAAATTTTGAAGTTTGCATTATCACTAGGTCAGTATTCTTCTGGATGTTGAACATTTGCCCTTCAATTTAAATCCTGGATGCAATGGAGGAGAAAAATTACCCCGGACATAATCGTATTTAAATCCTTCAAAGTTAGCGTAATTGTCCGAATCGCTGTCGAAAAGTGGATGCAGTCATGCACCATCTATTTCATCAACTTCATTTCCATCTAAACCATCAAGTCAATATTATCTTCATAATCATCGAAATCTTCAACTTCAATGTCACTACCTTGGCTATCAATATCCATGTTCACATCTGAGTTTTTGTCCATTTTATCGATCGATTTTCAAATCAGCTGTTATGTTTTTAACGTTTTTTTTCTTCAAATTTTTCTGCGCATGCGTGCTTTAACCATTTCATGTTGTCGGTGAAGAGGTACAAAAATATTTGTGATGTATAACACATGTTTCTAGACGCTACATAAACACCTAGTGAAACTACGACTGAAGGTGTATTCTGGATAAAATGGTAGTCTACGACCAGAGGCATAGTCAGGATAGAATGGGTTAATGAGATGGTCTTGATAAGGTCATCCACCTCATTAAAGCAGTTATTACACAAGACTTGGTTCATGATAGTACTAGCTTCAGTTTCCAGTGTGAGTGAGGTACATGTACCAGGTATAAATCTTAACTACATGCAGTTTTTTTTTCGACATTTTTTTTTTTGTTGACAGTATTATTCATGATGCAGCCTGTTTTCATTTTAAAAGTCAATAGTCAGCATATAACTATACTCTCACAATTCCTAATCAAGCCTTTGAGAGAGGCAAACTGCAAACTGCAGGTGCCAGTCTGCACTTTTCACCAAAGACTTACTGCCAAATCTGGAATGCAAGACAACCCCACTTGACTGAAGAAGGGCATTATTATATTGGCTCACTAGATCATGAAGATTTCAGATCACGGAATAAGAGCAGTTTCTATGAGCATGACATTCGAACGTAATGTGTTAATTTGAAACAGTGGAGACTGTCAGCTAGCACACATAGTCTACATCCTCTCACTTTTATTTATATAATATAGTCTAAACAAAGAAGACATCTTGATTTTGTTGCCCCACTGGTAGCTGTGCATGACCTTAAAACTTTTGCTGGATTCACCTGAGAAACTTATAATTTGAAGGCAATAAGGTGCAGGATGCCAGAAGACTCTCCCTTGCACGTGAATAAATGCTCAATTTTTGGTTGTGCTCATCTCTTGTTAGAAGTTCATCTTCTCAGTGTAGCAGTTAATGAGGCTTCTATACCATAATGTTAGTAGAGGTTAATAGCTCAAGCCATTTCCTCCAGTTACCTATTCCATGAATGTAGTCACTAATGCAGTTGACTGAATGAAAAATTTTATGGTTTAATTAATATGAACCTAGTCACATTTCTATCACGTCCTCCCACCCTTTCCTGCACATGTGAACAACCTGTTTACGTTGTAACTCGAGTGTAAATTAACATCTGGGATAAGGATCACCACCCATTGGGCATAAGCAGAGGTATATGTGAGAGTTACTCGCCTTGGTCCATATTATATATAGACATAAGTACTTCATCAGTTGTAAAGGTAGGGTTGGGTTCTGAAAGGTAGTAAAAATTAATTGCTAATGATAATGTGATCAGTTAAGTAAGTTTGGAGAAACATAATTTACTATAAAATTAAATTCAGTTCCTGTCACACCAACTTTCTTTTCATCAAGCTACTACTTAAAGAAAGCCTGATGTTTGTATGTTCATAAGGAGTTGACTCCTACACATCCCTTAGGAAATTCAATGAGGATTTAGAAATCAGTTAATAAAAGTTTTGCATAGATATTACTTTTTAAAACTATTTGTTAAATTTTGTTTCACCAACTATACATACAGGTCACCTGGAGATGGTGAAGTTTCTGCTAGAGGCAGGGGCAGATCAAGAACACAAAACAGATGAGATGCACACAGCACTTATGGAGGCCTCAATGGATGGACATGTAGAGGTGGCCAGACTCTTGCTTGACAGTGGAGCTCAGGTAACTCAAAGCATTTTGAACTGAGTTTTATTGTTACACAGCATGGTGTCACCAAAGTTTTAGGCAGTTTGACTTGTTAAAATATTTAGTATGGCCTTGTCCACCCAAGAATTGGGTGCCATTGTGCATATATTTTGCATGCTCTTGGTGAACAATACATATTTTCCCACATCACAATAATAGATGCATTCACAGCACCAACTATTTTTCAGAGTTTTTTATATTATGAAAAGGTCAACAATCGTCAACTTTGGTCAGCCTGTAATTGTATTTTTTTGCAAGGACACATAAAATTGACAAACATGGAAATAGAAAGTGATATCAATGAAAGAATATACATCCTGCTGTATACAGAGTGACTCACCTTTTCCATTTTAATGTCAAATAATTTTTGCTGTAAGCCATTAGTGATTTATTTTTGTGTCATTTGTGCTCAAGCTAAGCCACTGAGAAGAGACAAGCATGATTCTGCAAAGCATCTGGGGTGCAGGTAGCTGTTATGGAATGGCATCACCTATTCTTTGTTCTGTTTTTGTAACATTCAGATCTTATCTCCATGGTTGTTATTTTGACCAAAATAACTTTGCCAACAATAGCCATCACATTTCCTAAGCACATTTCAAATTGATGCAGGTAACTGCTAGTGGCTGTATACAAAAGAAGGCATGGAAGCATGTAACTTGACCGGTTAAAATGGAGTTAATTTGACAGGTGGAGGCAGATGAGTGAACACATTGATTTTTTACGTCTGTTGAATCTGCATATCATCGGACAGTATGAAGAAAAGTGTATCTACTTCAACATTGACAGTATTGTTATCTGCATGTGACCAGACAATGTAGCGAATAGATGGCCTGAACAGAAGCAAAATGTTAATGAGCTATTGTCCAAGGCTCTTTCTCTATAAAATGACCTAAATCCAATGAAGGTGAAGATTCATCCACAAACGTGACTGATTTAGCTGAACTATTTTTTTTCTTTTGCTTATACACATGCATTCTTCTACCAGTTCATTGAGTACCATGGGAATAATTGCTGGATATATGTATTTTCACTATACATTGTACTTCTGATGCAATCATCTTTGACATTATGCAGAATATACATGTATTTTTATCAGTATGAATGATAAAGAGAAAATATTTGAAATTAAATGAAGAAGTGAATGAAATTGTGCAGCAGTTAAAACCAAAATCTTTGAAATTAAATATGGAAGTCAACAAAATTAAATATTGGTATGTGTCAGTCACTCCTTGGTTTTTCCTATTGTAGTTACTTGTGTTGCTGGCTTAGATCCTAAACAGCATGTCTAGCATAGCACTGTATATACTTGTAATTGCATTCTACTGTCTAAATACAACTTTAGAAAGTGTGCATGTTTCAGTACCTTTTACAGCAGTGATATAAAGATCGAGAGATCGAGATTGAGTTTTGTAGTTTAGATAAATGACCAAAAATATAATGGTACTGATTACCATTTTTATATTAAGTGCATGAGCAAATTTCTTGCCTGGCTGTAATGAAGAAGTGAATTATATACTGAACTTGCTTGTGTATTCATCCAAGAGGAATATAAAACTTGAACATTTTTATAATCAGATAATATTCCTTTCTAGTTATTGCAATTCTTCATTTGATAATTAAAAAAATGGTTGTAATTTTTTCATGGTTAGAGGAAGATTTCTCTTAGTAGTGATTTGTATGTGTTTAGCACTGATAAATCTAAAGGTTTGATTAAAAATAAAGATGAATTTTATTATAATGGCTGCAGGATATGGTTCTTAGGCATTTTGTCAAAAGACCTTTTGTAATCATCAAAAATTCATATTTCCAAAAACTTGAAGATAGAAAAATGATTGGTTGATCAATGTTTATTGGTACACACACATGAAAGAGTATTATATCTCAAGGCAATTCTTCATCTTCATCTCCTGTGACATGCCTCAGAGACGGGCCTTGCCAGATCCGTGCAGGGTTCCAACTTGTACCCATAAAGTTATGAGTTGGATACACTAACCACTTGGACACACACAAATTTATGAGTAGTATTAGCAAAATTTATGTTGATGGGAACATTTGGGAATATTGTCATTTTCAGCAAGGTTGTGGTTGATAGACTATTGCTATTACACTATTTTATTGTGGAGATCTTCTCTGTTCAGGTGAATATGCCAGCTGACAGCTTTGAATCGCCACTGACCTTGGCGGCATGTGGAGGACATGTGGAACTTGCCAACTTGCTGATTGAAAGGGGTGCCAATCTGGAGGAGGTCAATGATGAGGGATACACGCCTTTAATGGAGGCTGCAAGAGAGGGACATGAAGAAATGGTGGCACTACTCTTAGCTCATGGTAAGGAAGAAATAAAATTAATAATTTAATGATTTTCCATGCACGATAGAAATATATAGCTCCCAAGTAACCATATTTCCTGTTTGTGTTGTATTTTGGACCTGAATATGTATCTTTTTCTTGTTAAAAAATCTGATTTTGTTATTTTAAAAAAAATAAAAATTTCCTTGCATTTTTTTGTTTAGAATAGGCACCTAGTTCCATTCTGAGAGAAATGTGCTACATGTATATAGGGAAATAGAATGTAAAATATGTTTGGCTTATTTGAAATCTACCATGAAGGCTACCATGCCACCATATTGAATCGAACAGGCAGTTGCTGCTATCACTATATCTCATCTTAGTAATATTTAACTTCTAGTTATGCTGCTTCATGATCAACAACTCAGCCTGAACTTAAGATGTTTATACAATCTTTAGGGAACCTTTATTGTAATTTGATCAACATTTGGTTTAGTAAATTTCTTTATGAAATGAGTCTTCCTATTTCATTTACATGTGTTGCTGGCGATTTATTTCCCCCACTTTTTCCAGATGTTAAAATTACAAAGGATTACTTGTGTGCAACAATGAAACAAAAATTGTACAGAATTCAGATCATACCTGAAAGATGGTACATTGTAATCGATAATGATTGGGAAAAATATGAGGTGTGGGGAAGGCTCCTCTAAACAACCTGTGTCTGAGTGTGTTGCACTCTTGCACCTTTAGAATGGGCACCTGAAAAGAACAGGGTGCTTATTTAGAAGGTGCAAGAGTGAAACACATGTGTCTTTTACATTAAATAATTAAGTTACTGTCCTACTTTACTGATGATTGTAGTCATTGTAAAGAGTTAAATATGCATTGAAGTTTTAAAAATCAGTATATTTTCCTGAAAATAAATATTTTATTATAAGCAGAAAATTAACGACAACCTTTCATGCACCAGTTATGTTGAGGTTCTTTGTTTATGTCTGAATGTCGCATTATCACCTACCTTTTGTGGAACTTGGAATACAGATTGGCTTTGTTGTCTACATTTAACATTTTTTTGTGAATTGTAGATATAGCTGCCCTGGATTGTGCTTCTAATGTTGAAAGTTTTTTGCTGAAAAAGGGAATAGTTGTTGTAGCTTCTTTGTGCAAATTCCATTACACAGAATGTGAGCAAAACTAGGTTCATGGAAATTGATCATAACCAAGTTGGATGAAGCTTTGGTGGTTTAAGTTTTAAGGCATTGGACTATTAGCCAGAAGGGTATGAGTCTCTATTTCCACAATCAGTTCAGTCCATATCAGCTGCAGTAATATGTCCTCAGGCATGGTGCTTTATTCTGCAAGTTTTTGTATGATATAATACTCAAAGTGTATCTATTCTAACATATATTATTGAATCAATTCTAGCTATGTTTTCTATATCATTTGTTAAAGAGAATTGTTTTGTATTGAGTATTTTGTGTTTATACATGTGATAAATATATCCTTTTGACATCTTTGTAAAGTAATGGCGAGATTTATCAAGAGATCCCAAAATAAGCACAATTAGGAGTTGTAGTTCTAAAAATGACAAATCTGTTATTAACAATTGTATTGAAAAATTCTCCAACATTTTTTTATATTTTAAAATCTGTTTCAAATATTTATGTTGAAATAATAATGTCTTGGTTTGCATGGCTTAACAGGTGCTGACATAAATGCCCAAACAGAAGAAACCCAGGAGACAGCCCTGACATTGGCCTGCTGTGGAGGTTTTTTGGATGTTGCAGATTTTCTCATCAAAGCAGGTGCTGATATCGAGCTAGGCTGTAGTACACCCCTCATGGAAGCTGCCCAGGAAGGTCACTTAGAGTTAGTCAAGTACCTCTTGAAAGTCCGTAAGTACTGTAATTTTTGGTCATTGTTTGATGCACACTGCAGGAGTCATTTTTGATGAAAAAGAACCATGGCTATATTGGTAGATAGACACATATATGGGCTTGGACAACCTCACAAAACTTCACATCATTTTCATGGTTGTTGCAATCTTTTATAATTTGTTGACCCTAATGAAATTTCTATAAATTGGTCAACTGATGATGGTCTTTTTGATATTACTTTGTATTATTAAATGATTGCTGTGTTTTAGAGGGTGATAAAATATGATTTAATGGACCTTAGTTTTGCCGATAGGTGCCCACAAGGTCAGGGAATGCACATGACTCGTGATACTGTTATATGGCATTTGTGGTGTTTTCCTTGTCCAGCCTCTGTCTTAGTACAGAGTACAACCACTGAGTGCTGGCGATTTCATGTTCTGCATAGTTTTTGATCCATTATATATGAATTCATGTCACCACTACTGGATTCTTCGAATTCATCATTTTAAGAGAGATTTCTTTCTGATGAATTACCACTAACAGTATTTTTACAACTAAGATAGTTGCCCAGAATATATATGCTGTAACTTAGATGCAGCCAACAAAACAACACAAGTTTTGGCTTGATCTGGTACTTACATTTCATGTCTTCATTTCTTGTGTTAAAAATGTAGGAGTATCTGGTGGAAATTCAGGGTTTAAAACGAACAAAAAACTGAAAATGACTCTCTCTTTTTTTGTTCTTCATTGTTGTTGCTGTTTTTGAAAGTTACATGAATAATTGAAGCTAAAATTCAGAGAGATCCTTACCTTTATTTACTTTCACCCAAACTCATTTTGCCTAGGTCTGTCCACCTCAAATTTCATTTTACCCTTGCTTTTACTCCTGATGGATAAAAATTCATCCTGGACATCCAATTATAACCATCCATTATAGTTTTGTTTTAAAAGATGCAGAAGGAAAAGTTAGGCATAACCTATGCAAATGGGCAGATCTCATAATTTTCACATTATTTAAACTGCATGAGGATAGCAAAATTTAAGGGTATCAAATATTTTGTAGAGTACTGCAGAATATACAAAGATCTTCGACTCCAAAAAATAACTATATATATTTTTTTGCAGGATAGAAGCAAGAACTGACATTTTCTGCTGTCACATACTTTATTTCATTTATTTTTATGCATATTATTTTTCTTGATTTAGTGAAAAATTATATTTTATCAGTACATTAATTCTTGAACTTGGCATTCTTGAAAATTGGTATCCTATGAAAATTAGTGAATTCTTTCGAGTCTTTGTCTGTCTTGCTAATGGAAAATAATATTTACACACTAGATACACAATACTGTTATGATATTTTGTAATCAGTTCATATGCAGGTAAATTCAGTTGGCTTTATCCATTATTTGCAGGTGCTAATGTCCATGCTCAGACAGGCACAGGAGACACTGCTCTAACGTATGCATGTGAAAATGGACATACAGATGTAGCAGAGGTTCTGCTGGAACATGGTGCAGAGCTGGTTAGTGCATTAAGAACATTTCCAAAATTTGATTGGTTTATTCAAATAAGGATCAAATGGGACAATCATGACTGTTTGATGTGTTCTTTACCTATTTTAACTAAAGTTGAATGTGTGGTGGACTCATTATTTAAGTGTTAATTGCTTGCCAGTTTCATCTCCCCAAATTTAATTCAGGAGTGTTTGAAAAATATATGCAAGATGTTCAACCAACTTACATTAATTGCAGCATTCCAAGGTTGATATAATCTTGGCCCATTTTACAATGCTGCAGATTCTATCAATATGATTTTAGGTACTTTACTCAATTATAAAGTGTTAAACTTCCACTACCTCAAATCCAACATTCCCAAGTAAATAAAAAGACATCAACCACATCATTTGTAGCAATACCAGTGCTCTCTAAGGCAAAGTCAGAAAAAAATTTAATGGAGCCACATTAACTCAGTTGATAGAGCCTTAAACCTGTCATCCAAAACTCATTGATTTGATACCTGCACATGTGAGATGAAATCAACTGCCTTGTGCCGTTGGTAAGGGCACTTAGCTCCTATTTTCTTGTAGTCCAGATATGTCTTTTGCTATTCACAATTTGTCAGCTTCAATATTTGTAACATTTTTGTCTATCATTTCTTTCATATTTCTGGATCATAACTCCAAATCCATTCAAGATATATCTCAAATTTTGGTAAACATTAGAGTCATGGTCCAGATATGCCCTTTTCTTCTTCAGTTTCACTATTTTTTAATGTTTTTTCTTTTTGTCCATTGACTGTTCAATCCATCTATCCATCATCCACACTTATATTTCTGGAGAAAATTCTAGAATCAAGGTTCTGAACATCCAGCTCCCTTATCAGAGAGAGGGGCATCCATCGTAAAGAACATATCACATAAAGTGGTATTGTTCCAGTCGCTTTTTGGACATTACCAGAGTGTATACCCTGCCAGTATTCACGGACAGTTAATGTTGATTGTGCCAACTTCCACCAGCAAGACGGAAATATTTTGGTGTTAACTTGATAAAGAACCTGTATGATGATAATCAATCCAGATAATCTTGGACTCCTTGGGAATGCAGTTTTAAAAAATTGATGATATGTTTTAGGGTTTTAAATCTATATTTTGATTTATATTCTAAGTAGCACATATGAAAATGTACTGTGCAGTATAAAAGTTTTATTTAGCTGTTAATCCTTGAAGTGTAATTTTGTGCTGCTGGTAGATGTCTTGTAGCTTTTACAAAGACGATTTCTTTTTCTGACAGGCAACTGTTTACACATATGTAGTTCAACTTGACATGAATGGTTGTTAAATTACATTTGATTTGTACCTTTGGGCTCCAGAACAAGCATTCTCTCATAGTTTTAATCTTGCATTTTTTAAGGAAAGTTTACGAATGCTTGTTTAAAATATTGACTACATAGAAAACTCAGAATGACTAACTCCCTTGCGATGCTTAATTAAGTAAATACTGGTTGATAATGGTGATAATGACATTGATTTAAAAAGTTTTGAAGTATTTTAGTTTATTGGGGTTGGGAAGGGAAATATCTGAATGATTTTGATCCAGAAAATGTTCAGTATAAGTCCAGTGTACATGATAAATAAAGAAAAATAGATGGCATGCATAGTTCAGCTGTATTTCAGAATCTAATGGAGAATACCAAACCCAACTAAAATATAGGCAGTTTAAAAACAAGGCAATTTTCATTTCTTTTCTCAAACAATTTAGCTTTGAGGGATCTTGCACTCTGTTACAGAACTATAATGATTTTAAGCAGGCAAAGCTAGCTATACATATTCCCCATCCCCATCAGATAGAAGACTGTTGTTGTAGGGTTTAATGCCATTTTCAGCACAAGATAGGCTATACATAGCATTGAGTATAAAAGTTATAGGAAGAACCTGGGAAAGCCCAGAAAGAACCACAATCCCCCAAGAAGCAACTGGTAAACTTTCTCACATACCCACATTGGCTGAACCCGAGACTTGAACCCACACAGACAGGTGAGATGGCAGTGATCCATAACCATGAGTGCTTTAGACCATTCGGACACTCAGGGCCCCAATAGTAGACTGTAAAAAAGGGGGGTAACAAATTCAACACAAAATTAATTCCATCTTTGTATGGAATAATAGAGCAAAAATGATAAATGATATTGAATAGTTATGACAATAAAATTAACTGGTAAGAGCTTCATATTGCAGCGATTAATACACTGCCAAAATGCTCAAGATTATTCTCTCTTTAATGTGTAATCGAGTGTGTATTATATGCAGCAATGTTACAACCTGAAACCTAATGTTAAATATATTTGTTATAATATCTCATGTACACTACCCTTAGAAAAATGTATACATATTCTGTAGAATATTATCTGTTAAGTATTATTGTTTTATTAATAAATATTGATAATTTGACTGGAAGACTTATATTGAGAATGTTGTGCAGATGCATATATTTCAGTTTGTGTTTTCTCTAATATATATATGTTACAAAGTTATGATTATTTTTATTGAAAGATAATTAAGATAGTTTTGTTTAAATTTAGTTTCGTTTTCACAAAACTTATTCCTAAAACCTATCTTATACTGTAACTACTTGTTGTTTGAAGAGAAAGAACTTTTTAAGACTATTGTTAAGTTGGGCCAAATTGATTATAATCTGGCATAAATGATTCAACTTTCCCTTCCCTCGCACTATTTGATCTCACAGCTTGAATCCACTTTTTTTCTGATAAACAGAATCTTTCTGAAAAAAAAGAAACTTTTTTTGTAATCATTACTCGTTGGCTTACATCCATATGCAAAATTGTGCACCATTTTTGATGTTTTACTGTTTAGTTTACATCCATATACAAAATTGTGCATTATATTTGCTGTACAAAAGCATGATCATAAGATATAATATCACATAGACTTTTAAGTGAGGAAATTAACATTTGAATGGCTAAGATGAATACAAGGGATAAATGTATGTCATACCCAGTTTTGGCACCAGGAAATTTCTGGTTGTTTGTGGAGATTGCCAAATAATTTTTAAGTCTAAACATTTTTATGGTGTGCATGTTTGTACATTGTAGGTAGCCAGTGACCTTTATGCATGATTGAATAATAATAGTCAAATTTATTTCACTGCAACTTCAAAACTAGAATACAAGGTTCTAGATATATTAGGTCAAAGTCTATCTTATGAATTTTTAACTTCAGAATTATAATAAAATTGCATATTTTTAAAAGTGGTTATAAAAAATAATTTTAAAAAAGTTGAATGTAAAATAAACATAGACACCAGGGTGGCAAATGATGGTGGTATTTGCACACTTTCCCATTTATTTGTACACTGCTTTAATTTTAAAAATTAAAAGCATCAGATATAAAAAAAATTAATTTTAAAAATTAAAAGCATCAGATATAAAAAAAAATACCAAAAAAAACTAGTTTTCATTTATCATTTTAAACTTTGACTTAATTGTTGCCACAAATGGGTGGGGTGCAAATACTAAAGATCTATGAAAATGACAATTTTTTTTATACAAAATGTTAAAAATTAAATTGTAAAATGGTTATAAACTTTTAACATAAATTAATGGAAAGAATGTTTATCAAAAGGAACAATCACTAATCCTCAAAAAATAAAGCTACAATATATTTTGTTTTGGCAAAAATGTTTCTATGCTTTTCTGTGTCATAATGTTTTTAAGTTTTCTATCTTATTCTTTTATGCAGCCCAATTTCTCTTGTATTAGTGAACAAAACCCGTACAAGGTGGAGCTGCTGTGTCTTCTTGGTTAGCATGCAACCAAAAGGGTGTGGGTTTGAATCCTACCATTGGTCAAGGTCCGCTACTATGGTGTAGCCTTGGGAAAGGCAGTCTACTTCAGTTGCCTTTGCACAAACTATAACCAACTTATTTTGTTGAGCTGTGAAGCAACAAACCAAGCCAAAATCCTGTGGCATGAAAGCTGCACCAGAATTGTGACGTTTGGATTCTTTAATATGACAATGAGAAAAATGAATGCTTACAATTGTAATAGCAGTAAGTAAATATGTTTCCCAGGTATAGGACTCAAGTCACCTCATTATCCTGATTTGTGCACTGTAATGTATTTAAACAAAAGAACAAAAAAATGTATGCACCAATTCTTACATATCTTAACTTGCAGGAGCACGAATCAGAAGGAGGACGAACTCCGCTTATGAAAGCTGCTAGAGCTGGCCACCAGTGTACAGTTCAGTTTCTTATTAGCAAGGGTAAGTTGATAATAAGCATTCAGTGATCTCGCTAGAATTTTAAAACTAAGAGTCCCACTAGCAAAAGTTGTAGTTCCATCTCAGAAAACTATGAAATTATAAGAACTATTGGTTACCATTTTACATTCTTTATAACATTGACATAGCTCTCGTTTATCCATGAGAGTGAGACTGTATTTTGTCAATCCAAGGAGTGTCTTATTCCAAGCACTAAGCTAGGCATCACACGCTTTTCTTACACTTGGCTAGTGCCCCATCTGAACTTTATCTCTTTGCTGAATCTGATTACAATCTTTGACAGTTTGCCGTTTAACTCCAAAATACATATCCAAATTTGTGAATGGCATTTTGTCTAAGTCTCAGCAGGTCTTGATTCCGAGGTCACGTGCATTTCTTATTCGATAAACTAGGAAATGAACATAATTATGAAAGCTAAAGTTGTTTATTTGATGTACTCTTATAAATAACCACAAGTTTATCTCTGGGTCTTTCAACCTCTGAATTCAATCACTGTAAATATCAGTATATTTTCACACCCTGCCACCAGTCAAAACCTTTGAACTTGCCACCCAGCTATTGCATCATGTTCTTTTGCTGTACTCTTATAATGGCAACATCTACATAAAGGGGTCTTTCAGCCACTGAATTCTGTCATTGTAAATATCAGCACAGTTGAATGATTTTTAAGGAGGTGGCTGAAGCAGGACTGTAAAGTCTTTGAAATTTGCAGCCCAACTATTAATTCGTACGGAGGATTCCTGCCTAAGTGATTTTCTGAGTCCCCAATAAAAAGCAGGCGTCCAAATATGTGTGATTAAGCATTTATGAGACCTCTGGCATTGATAAAATAATATTTTCTAACCCTTCTGCCAAATATTTTGTAGGGGTTTAAATATGCCTCTTTATATTTAGTGTTAGTATTAACATTTTTTAGTGCTCATTCTTCTAATCTATTGCAGTGCAGTTAGTTTTTTCATACAGATTTAGCACTTAATATATTCATAGATATTTTGCAGTGTTGCATTTTCATTCAAATTTGTGCTATGTTTTTAGGAGTGGATGTAAATAGACAAACATCAACCAATGACCATACTGTGCTGTCATTGGCTTGTGCAGGAGGTCACCTTTCAGTTGTGGAGTTGCTGCTAGCTCATGGAGCTGATCCAACACATAAGCTTAAGGTATGTTAGTATTACACATTTTGTTTCAGTTTTTGTTTGCATTTTTGAATGTGAATACAGAGCTTTTTAAGGGATTTCCCATTATCTTTTATAAATGACTGTAGGTTAAATACCTTAGAGAAATTGTACTTAAATTTGGTTTGTTAGCTTGCCTGTCATGCTTCAATAATTGCTTATTGCCACACTAGAGGCAACCTTTCTTATCCAGTTTGGCTCAGATTTTGCATACATGCTTGTAGTCATCTTGGACAAGTTTACCGATGAGCAAGAGCTATGCATTTTATTGAGCTGATCTTGCATCTAATTGATTGAAGTTTCTTGTTTTCATTCTAGGACATATTTGGTCCAATTTTGATTAGACTTGGAATATGATATCAATGCATATTAATGTAATTTTGTGTCTGGTTGATTTCTGTTGTTACCACAGAGGCCATATCTTTGATTGGTTTTAATCAGATTTTAAATAGAGGCCTGATGATAATAATCTCAGAAGAATTTATAATGTGAATCATCGTGTATTCAAATGAGGTGA
Organism: Potamilus streckersoni; assembly: GCA_016746295.1. Taxonomy (NCBI): domain Eukaryota; kingdom Metazoa; phylum Mollusca; class Bivalvia; order Unionida; family Unionidae; genus Potamilus; species Potamilus streckersoni. The sequence goes on from JAEAOA010000201.1 coordinate 310,948, forward strand.
TCTTGCTACAGATTGCTTGAGCTTGATTATGACTCTGGAGGCCATATTTCTGATCTGACTGATAATACTTGAATTCTGTATGTATCCCAACCTGATATTAGAGTTCTATAATGAACAAGATAAAATAGCAATATCTAGGCCAATTTTGATCAGTCATGGAATATAAATATAAGATGATCTTTACCAAATTCCATAATGGGTGAGATCCTTCAGATAATGAGCTGGTAATATGTCTCAGTCGCCAAGTATGCCATACTCAAATCTTATTTAATTAAACTTGGAATATATATATATATATTCACACACACACACACACACACACACACACACTCAGTTATGTCGCTGGCCTAGGGGTTTGCCAAAAAGCATCGAGATAAACGAAAACCAATATGGCATCAATATAATTACATGTGCTTGAAATTGCATTATGTACATGATGTGCTTAGTAAATGAGAATGTACATGCACATATTTTTGGATGTTTTTTTTTTCTAAACAACAGCGTTGCCACGATCTGTTTGATGCAGCGAAAGGTATGCTATAAAAATATACATACATGTTAACAACAAAAGGCAAATGTGCAGCAACTAACAGCAGAGATTTACCAGTATACAATACAAACCACCGTCGTTTCTCGTTACAAACCTTTATTATATTCTCCAACATAGCAAACACAAAGATCGCTGAAAAAATTAAAAAAATGTGCAGGGTGTAGTTCGATTTTACAAAAAGCTAACCAGTGTCAAAATTAAATTTGCGAGTCATTTCACTCTGACAGCTCTGAAAAGTATGGTAAATAGAATAGCTGCAGCATGTTATCCTTAGACAAAATCAACAAAAGTGAGTGAACTGTGTCATTGGAGTGAACGACCATATGGACCATCATCACATGCTACGTGAACTCAGCACATGCGCAGTTAATCTAGTATGATAATTTTATTGGCAAGTCATAAGCTAGCATAAAGGTAACCAATCACAAGAAGTACATATAAATTAAAAATATTGGAAGACTATTCTTGTAAAAAAGTATCTCCATTCCCACGAATTAAACTTTCACAAGTGAACACCTGGCAATCTTGGACCGTATATATCACTGTAGTATAAGTTTGCACACAATATAGGGATTCTTTCACTCCTGTATTTTGAGAAATAAATAATTATTTTTAATTAGGCAAAAGTTATTTATTTGCTGTTTGCTATTTCTTCTTGCTGAGTTTAAGTGTTTGTGACAACCAACAAACAAAAGGATTAGCCATTCCATTAATTTTATCTGTTCTATTCCTGTCTTCAGAAGTCAGTCAGTTGTAGGTATAGTAGCATAATTGACTGTCAAAACATACAGTTCTTGGCCATATGTCAGCATAAGCAGATTATGATGTAACAATGCGCAGCTAAGATGGGGTTGTTGATACAAAGGATTATTTGTGTACTGATTGATTCCAATTCCTTACTTAGTTAAGTTTGTAGCTTTCTTCCGTTCTCCCTTTTATTTATCCAGATTGTTTGTACAAATTAAATAACCAAAAGGTTTGTCACCAGATTTGACGTTTTTGTTACCAATAAGGGGGAAAAAAAGTCATGGTCATGGGGATCGAGATAACCACGTTAATTGGCAAATTTGGCCCTCTTTTGTGCTCGAGGTATTAGGGTTTTAGGGTTCGGTGACACAAAAGAATCAACATAACCTTTGACATAACCGATGAGAAAATGCTAAGACAAAAAGAGAATTTGGCAGTTTCACTTCAATAGGGTTGGCGGAAAAAACCGAGGTTGAGATGAGTGGGATTGACTGTGTATATATGTGTGTGTATATATATATATATATATATATATATATATATATATATCAAGATTGTGGACTAGTTAGGTAGTGAACCAAATTTATACATTTTAATTGCAAGATCTTGCATCTGTTGGTTGATGCAGTTACTAATCCAGATCCATATTTTTTCTATGATTATATCTCTCCCACCGTTTCAACCTCCAATTTAATTTTTAGACTTATAATGATTTTTCACAGCTGTATTGCATTTTGGACTATGACAATTTTTTGCAAAAATCTTGTATGCATGATGAAGCAAAAGTCTTGAGATACACAAATGAAATTTGGTTTGCCTGTTTGCATTAATTTGCAGATGATCTGATTAGATTTTCAGACCATAGCAATATTTCACTTTTTGGCATTTTTTAAAATATTTGTTGGGATTGCACCTGCTTGATAAAAATACTGTTAGCATTTTTAAGTGCAAATCCTCTTACAGCTGTTCCAATAAAACATACATGGTACCCAGGGAAGGCACTTTTAATGTGGGGTACACACCCATAGATGCAATTTGGAATTTTCTTGTCATTTTAATAAGAACTGTGAAATCAAAGTACCCTGGCATACAGTTTTAAAAAAACTGCCTTTCTTAGATACCATGTATGTTTAGATGTAACAGGTCAGTGAATGAAATTTGATAGAAAATCTTCATTTATATATACTGTCCTACCCACTTATGTCGACATCCTTGGACCTGAGGATGTCAGCATAAGTGTTGGGTGGGTGGGGGTGGGGAGGAACGGATAAAAGATACAAGTTAAATTCATCAGTAATGAGTGACCTGTTGTCAGAGAGTAGCATTTACACAGTTGAGAAAAGAAACAATGAAAATTTTGACAAAGACAAAACTAGTGTGAAAGACTTGTATATTGACAAATTACGTTTTGTTACCTTTGTGTAATAAAATCCAATAAAATAATGGATAGGTCACATCCTGATATTAAAAACATTACGTAACATGTATTCAATATATCACGTAGTTATTTACATGCTTCAAGTAAATGTATATGTACTTAAATTGGCCTGGATTTTGGGTCAGTCTGTTCCCATCTTATTAAGGCTACCATGGGGATGGGAAATGAAAACCTGTCAAAAACTGGTTTTCATAACTTGATTTAGTGGAGTAGGTCAGGGAACCAGACTGACTTTAAGTAGTATCTCAAATGCTTTAAACAGTACATATCTCAAGGTATTGCTTTTAGAATTTCAATAGATTGTGTCCAGTAAATGACAGATGTTTAAGATGAAAGGGAAAACAAGCTGGTCTAACTTCTGGAACTAAATTGACTGCCTTTGTGAGAAGGTCCTTTTTGGGTTTGCAGATCTGTAGAGGCAATTTTTTAAATTCGATTTTTATCAAATTTGGTATATAGGTTTGTATTATCAGTATCTTGGATGAGGTTGAATATGGGTAAGTAGGATGCACATTATCACTCTGGAGGTCATATATCTGATCAGTTTTTGATAAACCTTGGACTATAGACTTACATGTTACATGATCACAATTTTGCACAAGTTTGATCTAACTTGCTACCTCTGTTGAGAATATATTTCAACTGCCTTCATTAAAACTTCGTATATAGGTATATATCATCAAAATTTTGGGCAGGTTGCTAAAATGCTGTCGGTTCTTTTTTGTGGGGTTGAAGTTTTTGTAGATTTTGCATTTGCTAACCCAAAGAACAATGATCATTCCAAGGAAACAATAGGTCACAATTCCGTATCCACAAAATGCAGAAACCAATTCCAATGTAACTGACACACTTGAACAATCATTGATGCTGAAGCGCTTATCTCAATTTTTTTTTGTTGCAGAGCACAATTTGCCATTTGCAATTGTAGGTCACTTTATTGGACCTATGTTAAAAAATGTTCCCAGATGGCAATATTGCTAAGAAATCCATTTGCAAAGGAACATAATAATGAGAAAAATTCAAGATCTTTAATAAAGTTTAAACATCAGTACCATCCAGCTTTTGATAACCTTAAAAAAGGAAAACTAAAAGACTGACAATTTAATTGGGATGGGGCAGAGGTTTCTTTACAAATGTTTGGCCCCAAAATAGGTTGAAAAATGTAACTTGTTTTATTTATAATCTTAGTTGACAGTGAAGTAAAAGTGAATAATAAGCAACAAATATACTGGATGGAAAGAAAATGTGCTCCCTCTAATGACACTTGCATCACCTTCAAATCCTGTACTGAACTGCTTAGAGCAGCAAAGTCTGCATGCAGATAAGATTATTTCATTGCCCAGTAGAATTGAAAAGCACAAACTTTTATAATTTTATCTGTGCTGGTTATTGACCACCATAGCTTATGTGTTGACTTGTTTCTGCCTTCCATCCATCAATTAGCACAAGTCTGTTATTGCTGCTCTTCCTAGTCATCCTATTTGGACACCACAGTAGCCAACTTGCAACTTTGTTTCTGTTCCTCCCAAGTGGATGGTTACATGAACGTGGAGGTTTCACTGAAAGGCTTGTTTGGTTATCTGGTCAGTTTTTAAATGAAATGGTGCCAGTTTGATGTCCAATATGGTTGTCATAACAGCCCTATTGAAAATCCTATTGCATCGGAACAGATAGTGATTGATATTGACCTGTGGTTTCATTAGATGACTTATTATGTCTAGATGGTCCCAAGTTAAAAATAGTTCCACATAAACTTCCTGTATGCGACCACCATGACCATCTTGAAAAGCACATTGCTTCCACTTGTGAAATGAAAGACATATTAACATGGGGTTTCCACCAGAATATCTTAAATGAAATAGTGGTGTCTCCCCCCATTCTGGACATTGAGTAAGGCAACAACTGTCAAGTTGCTACTAGTGTAGTATCAGTCTTGGGTGTTCAGCAGAGGACTTTTTTTTATTATATCTATTTTTGGTACTTAATGAAAATGATGTGTATCTGCTGTGCAGAATGTCCATCATGGCAGCCATATTTGTAAATCATGATTTTGCTGACTTTTCCTTAATGGGTCATCTTTTTTAGCATGATGTTTTCACCAAAGACTGATTTTGATATATAGTTGTTTCTGAATCAAACTTGCGAATTTTACTCGAATATGGCTGCCAGATTAAACGTGTTCAAAATCTTGTCACCAATTTTTATGAAAATCTTTTTGACGTGTTTGTACAGAATGAAATTGTGCTAAACTTTCATCCAGTATGGCTGCCTGTGTTCCTGATTTGACATCTTAACTCAAAAATATATATAGATGGTTTCAACACTAAGCATGTAAAATGAAGAAATGTTCTTGTCTTTAATTCCTTGAAATTCACCAGCAGTGTATCATTCTGTTTGTTTATTTAATGTTAAAGCAAATATGATTTTGTGGGTTGGTGTTGGTGTGAAATATGTCAGTGCTAGTCATCCTAAATTTTGTTTGCAAAATGTATTAAATGTTTGAAGGAAAACATTGTTTTCTTTTATTCTGATTTGTGTCTCGATCATTTTCAGTGGGTAGGTCAGTATAGTTAATACGTTTGAATGGTTATAAATCCATACACACTGTTCTTGAATGCTAATAATTCCCCTATTATCGTTTAGGATGGTTCAACTATGGTAATTGAGGCTGCCAAAGGAGGTCACACACAGGTGGTAAAGCTGTTGCTGGAATACCCAAACAGGATGTTGATGTCTCCTTTGCCAGACGTCCCACAGTTAAGTCAAGCTGACTCGCATCTTGTGGAGGTAGCTTTTATAATACATTTTTTATAAGTACTTGCCTGATGGCATTGATTTTACTCTAAGGTTGGGAGTGTCTATGTGTTAAGATTTTGTGTGAAGGCTTTTCCATTAACCACTTTGACCTCTTTATGCTGAACATTTTTGCTTTTAGTCCTCATGCTTTGTGGGTGCATTCTACTTGTAGAATATTTCTTATTTCATTGCCATGAATACTTTATTCTTTGTTAAGAGCATGGGAGTTAAAACCTTTTTGTAGACATGGCAATTTAAAATATTGGCCATTAATTTATATCAGTGTAGACATGAAAAATGGTTAAAAATTAGGTTTTTTTTGCAGTGCAAGGGGTTCTCAATTATATTTTCTGATTGTCAACAAACTTCTTTTTTAGTACCCCACCTGAGAAATGTTTTATAAAGTATTCCTCATATCTGTCCATCCATCCTTTAGTCAGTCTATTTTGTGATAGGGGCATTGAATTCTTGTTCAATTATTTAAAGTGGGGATCTTTGTTCATATTTTCTCTCTAACTGCAAATTTATTTTCTGTACCCCCATCTTAGAGATTAAGTAAATGGTAATTCTTATATCCATGCTTTCATATGTCCATCCATGTTATTCCATTGACATTTCCAACAGGAAAAGGCTGGTCATGTATACTCAGACATTGAATGAAGACTTTATTCCAGGGTGTCATTGTGTGTACAATGTGGAATGGCCAGCTGGGAAAGGAATTGCTGCATCTGATATCAAAGAAATGTCAAAAAGGGGTGATTCTATGGTAGGAGTAGAGAGTTTGCGATCAGATGGAGCATCAGCTATGATGGGTAAGGGGTGTCGAATGGCATGAGTTTGGGGTCAGGTGTAGCATCTGCTATGATGTTCAAGGGGTGTTTGAATGACAATAGTAGAGAGTTTGAGGTCATGTGTAGCATTTGATGTATTTGAGTGGCAAAATTAGTGAGTTTGGGGTCAGATGGAGCTTCTGCTATGATGTTCAAGGGGTATTTGAATGGCAAAAGTAATGAGTTTAGCATCAGATGGAGCTTCTGCTATGATGTTCAAAGGGTGTTTGAGTGGCAATAGTAATGAGTTTAGCGTCAGATGGAGCTTCTACTATGATGTTCAAGGGGTATTTGAATGGCAAAAGTAATGAGTTTAGCGTCAGATGGAGCTTCTACTATGATGTTCAAGGGGTATTTGAATGACAAAATTATTGTGTTTGGCATCAGATGATGCTTCTGCTATGGTGTTCAAGGGTTATTTGAATGGCAAAATTAGTGAGTTTAGCGTCAGATGGAGCTTCTGCTATGATGTTCAAGGGGTATTTAAATGGCCAAAGTAGGTGAGTTTGGGGTCAGATGGAGCTTCTGCTATGATGTTCAAGGGGTGTTTGAGTGGCAATAGTAGAGAGTTTGGGGTCAGATGGAGCTTCAGCTATGATGTTCAAGGGGTATTTGAATGGCAAAAGTAGGTGAGTTTGGGGTCAAGTAAAAATCTGCTGGGCAGGATGTTGGAATGGCAAAAGTAGGTGAGTTTGGCGTCAGATGGAAAATCAGAAGCTCAGGGTGTGTTTGAATAGCAAAAGTATTGAGTTTAGGGTCAGATAGAGCTTCTGCTATGATGGGCATGGAAATGCAGCAGCTGCAATACTGAGATGGGAAAATCCTCCTGTGCATAATGTTCACTGTGTTGCCCACAGATTGGCACTATGTACCTCATTAGGCTGAAGAGAAAATAGAATCATTGAACAAGCATCAGCAAAAACTGATCTATTCTATTCTTCTAAGGTAATTAGTCATTGAGAGGCTTGATTTAATGCCATTCAGGATTATTGTGAGGATTCACATCTCACACATAATGAGCTACATTCATTGAGGTGGTTGTTTTAACCTTTTTTTGCCTTAACCACTGAATGGAGAACTCTTGATAGCTTCCTTACCTATCAGCAGAAGCCAGTCATAAAGATAAAAAATTTGGAGGGATGAAGAAAAATGATGCCTACTGAAAGTTATTTCTACAATGTATATGATGATGGATGCTGTAACCATTCTCAGCCAGTTCTTCCAGAAAGAAAATTTGGATGTGATTTTGTTTCAAGGTGAAAACGGATAGGTGTACAGCCTTGATACTTCTGCATGCAGAAGTTCCAGGAAGATCTGAAAGGCAGTAAATATATGAAACATCATCATACCACAAAGAACAACTTAAGCCTGGAAATTGTCACTAAGCTGTTTATTGACTCATTAGTTGAGAAAGTTTCAAGTCAGTGACCTACTTATGAGCTTTGGTATTCTTGCTATGCTACCAGTCAGCATGATGTGAAAAACAGAAGCATAGACTGTGTACATATAATGAAGAAGTACAAACTGTACAGTGGTATCGAGGAAAAAAACACCTGAACATGTTATGGACTCCGTTGAGGTAAAACCATAGTAGACTTCCTTTGAAAAAGTAGTTTTGGCTGAGAAGTACTAACATGATGTGATGTGTAAACTGTGACATTCAGTTGACTGCTGCCACAGAGTAGATTTTCCAAACGTGCAACAGTTATGAGCACCTGCTCTAACTTCAGCATTACATACTGCTCGACGTAAACATGGGTTTTCTGCCCTGAATGGAGTCCTGAATAAAGCTAGAAGGAGGCTGAATATTGAGACTCTGCACAAACTGAAGGCCATAAAGCTTTGTACTGTGCCATTTGATTACAATCTTGTATTATTTTCTTTTAGATCTAAGAAAGATGGGTGAATTTATGAAGTAAAGTAAAGTGAAGCAGGAGTTTGATCTTATAGTTAATAGTGTCCATGATCTCATCAGTGTTATAAAAAAATTATTGTATGCCATTTAATTGTAGCACCATTTGCTGTTGATGCTATATGGGGTTTATCTCCATTTTTCTGGTGCTCCTTAGTTTTTGGTGGGACTCGTTTGAAAATATGCAAGTCTTTGGACTACCATTTGTCATAAATAATTCCTTTAAGAATTGCTTGTTGTCAGTCAATAATTCTGACCCAATTTCAGTCATACTTCAAATGTGGGTTTACTTCATGAAAGCTCAGATGGGTTCTATAAATAGCCAGATCCATGCATATTAATTCTGTGATCTTGCATCTTATTGGCGGTGTTATTACTCTAGATGCCATGTTTCTGATCACATTTTAATCTTTCCTTGAATATATGCTTTTATCCATAATGTTTCAGATGGATTTAATCAGAAGCAGAATCCATATATATTTAAGTGATCTGATTAATTTAGTTTGTTAACCCTCTGGAAGCCATATTTCTGATCTGTCTGATTTTTTTTTTTTATTATCAAACTTGCAATATTTCATATCCTTAAGATTCTGGATGAATTTGTTTATGAACAATTCCACATATATTAGAAGACTGTTGGTTCTTTGTTCTAACTGATGTTTCCCCGATTCCAAAATTGCAGAATATATACATGTGCAGGAGCAAAATCATCTAATACTGTTTTGTATTTAGCAGAACATACTTCACTTAAAATTGCAGAAGCCATGAGAATTGGGTCATTTATTATTGTCACAGACAGAAGTAGTGATTATGATGACAAAAAGTTGTACTTGTGTAAGAGATTTTGACAACAAAATGGGTAAAGTCAAAGTGCTCTTATTTCATTACCAGTATTAACAGTAGATTCCACCGTAGAAAACATTTTTGATTTGCATGATAATGTTTTGAATAAGCCTGATATAAATTGGCAGAACTGTATGGGGTTGTCAGCTGATAATGCGTCAGTGATGACTGGAATTCATAAAGGAGTTGCATCCTATATTTTGAAAAATGTCAGTATACATGATAGGTTGTCTCTGTCATTTGATGCATTTACTGAACAAAAGGCTGCCAATAAATCAGAAGCAGAATGCCTGAAGTATCAAGTTGGCGCTCTGTCCGACAATATACTGCATGTGGACTGAGTTGATTTTTTCATCTTATTTCCCAGCTAAAAGGCCCAATAACTCAATTACTGGAAGATACAAATTTCCTCTTTGTCAGGTTACAAAAAGAATATTGATTCTTTTCCATTCTTATGCTGGCTGTGAGAGATTCAGAATTGTTAAAAAAAATAAATGATTCAGATCCAAGCTCAGTAATCTAGTATCTAGTGCTCAGCTGGTGTGCAAAACAATCATAGTCTCAACTGGTACAAAGTGTTTAGAAATGCAACATGAGAGACTTGCTTTTTAAATCTAAAATTGCTACATATGAAAGCCATAAGCGGTAATTGATGTTAAAAGACTAGAGAGGTAAAAAAATTCATTTGTTTCCTCGCAGGGGGTTGGCAAGTATGATATTGATGAGATTGTTTTGCATACAATTGATTGAGTTTGTTATCTCTGGAGGCAGGTTTTATGATCTGGTTTTGATTAACTTGGATTGTATGTTTTGTCATTTCTCAGACATGTTCATTAATGATTGAGATCCAAAAATACTACTTTGGTGGTCTTATTGGTTGGTCTTATTAATAATCTGGAAGCAATTTCTGATAAGATTTTGATTAAACTTGCAATTTGGGTTTATGTAATCAAAATCTTGGAATTGATAATGAACAAGATCCACACATTTGAATGAGATAATTTGATAGGCCAACCTTAGTTGCCACTCTGGAGGTCAGATTCTTCATCCAGTTTTTATCAGACTTAGAAAATACTGACTTGAATATGTATCATGGTGGGAGAGGTGAGAGTCATTTGCCATGTCAAGTTCAAAATACACCCAAAGATTATGCCAGGTTGGGATAAGAAGCAAGGAGCCATGAAATAGGGAACTACAGTTTCTGAAAATGTACTGGAGGTCTAAATGTGCATGACATTTCTGAACTGTTTGAATGCATGTTTTTGGAAAAATGTTGATTGCCTTACTGTGAAAATCTTGTTATGGTTGGCAGGTACAATCAATGAATTGGTAAAGTAGGGACTGCTTTACATAAAATGTCTTCATAGGTTTGGCAAGTATGGATATAAATATCTTTGCTCTAATTTCAGGCACGTGTTCCAGTGCATGGTTTGGTACATATTGTCCCACCAAGTGAGCCAGATTCACATGTGAAACCCAATAATCTCACCACCCCTTCAGTCTGTGATCAAGCAGGTAACTTTAAACAAAAGACTATTTTAGTAAACGTTTTAGTTGGCATTTATGATAATTTTTGGTGGATTCTGTCAAAGATAAAAAGTTAATCTTGAAAACATGTTATTATATAAGGTTTTACCATTTACACTTTTATTGCAGTTTTTTTTATTGGTTCTGGTAAGTTTCTTTTAGCCTTTCAGCAAGTCACAGGACAATGGCAGATGTGGCCTTAAAAAGGGCTTGTTGGATTTGCCAGAGAACTGCTGCTACTGTTAGAGTAGGAAGAAAGAAACCACGTTCTTCTCTAGTGACTCCCATCCATTCCAGTGTAAGGACAATTTGTTGATCCCAGGAGGGGTCAGAGGCACTTCTTGTGTAAGGAAGTTGCCAACACACAGATGATCATAGTCACTTGATACAAGAAGGGGTTTTGTATCAAGCCTGAGAACACACACCGGAACTCCCTTGTTAGGGTGCAAGGACGTTATGGACTTTATCTAGATACTAGCAGGGTATTGTGTTTTGTATCATTCCTAACCACACCAATCAGACCTTCCCTGTTATGATGCAAGGACATTATGGACTTTATCTTGAAGGGATCAGTGGTAGTATAAGGAAGGAACCAATTTGCCAATCCTGGAAGGGATCAGAGGCAAATCTCAATGTATGAAAGATACTGTGAAGCTGACACTGGGAGGGATCACAGGCAGCTTCTGGTTACTGAAAGTTGGCACCTCATCTGCATGGCAATCCCAGAAGGGAGAGCAATGGCATTTTCTGGTGCAAGGGAGTCACAAGCTTTATGATCACAGGAAGAGTCAGAGGTCTGGTTTTGCCAGTATCCCCAAACATGTTCTGCCTTGTTGTGTAAGGGAAGTGTAGCCTTTATCCTTACTCGCCAAAGTGGATTGAGGTTATTGATCAAGATAGAATCCCTGGATTTGGGATTCTTTGCAGTTATTTTCATTGCATGACTAGTGACAGGGTGCTAGGCATTGGTCCTTGAGCAAAGCAACAGAAACTGGTTACTGGATGTATGTCAACAGGCACATGGACACCAGATCATATTTATATTTCCCAATATGTAGGACTAGGCAGTGCCTGTCCCCCCCCCCCCGACCAAGACTAGGTCATTACTCCCCATTTCCTGGATGTTACTGTTCAGTTGCTATGGTTTTTCTGTCCTGGTGGTGAGTCTGAAATGTCTTATTTTCCCCACCATGGCACCATGGATGATTTTTCTCTAGTCTTGATCAGTGAACTGGGTAGGCATTAGACTCTTGGCCTTCTCATACCATCCTTCCTTGGAATCCTTGTTTGGTGGCTTAATTCCATGATCAAAGGTTTCAAACAGCACCAGTGAAGAAGCAGCCACATTCTGAGAGGTCCATGGGCCCACCACCTGAATGTAATCAAGGATCTCAGCAGAAAAGTCAGATTTCTTTTAAAACTCCTTGTAAATGATATCAACAATAATGGCAAGGGCAGGGAACCTGTGAACTCTTCCATCCTCCCTGAAAGATTCAGGTAGCTGACTTATGCGTTTGCCTCCTTTCCTGTGAAGTCCCTCTCTAGCTGACATCACAGTTGGTACCAGACTGGTCCAATTTTCAAGGGATTGGTAGGACCTAACAGATTATGCATGGGTCCTCTCCACAATTAGAGAGGATAACAGACTTTGCTTCCACCTCCAGCCATCTCTATCAAGGACCCCTGTTTGTTTACACCAGACTAGTCTGGAATTCTTATGGGAAAAGGTATAAACCCTACTGACATGGGGAGCAGTGGAGGGAGTGTTGTACACTAAAATAGCTGGAGTCTATTCCCAGATCTTTAACTTTTTATCTATCATTTGCCATTAAATAAGTTTATTTAGGAAGAGCACTTAATGAGGGAGATGTCAGCCTCAGTCAGGATCACCATAAGGTTGAATGACTGGGCATTCACATAAACCACCATGATTCTTACTAACAAATTTCCAATTAGGAAATTCTTATGTCTCAGTCTGAACAAGGAGGTTTTCAATTTCTGGCACTTTTCATTTATTCTAGGTTCATCAGAATGATAGAAGTAAAAGCAAGTCGCTAAAGATCATTGGGGGTGTCCACTCTCAGAGTCCAACATATTTTAGGCATGAGAAATATCTCTCAAGGAAAGTATGCACAGTCTTCACAGAATGGTCTCTGCACCAATTACATAGCAGAGTCTGTGTTGGACTGTTGGGGAGGCCAATGTTAGTCTTGTTTGCAAAGAGGCTCCTCAATAAATTGCTACTTAATGTCTCCCCAGTGCCAGAGCAGAGAGCTTGTGAAGTGGTTGCCTTCATTTTTCTGTGGGATTGACTGTACTCCTTTACCTTCCTATTTTTCAAAATAATCTGATGTTCTTTATATAGTTATGACTTTTTATGGCTCATCCTATTATCCTTTTGGTTGCACCAACAGCTGTGGCTCTCTGATCTTGTCCTGTTGTCCTGATCTTGTCCCTTAGGAGTTGCTCTAAGGAGTGATTTGCTGTCACATTTGGCTGAACTTTGAACATAAGATTATATCCCTTGCAGACAGAAGTGGGATGGCAGTGATTGGTAAAGGCAAGTGCTTCAGTCTATTCAGCCACCTGTCATTGGTTCTTTCTGGGGTTTTCCCTGTGTTCATCCTCTACCATATATACTAGCTGCCATGTGCTGAAAAATGGCATTAATTCCAGAACAATAACAACAGCAACAAAAGAATTTATTTATGAACCATGAAAAAATTGGGTGACATATGTTGCATATGTCAACATAGTGACTGAATCAGATATTGTGGAACATATTTTAGCCAATTCCAACTTTTGGAAAATTTTAGGATAAAAAAAAAAGAAACAAATTTCTTATTTTTCAGTGTATTAAATACATATATTTATTTGTAAGACCAAGAATCATCTCAAGATTGTCTGGAGATCAGATTTTGTTTTCTTTTTCAATTTAAAAAAATTTCTCTGGTCCACTAAATATTTTCTCTTTTGGTGGGGTATGTTGCAGTGCATGTTTACTAGCCATCTGATATATATCTGGACTGGGTGTTATCATCCAAGTCAGTTTCCCTACCTACATTTTATCGATAGTGTAGCTAGTAAATTGTATGCTTCAGTCTCAATACTTCCCATTTTGTCAACAAATGCTCGAATGTCATAACAATAATGTTTACAGAAGTCTGTTGTAAAAAAAGCTTAATCAGCCCACTTTAGTTATCAGATGACAGCTTTAATGTTGTAATCAATTTAGGGGTGGTGGGCAAATTTCTTTGGTACCAAGATATTTTATTTTCTTTTATCTCAAGATATTTCATTTTTTTCAAATAGTATAAAGAATATATTATGGTTTTACTTTTATATAGATCAGAGTAAGATATTTTTCCTATCATTTGAGGGAGCCAAATATTTCAAAATAAAAAAATTAAAAATGATTGTCCTTTAACGTACTTGTGGTATATAGTGTTTTGCAGTATGCTCAGAAATAGAGTACCATGGTACAAAATTTTTCATGTACCCAACTCAATTATCTGCTGATTTCTCATTACAAAAATTCCCTTGCCCTTCCATGCATTGAAATTGTTTAGTTTGATCTGAGTTTAATATAGCTGTTTTTGTATAATGATACAGTCCCCAGATTGAAGTCATTTTTATTGAAAGAAATTGTGCTACATTGTTTCCATGTGTATTTAAAGAAAACAAGAAACATTTGGGTTGTGCAAAATATTGAAATTAACATTTCAAATACTGCAGTATCAGTTATTTTCATGTGATGCTAATTTTCATGGATTTTTTGTTGCCCAGAACCATTAATTGAAAGACTATGAAAAAGTAGCCACATGTGACAAAGAAGAATTCCTTCTCCCCCAATTTCATACTGTGCTTCCTTCCCATAGATCAACATAGCTCATCACTTCTGTAATCTGGTCATATAATAGTTATGTTGATATGTTTGTTTTTATTTTAACCCTTATCGTAAAATTAAAGTTGTGATGCATTTTATATTGTACACATCTTTGCAATATCCAGTAGCAATACCTTATGTTTAGTGCTTTAAATTCATGTTGTGACATAATGATAGAAGCGAGCAAAAAGAATTATTCAAACATTAATATTACCAAAATTGAATAAAGTATAATAATTGATACTAGTGTATGAAAATAAATTTTTATAACTTGTTCAGATAAATTCTTTAAGTGAAAGTATTTTCCAGCAATTTAAATCCTTGTGAAAGATGTCTCATTTTATCCATGCATTCTGAATCCCAACAAACATGACTATAAAATACAACTATTACACTAAACACAATTACTAACATTATATATATATATATATATATATATATATATATATATATATATATATATATATATATATATATATATATTTGCACACACGAGAGAGAGAGAGAGAGAGAGAGAGAGAGAGAGAGAGAGAGAGAGAGAGAGAGAGAGAGAGAGAGAGAGAGAGAGAGAGAGAGAGATTACTGCATTGAGACTCAATCTTTATTTATTTTTGGATAAAACCACTGAATTTTTATATCAATCAGAGTGTGCAGTTGCACACAAACATTGGTCATGTAAGCAATCCTGAAATTGTTGAATTTAACAAATTCATCACTGTCACAGATAATTAAGTCCGTCTTATACACATTTTTTTGTGGGAGCTGATTTAATACTTGTTCAGATCAATTCTTTAAGTGAAAGTATTTTTCTAGCAATTTAAATCCTTGTGAAATGTGTCTCAATTTATCCATGCATACTAAATCCCAATAAACATGACTGTAAAATACAACTATTACACTAAACACAATTACTAACATTATATATATATATATATATATATATATATATATATATATATATATATATATTTATATATATATATATATATATATATATATATATATATATATACATACATACATACATACATACATACATACATACATACATACATACATACATACATACATACATACATACATACATACATACATACATACATACATACACACACACACACACACACATACATACATACACACACACACACGAGAGAGAGAGAGGGATTACTGCATTGAAACTCAATCTTTCTTTATTTTTGGATAAAACCACTGAATTTTTATATCAGAGTGTGCAGTTGCACACAAACATTGGTCAGGTAAGCAGTCCTGAAATTGTTGAATTTAACAAATTCATCACTGTCACAGATAATCAAGTCCATCTTTAACACATTTTTTGTGGGAGCTGATATTAACCATTCAGTATGAATCTGCTTAATTGATGAAACTTTTGAGTAATTTCTAGTGGATGAAGTTGGTTTGTACCTCAGGTATGCACAGAGGATTGATTCTATTGTTTTTCAACTTAGCATATTTGCACTTTAATGGACGAAGACATCAAATGTTGACACTGCTTGCTAACTGCATTGAGCAAGTCACAGATATTCTTGTTGAGTGTACATGTGAAAAGATGACATTATTCCAAAGGATTCAGATCTTTAGTTAAATTTTACAACTTTTGAGAAATTCTGTTTATGCCATGGTTGTCAGAAAGTAATTTATAAAATAATTTATAATGCAACTTTATGGTTAGTGGTTTATGAAAAAGATCATACACATGTACTTTAATAACTGACTGACTCCATGTTGTTGTCTGTGATTGATCTTGACATGCATTTGAATTTTGCTCAGTATTCTTTAATTCATTGAAACGCCCACCATTTGTATCAGCATGGTTTTGATATTTTGTTTTTTATTTTTGGGGTATTTGTAGAGTTTATATATGCAAACTTCGACAGGCTAAACCATGAATTTAAGTACATGTGGAAGTTTCTTTTTTAAAAATAGAAACAAAAAAAATGAGACCCCCAAAAATAAATGATAAAAATTATATGCATTGTGGAATAAAAACATTAGAGATTTCCTAAATGTGTATTTTCATATTGCTTGTCATTTGTATTTTACTTTCAGCAACTCCTGGTGCTAAAAGGAAAACCATGGAGAAAGAGTTTAATATACCAACAAAAACAACTGACCAAATATGGCATAACATGCAAAAATCCATTACAAAAAGAACTATGAGTAGTGGCAATGCAAATTGTGGGAGTGACTCTAGTAACAAAGGGAGTAGGACTTCTAGCTTCACATCAACTGGTTCTGATCTGATGTGTGGTGAAAATGGCCTTCATGACTTTATATCTGACGAAGCTGTTGATCTTAAAGCAGGAGAAAGGCTTGAGGCTATCATAAGTAATGTGATGGCTAAGGAACTTATCAACACCACCTCGACACGAGAGGAGCAGATTTTACGGAAGCAGCAAATTTTAGAAGAGCTTCAAAAAGTGGAAAGAGAGTTGCAAGAAAAAGCCCAAGCCCAGTTGCTATTGAGTGCACAGCATCATTTAGAACAACAGCAGCAGCAACAGCAGTTGCAACAAGTCTTACAACAACAAGGGAATAAGCCATTGCACAAGGTTCTACATAAACAATTGGAGGAACAAGTGAAGCGGAAGAGAGAGAGCACACACTCGGATGTGATATCTAGTCCTGTTGTTTCATCATCATCATTAGATTTGATTGCAGCCGACACTTTTCAAATGTCCAACAACCTTGATAAACAAGGAACAAGGGCCAGTACAGGTGATCAGCAGAGTAATGGCATGGTGAAACCAAATATTTGTGCAGGGGTTTCCAGCGGGCCTGCAAATCCCTTTGGGGCCTCTATTAATGATTTACAGAATCAAGGTGATGAATTACTTGAAGCAAATAAAGGAAATATCAGTAGTAAAACTGGAACAAAACGGAAGAATACCAAGAATGATGGAAGCTTTCAGAAAACTAATGGAGGCCATTTGAGTGTGAATGGTGGTTTTTTATCATCAGAGCAATACAGTGGTGGTAAGTTCTTAATGATATCCTGCAATTTGTGAATGGGGTGGAGGCTAAGCTGTATGAACAGACAATTAGTGTGTTCTATGTGTGTTCCATGGCCTAAGTTTGACATAGTGATCACTTTGGCATTTCACACCCTATTTTAATACCAGTGTTAAGGATTTTCACTTAAGATTTTTATTTTGATGCTGTTTGGATTTTTAATATAACTTAGGTATATGTTACTTTTTTACTTTTTATCCACTAAAATAGATAACTTCATTACTGAAGCTCTAGGGTCACAAGACCATAGCCATTTTGTTTTTCACTGATTTTTTAAATTTTTTTTTATAAAGGTATATGTGTGTGTCACCCTTGTAGTTATCCCTACAGATGTACTACCATGGCATGCAGGAGCTTGAATTAGGCAAAATTTGTATGAATTGTACAAGAACTCCCACAAAATAACTTTAAAAAAAGTACTCTCCACATTATACTATTTCTATTTATTATCCCAAAAGTGATACAAGTTTTGTTGCAGGTAAAGATCTCATAACACTTTTTTTTTCTTCAGGTTGGCAGCTGTTTATGCATTCAGATACTTCTGCTTGACATGCATTTGTTTAAAACTAAATTTGATTGGCATTTTGGGCCCTGGAACAAACATTCTGTCTTAGTTTGAACCTTGCATTCATCAACAATATTTTACAAATGCTTGTTTGAAATACTGGTTACCTAGAAAGCATAAAAATGTTTGACAACCAGCTTGTTTCATATTTACATGATGATTTAATTCAGCAAATACTGGATGATAGATAGAGGTGATGGCATTAATTTTTGATGTATATCAGATTAGTGGAGCTGGGAAAGTGTTACAGGAAATGTCAGTTGGTGATTTTGAAACTGTCAGCGATCAATAACAAGTCCAATGTTCATGCTAGATAGGCAAAAATAGCATGGCTGGCAGCCTTTTATCCAGTCTTGTACTTAATAAAGGCAGAATATAAAGCATGATTTCATACAAATCAGATGATACTGGATGATGATCAAGATGTAGACTTTAATTTTGAAAGTTTTGAAGTTTTTTAGCCTAGTGAAGCTGAGAAAGTTTGAATGAAAATGCCAGTGAAGGATGCTGAACCCAAAAATGATGTTCAGTTGGACTCCATTGTACATGCTAGATAGACAAACATAGATGGCATGCCAGTCACCTCATTCAGTGGCATTTCAAAATTAAATGTAGAAAAGGCAGAATACTAAAGCTGATAAAAATACAGGCAATTTAAAAGTAGAATTCAATTTTCTTTTCTTTTCCGAAACAATTGATTCCAGAGGGATCTTGTGCTACAAAACTTGCAATATCAGTTGAATACATAGTCATCTAACAACAAATTTAAAAATTATATTTTTTGGAAAATACGTCAGAACAAGCAGGCTATGGCATTGATGGACTTTAAAACCAATATAAAGCATCATGGAACACGTGAGAAATCATGCTTAGTAGTCAGCAAAGCACTGATTCAAGAAAGTGAAACTTTGGCAGGGCTCATGCTAGTGAAAATCTTTTTCTGGAGCAGAGATCTTCAAATTGGTGGTATGTAGAGTCTGAAAATTTGTTAATGAATTGGTAATATTAACACATAATTATCAAAAATATCTTAGTTTACTGTTTAAAGCCCTCTTTTCCTCCTAGATTTTTTTTCTTTTAGACCAGATGTATTTTAAAATCTCAACAATTTAGCAAGCAGGTAGAAAGCTTCTATATGTAGCCAATATTATTTGGTAGGGTTGACTTGTGAGCCAAGGGTCAGAGGTTTATTACTTGCCCTGTCCAGCCTGTGTTAGCTGCCTTGGCGTGTCCTTGGGGAAAGCATTAAGCTTTTATTCCCTTGACATTATATGGTTATGAGCTATTACCCCTCCCCATTCCTGAATAAAACATGTAGCTTCAAAGAAAAATTAAATAAACTGAGCTTGCTTTGATTCTTTTACTATTTGTTTTGGTAATCTGTTCACATTTTTATATTATTAGTGGGTCAGACAATAGTCTTAAAGCTATTAGTGTAAAAATAGTTGAACAAAGATTGTATATTTAAAATTTTCCCCCTTTTTAGATGGTGATGGTTTTGGTATTGCTGTTGGTTATATACAATATAATGATGGTAATGATAATAATGATATTCCTGGAGAAGTTGATGATGCAGAGATGGAGAAAAGAGAAAATAAACTCTTTACATAGTAGTAAGAGAAAATTTTAAATAATTTAAAAACTAAATATTAAATGATGTTGGGATCCTGAATCGAAATACCGGAGTTCTGTAGTATTCTCTGTGTCCATATATCCATCGGTCTCGATGTTTGCAAATGTAATCAGCATAGCTCTTTAATCTTTATACTTCACTGCATGCCATTTGGTAGGCAATGGTGCCTTTTGCATGTTTATACATGTTTTAACATTGCATCTTTTCAAATTCAAGTTTTGGCATCATTATTGCCCTTTTCACATCTCTTTATTACATCTCCAATGCATCAGATCATTATAACCAGCATAGCTCAGGAACCACCTGACATAGTGATGCAGTTTGTTACATGCATTGTCTTGTACAACTAGATAGGTCCTTTTTTGCATTTTGTGTTATGGCCCTTGACAATGTCTTTATATGAGGTGTTGCTTGTGACTGGCATACTTAATTATACATAATGGAGTGATATTTAGTTGGTCAATTTACAAAGTACAGTGCGACACCACTATAATGCGCCCTACGATAACACAAATTTGGAGATAATGTGGATGTGGTGTGGCTCATGAATTTCATATACATGTATTCATTCGCACATGAAAATTATATTTTTTGTTTAAAGTATGTGAAATAGTGTATAAAAAAATCTATTCTCAGTTTTGTGATGATATCGCATATGAATTTGAATATAATATAATATGGTGTGGTTCCTGAAATTTTAAATATCTTTATATGTATTTTTTTCATCCAGGAAAAAATTAAAAATTTTATGTACAAGAAAAAGTGTTTAAAAAGTTTATTATCATTGTAGGGAAGAGTTTGTAATTGAATTCAAATATAATAATTAATTGTGGCATGGCTTCTTAAATTTAACAATTTCAATAGGTTCTTGGAGTGTTATACCAAAATAAACATTGGATATGCTACTTATTACTGATCCATTAGCTAAGCCAGGAAGTCATCTTTGTATACAATCATTGCTCAAACAATAGATGGCAATTTAATAAACATAAAAAAAAAAACAAAGACAAAAGCCACCAACATGTTTGCTGGGCTTGGCAGTGGCAGGAGAGCGCCTAGAAGCCATTTTGAAGTGGCTCGTAACTCAAGTTGTGGACAGTGTCAGAATCCTCCAATTCAGAAGCATTCTTGATTTTGCTAGAACCCAACAGATCATGGCTAAGAAGCAGACTCCACTAGACAGATTTTTTAAGAAATGATGAAATTAAAAATTATGGAGGCATGCAACCAGATTGACTTGGCACTTTGTGCAGTGATTAGTATAGTTGTTTTCATGTTTCTTTTGATATTCACAAAATCTGAAGTAAAAGTTAAGGTATGCTGAAGGCATGTATTGTTAATTATTCTTGCTGTAGGCATTCAAATGAGTAGGCATTCAAGTGTTAATTTTTGGGAATTTACAATGGATAAAGGTACCCAGAAATGCAGGAAAATATTTTTGCAGTTTGAAATTTGTACAAACACCATTCATAGACTCTAGAACTTAATATACCATACATGTGCTTTGACTTTCTTAACCTATTTATTTGTTAATTTTTCCCCTTGAATTCAGACACAATGATCTGTGAAATGCCAACTCTATTTCCTCTTTCCAAACCCAGTATATACAATGGCTTCACAGATGCAGCAAAAATAAATAAATTCCTTTGAATGAGGGCCTCAAGGTAGATTAGTTCTTAGCTAATTGAGTTACCCTCTTTAAATAAAATCATAATAATAATAATAATAATAATGATAAGTGATAAAATTATTGAATAGTTATAATATGTGTGCAATTATTGCAATGGAATTACAGGTATTATGGATTAACTGCATGCCATGATGATAATTACCAGACAGTAAGTAAACGGTGTCAATACTCTGTTCATGCTATGTATTAGATGTTGTATTCAGACACAATGATTGGTGACAAAATTATTGAATATTTTAAATTATAAAATTTTTCAATGGAATTACATTCATTATAACTGCATACCATGATGGCACAATAGTAAACTATTGATAATATTCATGATATACATTAGACATGAATACACATATATATGCCATTGCATTGTTTTCAGAAAAAAGTAAAATATGTAAAACTTTGTATTAACATGGCCCTGCTATTAGCGCAATCCAATCTTTTCGACCCCAGTTGTCAAATTACAGCAGAGTTCCTCTGTATGTAAATGTGTTGTTAAATGGTAAACTACTGGCAAACAAACTCTTTCATAGAAACAGAAGATTGTCAAATTTGGAGCTCTATTTACCAAGGTCGATGCCATTGAAACTGAAAAAATGTAATGTTCCTTTCTGCGTGACAAGTTAATTTTTCTTGGCCTAATTTTTATCATTGGTGTACTACACTTGGACAAGGACAGCTACATATTGATTCTGAAGCCTACATGAAAGGTTAAAGTCAGTAGAGTTTACATAATTTTATTGATTTCTGCTCAAAGAATTGACATAATTTCATTGATTTCTACTCAGAAAGTTGAGTTTACAGAGTCCAGTGTTAATTGATATATAGTCTTCATGTGGACAGAGGTCTTTTTCTAATAATTCCTGAGCCAAGAGGTTTCAAGAACAAAAATTGTCTTGGTTATACATGGTAATTTTTCTGAAGTTTCATGAACTCAAGTTTTTTTTTCTCTACATTTGATGAAGGGTAACTTCCTATGGAGTCCATGATTGACACATCATGCATCATTGTAACTGGAATGACACATGAAATCGTAAAGTTATCTACTGTATTATTCTTATGACAACTATTTGTACTTCACCAGGCCATGAGATGAAGTAGTTGATGGTATGGACCTTTGACCATCATGCATCATCCATTCATGATTGTATTAACAATGTGCTCTAGCCTTTTCTTTCCCCTGATTAATTTTTGTGCATTTGAATCACAATCTGACAGGTTGAGCAATACTAATCCCAGTTTGGCCCCTTGTTTAAGAGTTATGGGCCCAGATTGCTTTTTCTTTTTGCACCTTCATTTTAGAGAGGACTTCTATAATTAAGAGACCTTGAATGAGTTTGATTGCCAGTATTTTACCGTATATTCTCATGTATAAGTCAAGTCCTACTGAACTGCACAGACACAGATCTAGGATATCATAATGTGCCTGCAAATCTGGATCTGTGCAATTTGTTAGGAGTAATCAGTAGAACATAGACTCAGATCTACATGTGCGTTTTGCTATGGCAGTAGAACATAGACTCAGATCTACATGTGCGTTTTGCTATGGCAGTAGAACATAGACTCAGATCTACATGTGCGTTTTGCTATGGCAGATCAGGATCTTTGTTTGCAATTTGATGTATAAGTGAGTATATATGGTACATTATAATTTAGAAAGGTAACAGTCCCTGAATGTGTATTTTCTCCAAACTTAGGGTTGTCCAGCATCATGTATCACTAGAAGTTCTAGTTTAAACTTTTCTCACTTCTCATAGTACTAATGTTTTTTTTTTTCAATAACTCATTTCCAGGTTCTCAGTCACAGCAACCAGTAGCATTACCCACTTTGCCTCTACAGTTGTCTCTTCAGCAGCATGTTCCTCCACCACCACCACCTCTCCAGTCACTGTCTCAGCACCAGTTTCAGCAACAACAAACTGTGATTAACCCTCCCTTGATGTTGAATGAATCCCAGAGACAGCATTTGCAAAATCTGATTTTGCGTCAACAGCAGGAGGTGCAGCAACAGCAATTGACTCAGCAGCCAACTACCCTCCAATTTCCTCAGCTTCAGTTGACTCCCCAACAACAGGATCAGCTTCTGCAGATGCTGTCACAGCAAACTCTTCCACAACCCTTTGGTCAGCAGCAGGTACCCAACCAGCAACCATTACAGCAACAACAACCCCAGACCCTTCAGCAGATGTTTCCCCAGGTACCCATCTCACCCCAGGTGCTGACACAGCAGCAACAACAACAATTGCTGCAGCAACAACAGCAGGCTCAATATCTGCAACAGCAACTGCAACAAATCAAACCTCCAGCTAATTTGCAGAAGCAAATGAAGAATAAGAAACACCTCCTAAACAACCAGTTGGGGAATCAAGATTCAGGATTGGGAATTGAGACTGTCACACCTCCGCCATCGACTCCTATGACTCCCAACCCATCACCAGTGTCTCCACAAACAATATCTCCATTGTATGCTCCAATAGATCTGGATGCTCAAACAGAGAGCAATCATGACACTGCTCTGACACTGGCTTGTGCTGGTGGACATGCAGAGCTTGTCCAACTACTCCTTTCCAAAAATGCTGACATTGAACATCGTGATAAAAAAGGTATGTATTTTACAGAAATGTCCTCTTAATTTTGTTGCTTTTAGTATGAATCTTTGCCATCAAAAACAATGATACACCTGACAAAATCATTAATATTTTCTGTTTTTCAATGTTTTTTTAAAAAAATAAATTGTTCCAGTTTTGGATATGGTTTGAAAGTATTAGTTCGATAAATGGAAGTTGTTGATGGGAGATCAGATTCTACTTGGTTGTCATTTAATAATTTATCCTCCTTAACATAATTTTACACATCTATTGTTAGAATATTCTGGAAAATAATGAACTAACAAAATTATATCATTTATGAAGATTATTTGAGCTAAAATTAATATTGTTGTGTTCATAAATAAGGTCGTTTTCATTTATCTTTTGAAACACATTAAGTTTGCACTTAGTTCAAATACATGGAATATTTATGCTTCAACATTAATGCCATTTTGTGAACTTATTTCACTTTTAATCATGTGTACCTCAAGTGATCAATTGTGACATTTAGAGATGCCAATCATTTTGGATCTTGTGGAGTTGTGAAATACTGAATGTGTAAATTCATTGTTTTGTTTTATATTGACGAAATTCCTAAAAATATTTTGGTATACAGTTGAGAACATCTTATTTCCGAGTGGACACAGGTAGGGGGAAAAAAAATACTTCAGCAACAGTATGACTGGTATGTAAAATAGTTTCAGAATGTAACAAAAAGTCAGTGATGACAGAACCTGTAAATAAGTGGAAAATGAAAGTAGAGATGAGAGAAAGAGACGTGCAGATAATCATATTGTTTTGTATGTAAATAATAATATACATGATCCGGTCATGAGACCAAACCTCAGAGATTTCAGTCATTATAATTTTTGTAGCTCCACTAGTGCTGACAGTTGTCCATCATCTGTCTAACCATTAGCACAAGTTTGTTGTCACTGCTCTTCCAAAACTACTTGGAAGAGATTGCTACACACTTAATACACACATTCATTCCAAGGTCTATTTGGTCATAAATAAAAATGGCACTGCTTGAATATCCAATATGGATGCCACAGAAGCCAATTTTGAAAATCTTGTTAGTGCTACGTCTGAATGGATTGCGTTATCATCATAGGGTTTTCACGAAAATACTTATGATGTCTTATGGGTCTGTTTGAAAATACTGTTGATCTGACATTAGTCATCTTATAAAACTTTTTGTTGATATTTCTGAACAGAAAGTCGTATTGACATTGGGTTTTCATCAGAAGAGTTTGTATGATGTCATGTTAGTCCTCATTGAAAATGGTGCCAATCTGTAAATCTTGATAGTGCTACTTCTTTCGACTGAACATATCAACATGGGGATTTTCATTGAAATAATTCATACCGTGTTATTTTAGTCCTAAGTGAAAATACACTTCTGAAGTTCATTAGGGCCACAACAGCTGCCATCTTGAAAATATAGTTGCTTCTGTTTCTTTTGTAATGCCATATTGACATAATATTTTCATCAGAAGAATTCTTGTGAGGTCTAGTTGGCAACTACAGTGGCCAACTTGAAAAATCTCACTAATTCTCCTGAGCATGCGGTCATATCAGCATGTGGTTTCCACTTAAAAACTTCCTATGGTGTCTAGTTGGTCCGCAGTGAAAACGGTCCTGATAATGTTGTGTAATTTGGTGTACAATTTCTAGTTTGTCCTGTGCTACTTACACATCCAATATTATGACCAGTGTCAATCTTGAACATTTTATTTTTACATTGTCATATTAGTATAGGGTTTTCACTGAAAGACCCTTTTATGATGTACAGTTGATTGTAAATGAAAATGGTGCTGATTGGAATTCTTATTGCCACCACTTGTGATCGCTACTTCTCATTGATAGCTGGTAATATCAATACTGTGTATTCACCAAAAGACTTATAATGTCTAGTTGGTCCTAATGAAAATGGTGCCAGCTTGATATCTAATATGGCCGTATGATTCTTTTCAGAAGTTGAGCATAAGCCCCTTTGAGGGACACTGGTAAAGTCATATTGACACAAGCTATTGCAAAAGTAAAAAAAATTTCTAACCTGACATTTCTATGCAAAATCTACATTTCTAACAACTGTATGATGTCCAGTTTAAGTCAACTTAGGTGTGAGATCGTTTGTACGTGTATGCCTTTCCACTTTTCAAAATAATTCTACTGGTGCTTCACCAAATCAATATCTCCACAGCCTAGCTCATCATGTGGCTCCAGTTGCTATGGTTCATTGATGAACACTTCACATGTTTTTGATGAGCTGTGAATACCACTGGAATGACCAGCTGTCCCAACACAGTGTGTTTTGCCACCACAACAGCATCCAGAAAATCTTGTATGATTGGTGCTTTAGGAAACCCATCGATCCTAGCTTCAACTTAGAGCACAGTTGCATATTTTCTTCTGTTGCGTTTAGAGGAAAGAGAATGTTTGATGCCCACTAGGATAACTCAGCACTATTTAGTTCTCAACAGGTTCTACCTTTTGATAGATCCAAATGTTTCTGATCTTTCAGGTATTTTGAGCATTAGAGTATCTGACTCATCAATGCCTAGACAGATTCTTTCATGTGTACTTTAGTCATTGTCAAAATCCTCTTTGGAATCTGTCAGTGAAACTTCCTTTGGGAACCTTGTTTTCCTGCTCACATCTTTGAGAAGGAGTAAGCTTCATGCCTTGTTGGTGGGAAAAGATTGTATTTGTTTTCTTTTCTTTGCTAACCTGGGTTTCTGGTGGAAAATCAGCTGTCTTCTCATTAGCTCTGCTTTATAATAAGATCTCTAGTCTCAGTCTTATCTGTACAGGATATGATCAAGATAGGCTTCTTTACCAGGTTAGATCTTGAAGGATTTATATAGCTTTTCCTACAAGAATAAGGAAGGGCCAGAAGTGTTTGTCCTTACCTATTATGGGCTCATATTTCGGCAGCTACCATGTTCAGGTGGATTGTACTCACTGTTAAGATAGCTTATCAGACCGCCATAAAGAGGACTCTTTTTTTTCATGATTTAATAGGCCCACGAAGTCCGGTCTTTTGCTTCATTTTGGATCTGTTTGGTTCACTCTTTCGAGGTTGTTGGTGTTCTCACACAATCTTCTTTTGCTGTTGATCTGTGACACATCAGAATAAGGCATTTCATTCTGTTTGGTCCTAAAGTGATGGTACAGCACCTAGTCCAACCTTCTACCAGCTTAAGGCAGTGAACACTCCTGCCATCAAGGATAAGAACAGTAGTTTTCTAAATTGGATTTATTAAAGCCTTCAACCTTCCTAAAGTCAGGAATTCCTTAGTGGTGTGTGTGTGTGTGTGTGGGGTAAACTAATTTTGGTTTTGTAATATTTATCCACTACTGTTGCCAAAATTCCTTTCTCCCATCCTGTTGAGATGTCTTGCAATCCATGTTCAAGTTGAATGAAAATGATATCCCATATGTTGGCTGTGATAGAGGAGTTAAATTGTTCAGTTCTAGTCCCACAATACTGATCATAGAAGGGAATAATTAGCTTAGACAAGGGACTGATTCCCAGAAAATACAAGCAATGTAATAGTGGTAGGGAAGTATTAATTTGAAAGAAAAGTAAATATTATTTAATCCTTATAGAGGAAAAACATTGAGAGTCACTTTTAAATTTCTTCTCCATTATACAAATCTAAATCATATGGCATATAGAAAACATTAAATAACAAATAGAAGATTGGCAGTAGAATATAAAAAAACCCAGCTCAAGTAATGGTGGTGGTAATGGAAACAGGATTGCTGGATTTTTCTACAGGTTACTTTTACTTTGTATGAATTGTTCAATCCATATAATTTAATATAAATATATTGCAGAAAGATATATTTATTGCTACTTCCATTTGATTTGGAAAAAAGCATAGTAAAATTTTAAGAAGTTCTTCCAGGATAAGAGAGATGGGGGTGTGTGCAAGTGTTGCTAATACAAATACAATTTACTATTTCCTTTGTAAAAAGTAAAAGGTTTGACATTTGTTACTATGATCAGCCAAGTGAGGTAATGTGATCGGACTATGATTTTTAAAGTAGTTTTAACAATTTTTCAGTCATATTGCTATGATATGCAGTGTGGCAGTTTATAGTGATGTCTAGCACTGGGGCATAATGCTGCAGAAATGTAGCATGATGTCCCACCCAGTCACATTATCCTGACACCAGGCCAACCAGTCCTAACACTGACCTCTTAATGCTGAATGTCAAGTGAGGCAGCTGTTAGTACCATTTTTGTAAGTCTTTGGTCTGACTCGACTGGGGATCGAACCTAATACCTCTTGCATCCGAGGCAGACGCTCTAACCACTAGGTCACTTGAGTGGTTCTGATCAGCCAAGTAAAAAAATACAATTCACATCAGCATAGAACAGCTTTTAAGTGAAGTCACTTGGGTTGAGATTGCATGGTGAAAGGAATGAAAAATACGTCAACAATATAAGATGTTGACCCAGATAATTAAGATGATTGGTGAAATCTTGTTAAGATGTATAATTTATTGTTTTTTAATGCTGGCTATGGTCTATTTATACAGGTTTTACACCCCTTATCTTGGCGGCCACAGCAGGTCATGTAGATGTGGTGGAGATTTTGCTAGAGCATACTGCTGACATTGAGGCCCAGTCAGAAAGGACCAAGGATACTCCTTTGTCTTTGGCTTGTTCTGGTGGAAGATATGAGGTGAGAATTTTCATTCCTAACCATGAAAATGAAGGATTATTTACCCTGCCTTTCCAGATAATAATATAGGGGTTACTGAATGATGGTAACAGCAGTGACATCATTGGAGTCCTCCCTGTAGTCATTGATGTTAGAATGTTTGTATTGATACAGTTTTGTGTTGAAGTTTCAAGAACTTGAGTATTATAATGGAATTTACATGCATGACATATTTGGGCAACTCATTTTATGCAGCAGAAGTACCTATGTGAATTTATTTATGTGTGTTAACTGTCTTTCACTCAAATGCAATGTAATACTGAAGCTGGAACTTTTCTATGTTTAGATCCTGATTCTGAGTACATGATCAGTCCAACCAACTGTCACTGACTTTTAAAAAGTCTGCATAAGGAACAGGTTTAATGAGCTTAGAATGAAAAATTTATAAGAATCTTGTTCTTTGTGGTTCAGACAATGCTGCAACAATCCTTGGCTACAAATGTTGGGCTTGATAGGTAAGATAGTTTGTCATACATTTATGTAGTCTGTAAGTCTTGTTCTTGATAGGTTAGTCATTGTCACTAGTGATAGGGGATAGGTTAGTCATTGTCACTAGTGATAGGTCAGATAATGTTTCAAACATTTTTTAGGCCTAAAGAGTCATATTTGACAGTCCAAACACTATGGCGTACATTTTTCTGGGATCTTACAAATCTTTTTCAAATAGGTCAGTGTCAATTTGATAGCTCAGTTTTTAGACATTTTTCATTGCCATAAAAGTCTTGTTCTTAATGGGTCAGACAGTTTCATACACTCCTCAGGGTAGTCAAAGTCTTGTACGTAATGGGTCAGACAGTTTCATACACTCCTCAGGGCAGTCAGTCTTGTTCTTAATGGGTCAGACAGTTTCATACACTCCTCAGGGCAGTCAAAGTCTTGTACTAATGGGTCAGACAGTTTCATACACTCCTCAGGGCAGTCAAAGTCTTCTACTAATGGGTCAGACAGTTTCATACACTCCTCAGGGCTGTCAGTCTTGTTCTTAATGGGTCAGACAGTTTCATACACTCCTCAGGGCAGTCAAAGTCTTGTACTTAATGGGTCAGACAGTTTCATACACTCCTCAGGGCAGTCAAAGTCTTCTACTAATGGGTCAGACAGTTTCATACACTCCTCAGGGCTGTCAGTCTTGTTCTTAATGGGTCAGACAGTTTCATACACTCCTCAGGGCAGTCAAAGTCTTGTACTAATGGGTCAGACAGTTTCATATACTCCTCAGGGCAGTCAAAGTCTTGTTCTTAATGGGTCAGACAGTTTCATACACTCCTCAGGGCAGTCAATGTCTTGTTCATAATGGGTCAGACTGTTTCATACACTCCTCAGGGCAGTCAAAGTCTTGTTCTTAATGGGTCAGTGTTGCAGACATTTCTTAGGTCCAATTTAGTCTTGGTCTTAATGTGTGCCATGGGAGTGTTTTTCTAAATAGGTTAGTTAGTGTCGTTAGTTATACTCAGATGGTGTTTAAGATATTTCTCTGGACCATAAGAGTCTTCTTAATAGGTCAGACAGTGTTTAAGACATTTTTCCACAGTATTATGTATTTTTTATCTCTTAAGCACTTTAAAAGAGACATATCAATTTTCATCCTGCATTATTGTCAAGATTCTCGAAAGTTTATTGTTGAAGTTTATGAAAGTTGGATACTTGAAAGTTGAATATATGGATAGCATCATAGTATGGTGTGTAGGTTAGGCACTGTGTTCAATGTAGCCTTCTTTTTGTTCTTGAGATATAGTGACCAAAATTTCTCATCACCACTTTTGCACCCAAATGCTTGTAAAATGTTTAAATTTTTAAATGATTCTGTCCAGTTTTTCAAAATTTCTTTTTCTTCATTAAATCTTAGATATAAAACCATATTGTCAAAAAAATGTAGAAACAACTTTTTTTGTATTTTAGGTTGTTGAACTGCTATTGTCTCGCAGTGCTAACAAAGAACATCGTAATGTGTCTGACTATACACCACTGAGCCTAGCTGCATCAGGAGGCTATGTGAATATCATCAAGCTGCTACTCTCCCATGGAGCAGAGATAAATTCAAGGTTAGAGTAAGAATTGGATTTTTCTATGATTGCAAGTTTATATGGACTGTGTAAATTCTGTTGGTGTACTCTGAATTCACAGTTGTGGAGTTCCTAGAGTTAGTGCTTGCTAAATGCACATTGGAGAATGATTGATCTGTAAAGAAAATAGGACTGGATTTAAGTGCTAACAAAAAGATCAATTTCTCTAAAATCTGGGAAGGCAATACCAACAAAGTAGACAGCTCCAGTGGCATAGTGGTTAGAGCATCTGCCTCGGATATGGGAGGATGAGGGTTCAAACCCTGGTGGTCATACTAAAGACTTATAAAAATGGTACTTGCAACTGTTTCACTTGGCATTCAGCATTAAGAGGTTAGTGCTAGAACTGGTTGGCCTGGTATCAGGGTAATGTGACTTGGTGGGACATGATGCTCCAGTGCTTATTGTTGCAATGTGACTGAAAATTGTTAAAGCTACATTTAAAATCCAAATCACATATACACACACCAACACGATAAATTAATCTGCAGTATTTTGAAATGCATATCAGTACAACAATATTGTGTTCTACATTTTGATAGCTGAATACATGGGCTTAAACCATGTACTGTGTGGGACCAGTAATTGACAATGAGCTTGATAAATTTTTTGTTTATTGGTGAAAAGTGAGTTATGTTGATCACTGATCTTTGAGTTATGTTGATCACTGAAGATCAATAATAAGTCTGTAAATTCTATAACATCTCTTGTAAGTTTTAGCTTTACTGATCATTTGGATTTTCACTAAAAGTCATTATAATGATTGGTAGGTTCTAAATGAAAATTGAACCAATCTGATGTCCAATATGGCATCAGTGGCCATCTTGAAAATATCACTAATACTCTATATTGAAAGGTTGTGGCAATTAGGGGTTTTGTCTACTTTGTCCTAATAATACTTTTCATACATTCACTGTGCCCAACATATTATTCATCCGGAAAGTTGTAACACTATTTTTCCAGAATTTAAAGGTTGTGTCAACAGTTGGTTTTCACTGAAAGACTTCTTATGATGTCTAGTTGGCCACAATGAAAATGGTGCTGATCTGAGTGCCATAATGGCCATCTTGAAAATCATTTCTTGGTGGTAATCATATTCTTTCACCAAAACACATCTTATGATGTCTTATTAATATTAAATAGAAATGGTACCAATCAGATATTGAACATGGCCACCGTAACATCCATCTGAAAGCCCTCTTATCATTGCTCCTTCAGAACCGCTCTGATGGCCTAGTGGTTAGAGTGTCTGCCTCAGATGCGGGAGGTCATGGGTTCGATCCACGGTCGAGTCATACCAAAGATTTACAAAAATGGTACTAACAGCTACCTCGCTTGGCACTCTGCATTAAGAGGTTAGTGTTAGGACTGGTCGGCCTGGTGTCAGGATAATGTGACTGGGTGGGACATCATGCTACATGTCTGCAGCATGCCTCAGTGCTAGACATCACTATAAACTGCAACACTGCATATCATAGCAATATGACTGAAAAATTGTTAAAACTACTTTAAAAATCATAATCCGATCACATCACCTCACTTGGCTGATCATAGTAACGAATGTCAAACCTTTTACTTTTTACAAAGGAAATAGTAAATTGTATTTGTATTAGCAACACTTGCACTTCCTCCCCCCCCATCTCTCTTATCCTGGAAGAACTTCTTAAAATTTTACTATGCTTATTTCCAAATCAAATGGAAGTAGCAATAAATATATCTTTCTGCAGACATCATAGCAATATGACTGAAAAATTGTTAAAGCTACGTTAAAAATCATAATCACATCACACACATCAGAATAAAAAGTCAAATCAACACAAGTTTTCCACCAGAAGACTTGTGATGCCTTTTTGGGCTTAAGTGATAATGCTGGCAAGTTAACTTCAGTGTGTGTACAGCAGCAGATAATTTGAAAATGTTTTCACTGAAGAACATCAAGATGGCTCCAACATTATGCAGTTCAAAGGAAGTAATGGTCTTTCTTAAAGTCTTCAAAATTTTTCAGACAGTAGAGCATAAGTCACTTCTAGTGACTTGTGTTTTTTGTCTTCAAGTTACTTTGCTTACGGAGTGGGGAGATTGTCCTCCTTTAAAGAAAATTCTGATAGTATCTCTGCTTCTGTTGAGGTCTAGTTGATCAGAAATGGAAATGATGCCAGTTTGACAACCAGTATGGCTACCATGGCAGCCATCTTTAAAATCTTGTTAATATTTTGATTAAAAAAATGGAAAGTCCTATCAAATTAGGGTTTCCACCAGATCTTATGATGTGACGTTGATTTTAAATGAAAATGCTGTCACTTTGTCATCCATTATGTCCACTACAGCTGCTTTTTTGATATGAAGAAATCTTGCATTGAATTCCAATGAAATTCTTTTGAACTAGTGGAATGTCAGTTCGAGAGACTCTTGTTTTTATTTTGTTGTTGACTTTTAATGGTTAAGCAAATAAAGATTCTTATTTGAAGACTGCATACATTTAAGATGTAGTAGGAATTGTTTGTAAATATATCTTGTGGTAAAGCAAGTTTTTAATTAATTATATGATTGATTGATTGATTTATATTTTATGGCACACCAGCACTCTGAGGCTATTTAGCGCCAAACATAATGTTATATCCTTTTATGTTTAAAACTGGTAAAATAATTTTATCGACCAGTGATTGGAGACCAAACAGTGAAAGGTAATGCGATAAAAATGGTAATGAGGGTAAATGATTAAAAGTTTCCTGATCAACGGGGAGTGCAAATGTATAATAATGAAAACATATGATTGGCAATTAAAATCTATCGACTGCATAAATATAACACAGAACTGAACAAGGTGATAAAATATAAGCTATAACTTATAATAAATGTTTGCTTCCTTAAGGAAGTCTATAATTAATTATATGTGTGTAACAAGTCATTTAGAAATGTAAATCGGTTTTTATTTCAGGACTGGCAGTAAGCTTGGCATTTCACCTTTAATGTTGGCTGCTATGAATGGTCACACAGCTGCAGTCAAGTTGTTGCTTGATATGGGAAGTGACATAAATGCCCAGGTAAAGTTTGTATTCATTTTTGAATGAAATCTTTAAAAAAAATTGGGGAAGTTTTTTTTTCATTTTTTGCAGGTTTATTCACATATTTTACTGTCAAAAATCTTGTTGGCATAATGCAAAATTATTGTAGGCACTTCATCCAGTACAGACCCAGATCTGTCATCAATTAATGCGCATGCAGACTTGTCAGGAGTAATTTGTAGAGCAAACATCATATACACTGATCTGCAGGAGCATTATGCTTTTTCATATCAGAGTCTTTGTTATTTGCAGTTTGACTCAATTTAGAAGTGAGTAAATACAGTATTATACTTACTGTAAGATTTAAAATTATGATAGTTAAATTTTTTTACAATGCTCTTGTTAGGGACTTTTTTTGTTGACAGCATTGAGTTCTTTTAATGAACTTGCACTTTCGCAGTAATAGCTCTCAACATAGAAGAAAGTTCAGCAATCTTGAGACTTTTCAGAGAATTCATAATTATTGTGAGTTTTTTTCTTGCTAACTTAAAAAATACCTTTTTTTTGTCTCCCAGATTGAGACCAATCGCAACACAGCATTGACTTTAGCATGTTTCCAAGGTCGACATGAAGTTGTGAGTCTGCTTGTTGATCGCAAAGCCAATATTGAGCACAGGGCAAAGGTGAGTACCTACATTTAAGCAGTCTTTCTTGGTCTTCTTCTGGCTCTTAAGTCAGAAAATTTACAAACTATACACAAGTTGCCCTTGTATGTCCGCATAATAGCAAAAGGGGGCAAATGGCTGCTGTCTGTCTATTGGCATTTTATCCTGAATCCATGGGAGACTTGTTTGCACAAAAAAAGGAGATGTAGATATTTTGGATTGAAGAAATGTAGCATTGTGGGTTTGCTCAGGGGGAATCATGTCCCATCCCCCCAGTCCAATCCACTAAATAACAAAACTAGACCTCCAACATTTTTTGCCCTACTGGTTATAGACCATTGGTCTGTCTGCCTTCCATCTATCTGCTCTGTCAGCACAATACATAAAGTTAGCCATCCGGATAATCTTGCTGTTGCTTAGTTTTGGAGATGGTTTCAACACTAAGCAGTGGAAAGAAGAAATAATTTTGGATCTTTTGAAATTCTTTTAAGACAGAGAGGTCAGTCTCTTCGACGAGCTCTTGAAATTAATATGCACCACAAGAGTAGAATTTTTTTTAAAAATAATAGCTGTCCGTGGGCAACCAACTTTGAAAGTAAATTACTGTGGTTGCCACAAAAATTGCAGGAATTATAGGTTATTGCATTTGTATGGGAAAGTGGTGTTTTCTTTTAGTAATACTGTATGACTTTGGGAGTCCACTATACCAAAAAAAAGTGAATTTGTTTACTATACAAGTGCAGTAACCCTTTTATTATATACACATTTCGTTTTCTTACCCAAGGCTAATAATAACAGAATACCCTACAAGAAACAAAGTAATTGAATTTATGCTGTATTTCAAAATAAACAACCGTATATTTCATTTGGTCTACATAATAATTAAAAGTTAGAGTCTTATTTTTGAATGAATATGCATTGAAAACACTTTTCCAGTTAGTCTGCAATGGATGTATTTTGTTTTTTTGATGATAACTCAATTCTGCTTTTCTGCTTAGTATTGACTGTACTGATTGGGTCAGTTTAGTGCAGTAGGGTAAATGTGATTTTAGGTGGAAATGTAGTTGAAAATACTGCATAGTATTGGTGTGTATCAAGTTTTCCATGACATGGGTGATGTCATTCAGGTTTGCAGAACTTAAATACATTTGAAAAAATTAAAGATGTGTAAATGTAAGTATATTTATTATCATTCTCATTATCAGCTAAAGTAGACATGTTTCTGTCCTGTCACTTGCATATTTTTTGTTTAAGGGGCCTAGTCCCCAGACTTATGTACATGACCTGATTTCTATTGCTAGCCTAACATTGTATCAAAAAGGTTAAATAGGAAAAATTGCAATGCAGCTGTGGTGTGACAGTCCATTTTGCCTGCGGAAATAAGACTTCTGTTTTCTTGGCTTATTGGCTCTGAGGATTTTAGACCTTCAGTCAAGTTTTTCTTGAATTTGGAATTTTGACTGACTTGTAAAATTTGTTGAATGTGATGACTTATGTAATAACCTTTGGCCTCAGTATGTTTTTCTATGCTATTGTTATAGACTCTAGAGAGCACTGGTCATAGTGTGAACCATTCTACTTGTGAAAAGATACAAACAATTCTCCTAAATAACTGTTTAAATGATCTGTATGTTGAACTTGGTGAATATCACGTTAATTTGTTTACTTTTTTAAATGTTTCATTTATGACTCGGTAAACTTATCCACATTGTTAACTTTATCATCTCTACTTTTGAAATGGATGAAACAGCTTACTGGGTTTATTCAAAAAAACAAAAGTAATTAAAAGTTAAAGTATCTGCTACATGAGCATACATTGTTTACAACCATAATAGTTCCTATTACACTACTTTTAGACATGTTTTGTACAATATGGAAAAATAATGAATTGATCTGACAATGGAGAAAAGAGTGAGCATATAATAATTATTTATTTATAGGTGCTTTGTAATACTAGTATACTGGTTGCTGAATTTTTTACCTGTGGTATATACTACAGTACTTTTTCACTGTACTTGCAATACTTTGTAGCTTCCATTAATAAAGAATGTATGGAAATTCCCATGTAATCTTGTTCAAGATTTAATGAGTTCAAAAGCATGATTTTCATTTTTCATAACAAAATAAGTCCAAAATTTAATGTTTTTTTTTTTTACAGAATAGTTGTATTTGTCATAAATTATTTTTAATATTGTAAATCCAATTATATGGATTCTGAAGTGAATGTTGTTAAAAATATTCAGACCATATCCAACTTTTGGTAAAAAAAATTTGGATTTTGTTTTTCATTTATACTGCATATTTAAAAAAAACTAAAGACAATCCTAATCAGTAAGTGTTCATCAACATAGAATTGTGAAAGTGTAATTACTTTTTGAAGTCATCCATATCAAAGCACTATTACAATAAAGGACAACAGGATAATGTGGAGGGATTGTGATGTGATTATGAAATTTAACATAGCTTTAACAATTTTTCAGTCATATCACTATGATGTCTGTTGTGTGGCAGTTTATAGTGATGTCTTTATAGTGATGTCTATCACTTAGGCATCATACCACAGACATCTTGCTTGACATACCACCCAGTCACATTATCCTGACATCAGGCCGACCAGTCCTAACACTAACCTCTTAATGCTGAGCGCCAAGTGAGGCAGATATTAGTGCCATTTTGTAAGTCTCTGGTATGACGCTACTGGAGATCAAACCCACGACCTCCCACATCTGAGGCAGACACTCTAAACACTAGGCCACCAGAGCGGTCTTTTGAGAGATTGAAATAACTACAATCTCAGGATTTTGCTCAGTAGAATGCAGTTACTTAAGTTTTGTTGTTTTTTTCTTGGTGACTTCTCCTTGGTTAGATGAGTAGTGCCAGCAGATAAGCATACCTGATACAGTGAACTTAAAATCTTGTATTAGCCAGCTTCTGAATTGCATGGTGATGACTGGAAGTAGGAACTATGCATAATTGACTGACAGGTAGGTGTTAAATCTGTAGAAATCGTGAACAACTGGCATAAATAAAAATCAGTTGACCTATAGGTCACTCATACAGATTAAATTTTTTATCATAGTATTTGGACTTGCTGCCCAAAGAGGTGGTGATGGTGATAGAGCTGGTTGCCTGAAGCCGAAATTTAGCTGTTCTTGGCCACCGGACAATAAAGTCTACTGTCTACCAACATGATGCAGGCTACAATATTACCATGTACACTTTATTCAGATGCTTAAAAGCCTAATGTAATTGGATTTATCAGTTCTGCATGTGTATATTGTGCATCCTTGCGTGTGTGTACTTTGATTTGGTTGCATGTCATGTTTTGTTTATTTTTCTTATGTTTCATTCAGACTGGCCTTACCCCACTTATGGAAGCTGCCTCTGGAGGTTATGTAGAGGTTGGGCGCGTACTGCTAGATAAAGGGGCTGATGTCAATGCACCACCAGTACCATCTTCCAGAGATACAGCTCTAACAATTGCTGCAGACAAAGGACACTATAGATTTGTTGAATTGCTCTTGCAGAGGTTAGTATGATGTTCTGTGAAACACTTTAATGTCATTGGGTTCAAATTTTTGTGCATGAGCTAGATCACGCATTTAAAGTCTGGATGAAATTTCTACCAAGCTAACACTAAACCCCACCCCCATCATATGCAATGGAAAGGCAATATTGGTTCTTTCTTTCTTTGAATACCATTCCTATCTAAAATGCTGAAAAATGTGAAATATACATTATGATAAGTACATGAATGATGTGTGGATGCTGGAACTAACTTGTTACAATTTAATTGGATCGCAGAATTTCATAAACATGAAACCTCATGTGAGATTGTAATGATTTATTTCTCCTTCAGATATGTTCCCTATCATGTTATTGTTAGGGGATATGAGCCTGCCACATTGTGAATCTAGCCCGCCTAAAGAGAAAAAAAAATCTTTTCCCATCTAGCTGTTATAGACAAAGTGCAATAACTCTTGCATATTACATCCCCTTGCCACTAACGTGTGTTGCTAGTTTGTAAGCTTTTCTGCAGTACATTATACATGAAACAATGCAAGCCATCTTAGTATTAAAATTTTATCATCTAAGTTTCAATTTGTTTTATTGAGTTGGACAATCATTCTTTAGAGGCTTTTAACATTTTGTTACAGTTTGTTTTGTTTTCAAATTTGAGCAAATTGTCACCTTTTCTGGACTTTGTCTTTTCGAGACCATGTTACAACATGCTATTGTTGAACTTGTGTTGTCATTATGTCATTATGAGTTACACTACATTTTTTTGCTTTCTTGGTTGGTAATGGGAGTGGTATTAGTGAATATGTGCTTTCTTTTCTAGTGTAGTTTTAGTAAAAAAATGTCAACTAAATGCATGAAATGCAAAAAGGTTCAAAGCAAGGAGGACAACCATGACCCTTGTATCATATGTACTGGGTCAACATTGTCATTGCCAAACAGCATGTGTAATACATGGACAGGTAGTTGGTGCAGAGGTAGTCCAGAAGGCATCAAAAATGGTAGGATGGATGGAGTAAGTCAGGAAAGATATTGATGTCCAAAGTCCACCTCCATTGCGAGTCTTGTGGGGATACTGTCCCCTCCCAGAAGTTTGTCGCTCGCAACCATCAGCCACCATAACATCAGTGGCAGTAGAGGAGAATAATGTTGGTAAAATCATCCATTTTAAAACAGACCCATCTTGTCCAGGAAACAACACAATTATTGACCTTTTCTCCAAATCAGAGGCTAAGTGGGCATAATCCTTCCCCCACAACAGACATGAGGGGTTTGTACTGGAACTGCTTGAATTATTGTATAATAATGCTTGGCCTTCCAGTCATCACCTGCCATCCAGCCTTCCTAGCCAACTAGGATTTACAGAGATCTTAGTGACAGATCCATCCATCTAGCCGTACTGTTGGTGACATGCCCTTACTATAACACAGGGGGCCCCAAGTGGTCTAAAGCGCTCTCCATTATGGATCACTGCCATCTCACCTCTGTCTGCGTGGGTGCGATTCTAAGATTCGGCAAATGTGGATATGTGAGAAAACTTGTCTGTAGCTTCTTGTGGCTTGGTGGTTCTTTCCTCGGATTTCCCAGTTTCTTCCTCCACCATTAATACAGGTCGCCAGGTATAGCCTATCATGTGCTCAAAAATGGCGTTAAGGCCCACAACAACAACAACTACAATACAGATTTCAGTGAGAAATCTGTCCATTCAGAGAGGCGTTTGGAGTGACTGGTATGGGTGATAACCAAACCATCTTCTCTACAGCCAGCATCCAGGCTGAACATAATGCCAGCAAACAAGCCAGCCATTCTGGCAGTGCCAGATATGTTCATTGCTTATCCACATAGGAGAGTTTGACATTTTCAAAGAAGATGGAATTGTGTCTTTGATGCTATATGAATTGATTTATCCAGAGATGCAAGTGGAACACACAGCGAGTGTGATAAGGCTCTACAAATCAGTCATACTAAGATCTGACCATGAAACTAAATTCAGCTTCGAGATAAGAGGCAAGGAAATTTTTAGGGTGTTGGCAACTTCAGAATGCCCTTCACCTCCTACCACTGGATAAGACAATAAATCTAAAGCATTGGTAGATTTAAATGATTATAAGATGCCATCCTTTCAACTCCATCCCCAGTCAGCTAATATTATGGAGATCAGTGACAGCTGTCGGGTAGAATTAATGTTTTCAGTACCGGTCTACCAGCCCTTGACAACCTAGCAG
Organism: Potamilus streckersoni; assembly: GCA_016746295.1. Classification (NCBI taxonomy): domain Eukaryota; kingdom Metazoa; phylum Mollusca; class Bivalvia; order Unionida; family Unionidae; genus Potamilus; species Potamilus streckersoni. The sequence continues at coordinate 351,196 of JAEAOA010000201.1, forward strand.
CAGTTCACATATCTGCTCCACTGTTTTATAAAGTGGACAAAACTGTATCATTATATCTTCAATGTTAGATTTGGTCTCATTGGCAGTTATCCAACTCGTTGAGAAATCTGTCAATGATCATGCTTGAGAGGCAATGGCAAGAATTGCTTGAATCTAGACAACTTACCATTCCATGGCCTGTATGTTGACTGCTTCTGCCAACTTAGACCTGATATGACATGGCACATTTTTGTGGTCCATTCCACTTCAAACCTCGTATCATGGCTTTACAGATGACCCTGTTTTTGCAGCTGTTACTCTTTCAAGGCAAAATTGAAAAAGTTTGGAGGGAAGCAGTTCAAGAATTGTCCCTACATCTCACTTTTGAACCCACAGAGGCATTTCAAAACAATTGGCCTCCACCACTGTGGAGGGACAATAAGCAGACTAGGGACAAGGGATCTTTTCAGTCAAATATGTTATGTAGATCCCAGCCCAGTGCCTGGAGATAAGTCTAACGAAGCTAGAAGGCACCATATAGAGGTGGCAAGAGAAGAAGCTTCAATGCCTTTAAGTTTCTGCACTCCAACATTGACTGACCCTCCACTTTGCTCACGGACAGCCTACCTGTGGGTGGCCTTCCTCAGCAATTTTAGGTTTACTGGAATGCCCCATTTCCTAGAATTATTGTGTAATCCAGGTCATTTAGATGGGCTTTGAATTTCATTATCAAAACACACCTTCCCATTCCACTCCCCTATTCACGGATGTACTGTCAGATTGGGAGAACGATACCTACAACAGTAGATATGGTCACTCATTGAAAAAGAAGTTGTAAAGATTTGACAAAAACCACAGTTGTGAAGGTTTGATTCCAGGCTGTTTCTTATTCAAAAAGGCAAATGACAAGTTGAGGCTAATCATTGACCTGAGTTGCCTTAACCAGTACATTTTCCCACCTAAATTCAAGACGGAGACAGTGAGATAGGGATGAGTATGCCATCAGTCTTGACCTGACACATTTTTATGCACCTCATGTCAGGGAAATATCTCTTGTCATGCAGGCCATGCAGCCAAATATCAATTCTAAGTCTTACCCTTTGGCCTCAACATCATCCCTTTGGTTTTTATCAAGGTTATGGATCGACATTTTCTATGATGTAGATAGCCTACCTTGGTAACATCCTCTTCCATAGACAGGTTGAGAGTAACATCAATTCAGGATCCTGTTCACACACAAACACTTTGACTAGTTGTGGGCATGTGCAAGCACCTCTTTCCTCTGATGAAAGCTGGGAAACAGGATATCGTACCTCGAGCCCTTCATGACTCAAATGGATTTAATGTTAAGCATACTCAAAGGTCTAACAAGATCAGTCACCTTGTGAACATTACTGCTCGTTAGATCAGAACGATGTGTGTGAGGCTGCTGAGACATAAAATATTGATTAGTAGAAATGGTTGGCTGGCCTGCAGAGTGAACTTTATCAAGCTTTTATCTCAGCTGTAGCTTTGCAGAGGTAAAGCTTGAATCTTGTAGGTGGCTCCCAGATGACCACCAAGCTCAATTAAAAAATAAACACAGCCTGTCGGTGTAGCTAGATTCTCCATTGAAATTTTTCAGGTAAGATTATTTCAGTTAGCTTCGTAACCATGTGTAAGGGTCACAGATCAAGTTACCCTAGACTCTGTTGCTTATATAATTAGGAGAGTATGTTATAGTTCGTATGGGAAATCCAGTCATCGTTTCTACAATTATACTCCATTTTTCCTAACATTAATATGATTGGTGAAAGTATTTGTAAAAAAAAAGCAAATTTAATTAAATTGTATTTCTCCGAGAATATTCATCCAATCGCATTACTTAAAAACCCTTCTATGTTGGTATATAGCTCAGCTTAAATACTAGTGATGCTTAAGGGCAGGTTATGTACAAGAAAACTTAATCATCCTTTGTCTATATGAATTTGGTTAGCTACTAAGAATAGTCACAGAATTATTTTATTGAAGAATGATCCATTTGTGGCATTTCACTGTGATGTAAAACAATTAATGGCCAAAATTGTCTTAAATATTTTTCAGTACCAAAGTTATTAAATTCATCCAATATATTTTGATGTCATTATAGTTATCAACATGCACATCTGAAGTCATCTTTGTATTATGCAAAATAAATTGACGGTGGCTCTGACCATTTTCTTTTGTTTTCCTTGGATCAATACTGAGAATTCCTGGGTTATATGAGGAATACTTTATTTTTCAGATATGCTGCTGTTGATGTCAAGAACAAAAAGGGCAACTCTCCATTATGGCTAGCTTGTAATGGTATGCTATGATTAGTTGCTTCCTTCCCTAATCCCCCCAGTTTGTTTAAAACGTACTTGTCATTGTAATTGAATAGGCTTTTAACTACTCATTATCTAATGAATAGGCTTTTAACTACTCATTATCTAATGTAAGTTAGGTGATTATTCTTGTTGATATGTGTTAGTGTGAATCTGGATGATGAAAGGGGACAGGTTTTGTTTTGCACTGTAGCCATCTTCTGTACTATCTTGTGCCCTGCTCTCCTTTTTGCTGTCCTTTCCTTTCTTGGTGGTATTCTGCCTTTTCAACCCCAGAAGTTTTAATACATAGTATCAGTTAATATTCATTTAAAGCTTGAATCTTACTCCTTATAGCCATTCCTGTACTTGCAGCATTCAAAACAAAACAAAAATAAAACACCCAATGCCCTTTTTTCTATAGATAGTGCTTACACAGAAAACTTGATTGTGCTGAAAGTGCCATTTTAAGCAAGGTACACTTCTCCGGATCTAAGACCACCCTTAATTTAGCATCTTGTCTAATGACAGACTGGGAACAATCATGCAGTATTGTACAGACTGTATGTTAGCTCTGTTGATCCTGGACCAAAAGAGCACATGGGATACATATACTGTTGTCCATCAGATGTCCATCCATTAGCTAGTCACCTTATTTTGAACATTGCCTTGAAAATTAATACCCTTTCATCCCATTCGCTAAATGACCTTAGTGAAAATGGTGTTGCTTGGACATTCAATATGGCCACTGCATTAGCCATTTTGAAAATCTTGTCACTACTTCTACATGGCTGGTCATATCAATATGAAGTTTTCAATAGAAGACTCATTATGGTATTTAGCTGATCTATGATATCTAGCTGTCCATTTAGTCTTGAATGAAAATGGTGCCAATCTGATATCCAGTGTGACCTGGTGCCAATCTGATGTCCAGTGTGACCTGGGCACCACAGCAACTATCTTTAAAATCTTGTTTGTACTTTTCCAGAATGGAAAGTCACACAGCTGATGAAGTTCTAAATGAAAATGATGCAAGTCATTCATCCAGTATAGCTGCCATGATGACTGTCTTCAAAACATTATCACCTCTCCCCAGAATGGATGATTGTTTAGATATGGGGACTTTTACTTGTAAGGATATCTGCTTTGTCCTAAATGATACATGTGCCACAGAAGCTAATTTGAAAAGCTTGTAGTCACTGAAGAATATCAGATTGTTTCAACACTCAACAGATAAAAGGAAGAAATGGTCTTATCTTAATTTCCTGGAAATTCTTTTGCCTAGTAGAACATCAGTTCCATCTTACGACTCTCTTGCTTAGTATTGCATTTAAGTTTTGAAATAACAGTAGTCCTGTTTTTCTGCAGGTGGTCATCTGGATGTTGTCCAGTTACTGGTAAATTACAAGGCTGACATCGATAGTCAAGACAATCGTAAAGTGTCCTGTCTGATGGCTTCATTTCGAAAGGGGCACGTGAAGGTGGTCAAATGGATGGTTAAGCATGTGACTCAGTTTCCCTCAGACCAAGATTTGTCACGTTATATTGCTACAGTTACAGATAAGGTAAGCTAGATTAGAAAATTACTTCAGAGTATGATGCATTTACCTAATGGAGTCGAGTGCAGTTTGCTTTTGAAAATTGTATAACAGTAGTCACCCTCTTATACAATCTGCAACAGGAAAAGACGGGTGGCTTTTCCAGAAGGGGACAACATTTTTTGTGAGAAGTATATGTAATGTATTTAGCAAGAAAGTTACATTCTTCAAAGCGTTTAATATCTTCATTTAGAAGTAACATTAATTATTAAAAGGTTCTTCTTGTTATAATAATTGACTTATTTTAACTGATGATATATTAATAGTTTTTATTTTTGGTGTAAGTGTGATATGCGAGCAGGTGTTGTCATGCACAATGCAAAACCATTCAATAATGTCTTAAATCTTTGTATATACATAATTCTCTTTCCATTTGCTCCATTTTCCCACAGCTGCTGAATAACTTCCTCTTTAGTTATGATGTTTATTCAAGTCTTTACGGCATAAAATTGTTTTGAGTCTTTTTTACCCAAAATTGTTCTGCAAGTCCCTCTCTCCACCCGATGTAACAGAGTAGAATAACTGACTTCTAAAATAAAACATCTCTGTTTACATGATGACATGTTGATGTCTGGTAATGATTTATTTGGATGTTGCTAACTGTATGCAATTTAATTATGCAGACGAAACTTTTGTAGGGTGGACAAAATGTCTTCTATTACTTGTCACACGATTTTTCGGTCTTTGTCTGGTACCCGATTTTATTCAAGGTTAACTTCTCAGTACAAAATCTATTTTTAGCCTATGCTGACCCTGTTGTGATCTTGACAATTATGTCCGGTTATAATTATCAACATGGTCAACTACAAGACTGATAAAACTATCTTTCTGCATTTCAACAGAATGCCATGTTTTTAAAGGCAGTGATTTTGTCACATGATTCATTAGTCACAGTCTGGTACCCTATTGTTTTTACATTTTTTGACACTAAGTGAGGAGCCAGAATGGCTTCGATAAGTATGCAGATTTGACCTAAACAATAGCACCTCTCGGCCATTAGGATCTTACCAAGGGAAGCAACAAAGGCTGTCAAACCATGTTCCCACTGATGTATTGCACATCAATACCACCACTTCTCACCTGTTACTACTGTTCAATAATTGTAATCTTAACAATTATTAAATTGACTAAACCAGACATCTCATGCTAACATATCAGTAAGGCCAATTGGATTGTGTGTACTTAACCATTTTGTATGGATTAAAATTTTAGTCTTTCTTGGCTTTATGGAATAAATGTGGCTTTTTGTGTGGCATAGATGATCTAATATTTAACCTTAGGGTTACATGTACTTTAGTCAACACTTCTTTCAGTAATGAAAATTTGACATCGGAAAACAGAAATAGGATTACTAACAGGTTATAGAATAAAATACTGATTCTGGATACATATTAAAAAAAACATGACTGCTTGTGAGGGGTAAATTTGATATTTTTGCACTAATATGCTGGCCATTGGTTGCATTAGGAGGTTGCCTTGTGTGAGGGGTACTTTTGAACACAAGCTTATAGTGCCAACGGATTCTGGACGTAAAGAGCGGGTGGCCGCTGATCAGAAGTACCATTGTACTATAAAAAATGAGCATCACAAAGTTATGCCAATGTTTAATTTTTCCCTCATGTTTCATTTAAATTTGTGTTATGTACACAGAGAATAAATTCTTGTATAACACTAAATACAAATATAGATTTGAAATTTAAAAATTAGAATATGAGACAATAGCCATATGCTTTTGTTCATATGTACAGCTGTAAAACTTGTCTCGTTATTGATTTTGGATGAGAATATTGGGAGTGTTCTCTCAACTGAACTGTGACTTGACTTGCTTATGCTTGTGTGCCATTTCTCAGATTAAATTTTGTTTTATATATTGCAGGAGCTGCAGAAGAAGTGTCAACAGTGTATGGAGATCATTGTGAGTGCAAAAGACCGGCAAGCTGCTGAAGCAAACAAGAATGCCACCATTCTTTTGGAGGAGCTGGACAAGGAGAGACAGCAGGAGGAGAGCAGGAGGGCTGCTGCTGCCAAGAAGAGGGAAAGGAAAAAGAAAAAGAAGAAGGAGAAACAACAAGAACAAGGCGTTGATAAGGAAATCAGGTTTAAAATTAAATATTTGTCTTGCTTGCAAAGCAGAAGTTTTACTTTCTTGTGCCATTGTCATTGTTGTTGACATTGGTGTCAATATTAAGTTTCAGCATTTACCTTAGTTTCCTGAGACTGTTGCATCTACATTTGTGGTTTTAATGGGTGTATTCATGGTTGGGGCAGGGGTTTTGATAGTGACCCATTTTTCATGCACTTTGTCTTTAATGGGTATTTGTGATGTGTCTTAGTTGCATAGTTCTTGTTAATTGTCTATAGTGTTTTTGTCCATGTAATTTAACATTTTGTATAATAATGGGGCCAACTTCAGTAAGTGTATGCAGAACTCTGCTGTTGCAAAATAGAGATCCGAGATTACACACTGTTTTCAGGTGCTTTTTGAATGGGCATTGTTGCCAATTTGGATCTTGGGTCTGAGTGAACAAGGAATTTTTTAAAGCAATATACTTCAATTTTATTGTCTAGATTTGTACTAAGAGTAATCATTGGAAAAAATCCTAACACTAGACTTGAAAGCTTTGATGTTTTGCACATTAGATTATTACACATGGTGAAGTTTTTCAGAAATAACTAAGGTCATCCATCACATGGATTGGCCAAATTATCAAGTTCTTTTTACTAACATCTTGATGAAAGGAAGGATTCTTACAAGATTAAATTATTTACCAACAAGTTTAACTTTCAGCAAAACTTCTTCCCCTGAGCCAGAATCTGAGGATTCCAATTCAAAAGAGGAGACAAAAGAAAATATGACATGTATGAACATTGAAGCTGAGAATAGGGTCCCTCTTGCACCACCAACTGCAACTACCACTTCCACATTAGGTATGGTTGTTTTATATATTGGATGGGTTTTTTTAGGTGCACTAGTATCAGTTCTGTACTTTTTCACTTCTCTCTAATCTTTTTTAAAGTGTGTGTGTGTGTGTGTGTGTGTGTGTAAGAGAGAGAGGAGATGGGGAAGATTTTGAAAAACTAAACAAGAAGTTATAATTACTAGTATATATGGCCACTTGGGAAGAAGTCCTGTTCCATAAGCCCTATTTAATATACACTGGATCATATATATGCAACCTGCTCATCAAGATAATGTCTGGATGGTTGTTAAAGTATTCTGCAAAAAAAAAAATGGTCTGTCTCATGTTTAATTTATTATGTTATTTTGCATATATACTTTTCAGGCCTTACACTGCCTACAACCTCTGAGGCTAAGTACAGCAAACCGTCCAAGAATAGGAGCAGCAAGTCAAATAAGGAGGAGCAGAATGCCATAACATTGGAATCAAAGATGACCCGGCAAAACCGAAAGGAGAGGGAGAAAAGTCGGCCACAAGATAGCAAGTCAGATCATCTAGGACTAGGGATGAGGAGTACTTTGACACCAACCACTGTCACCACCTCATCAGTGTCCACAGTTGTCATGACAGTGGCTTCTAATGATGACCCTGGAAATAAGGGTACGTCATATTTGAAAGGGAGAACAGAAGTGTTGGGTCCTGCATCATCAGGCAATGCCAAAAAGAAGAAAGATGACTTGAAATCCTTAGGTTCAACAGGTTAGGTTCTTGTTTTTAAATACGTCAGTGAAATCTTGGGTAATTTATATCAGTCTCCCATTAAACCCATTCCAGGCAGTATCTCCTTACTATAATGCTGCAAAACTTTTTTGGGTATTTTACAAAATGTTTAAAAATTTTTGGAAGTCTACATAATTTAGATATAAAATAATCTTGAAGTTCTAGGGTGCAAATTCAGGAGAATAGTGCTTCAAGTACCTGTCAGATTTTAGTTAGCCATAGGGCGTTCTACTTGAAAATTTCAGTGACCACTTGAAATTCTGTCACCAGACTCTAATAATTTGGTTGTCTTGGACGTCTGGAATAGATATCAGTTGAGTAGGGAATTAATGGTAGGAAATAACAAAAAAGTGATTTCAAAAGAGACAAATTAAAGAATAATCTTCAAATAGCAAATGGTTTATTTTAGTAGTATACCCAAGTCTATTTGACAGAACTCGACTGTCTTAATTTGTTTCAATCCCAGACCAGCCATTAATAATTCACTATTTTTGAAGTTCTCAAAACCATCCCTCCACGTATTATCTGGCCAAAAAGTCACTGAGAAAAGGCCTTGACATTAATTTTCTTCTGATGGTAGTTAATATTAATATAACCTTAAATATATCCAGATTTGTTAGCTTAAATGACAGTAATTTTACTGTGGATGTAAATTTGTAAGTGACTCTTCAGCCACTCATGACGGTGCAGATAAGGCACCAAAACAGGGAGCTACACCATCGTCTCTCGTAGACAGACGGATGCCAACCACAACCACAAGTTTGTATTTGCCTCAGTGTCTGCATTTATCCATACCAATAACATAGCCATCTGTTAATTTAGTCTAGTCATATTGAATAGGCTATAAGTGACATGTAAAGATAAAGAATAAGTTACATGTAAAAATAAAAAGAATGGGGAACCAGCAGTTTCTCATTTGAAAAAAGGATTATGCTGTGAATTTATTGCATCTGACAATTGTTTTTTTTTTATAAAATGTATTTAAGTGTAATTGGTGTCTTGTTATTTTATATGCTTCATTATGATTCTGTAAGTAAAAAGTGGGGATCAGTTGAACATTTTCATTTACCATTTAAAATATTTAGTAGGCATTCTGCAATTTTCTGCAGTTTTGGATATATATATAGAGCCATGGTGCTGTAACACTGGGGTGACTCACATCATAGTTCGATATTTGTGATTATAGTTTTAGCTCATCTGGTTCTAAGGTCAAGTGGGTTTTTGACATGGCACTTTATCCAACATCCATCCTTCCATTCATCCATCCAGCAACAGTTGGGTTTTTTTAACCACTCTGAAAGCAATCTTTTTCATCAGATTTGAAGTGAGTACTTGTATCATAAAGATCTCATGCAGGTTAATGAAGTGGTCTTGCATTTTATTGAGTTATCCTGTTACCACTCTGAAGGCCATATTCTGATAGAATTTTTATTACACTTAGAATATATCTTTACCTGAAGACCTCACAGAGTTAAGTAAATAGTGAGAGCCATGAATATTAATTGGGTAATCTTGCATCTGTCTTTGAATGTTCACATTCTTTACACTGTATTTTTTATCAGATTTTGAGTAAACTTGATAGGCTTAAAAATCATCAAGATATCCACACAATTAGAAATATGCAACATAATTTTCTCCACCCCCTTTAAAATATCTTTCTTGCAAAAGGTGAAGTAATCCATGATGCAGAGTTCTTCCTCTTGCAAAAAACTGCCAACCAGATTTTAAAAAAATTCAGACTGCAGGATGCATGTATTTCAATAGAACAAAATATATTAATATAGTAATTCAGATGTATTCTAAATTAATGAAATATTTTGCAGAGAAATGTTTCTAAAATTTTGTCATAATTGAAATTCAGGAATCCTTAAATTTTGGGAGCAAGTTTGATATGTTCAGTGCAAATGTTGGCTGCTAGCATTGTCATTTTGAAGTGCCTGAAATAGTTGCTATTTTTGGAGTATCACATGTATTGTACATTATTTTACAGCATTGATGTGTTGGTGCAAGCTGTTTTTGAAATTTATATATTTATATTTTGCTTTTTTTAATTTCTGATATAAAAAAATCACCTCAATATTCTTGAAAGACTTGCAGCTTTAATTACCAGGATCATAGAAACCCAAGTCCTTGACACACAGTAAAGCCTTTGTGCAAAATACATGACTGTAGACCACAAATATAAAGTTTTTCTTGATAAAACCACTTGCAATGATTTTGCATGACCTTGATGTTCTATAATATTACAGTAATGAGCCAGATAAGTTCAGAGCCCACAGTTTATATTGATGTGAGCAAAAAGTTATGGTATGAAATATATTTATGTAAACAAAATTAAAAGTTTTGGCAAAGAGGGCCATGAATTTGATTGTTAGTACTGCATTCCTCAGTATTAAAGAACCAGATTTCCCTCTGTTCATATTTGTATGCAGATATTGTAATAATGTAAATGAAAATAATGTTTTAAGTTATTCAGAATTTTGACAAAACCCTTTCCCTTCCACTGTAGCTGATAGGAAATTGCTTGCTTTATATACCTGACACGATTTTACTTTCATAGCAGCCATTAATTGCTGAAACAGTATTTGAAAAATTCAGCTCAAAGTTGTAAAATAATTTTGTTACAGATATTAATATCAGCATTTACAGTTTGTAATTTGATCTGTGTTTTAATTTTGTTTTGAGACAAGTAATTTTGAAATCAATGTGAGTATTTATTTATTCGTACTGCTTTTGAGCAATGAATCCAAGATATATTTAATTTGGAGTGGTCCAGAGTTTTCGTGGAGGTCTGTGTATGTTTGAGTCTCAGACTTGGCCAGTGTGGATAGTTTCCAGTGGGTCAGTGGTTCTTCCTGGAATTTACCCAGGTTATTCCTACACCACTTGTACTGGCTGCATGTATAGCATATCATGTGCTGAAAAATAGGATTAAACGCCCAACAGCAGACCTACCAACCCTTATGATTTTGCTGCAAGTCTTACAAAAATTAGCCTTAAAATAGAGACTTTCAGCATAAAAGAGATAATATTGCACATTAGAGAAAATAACTTTCTATGTCCTATGGAAAGATAGCTGATTTTGTACTGCAAAATTTAGTAACCTTCTGAGTAGGTCTAAGTAGATCTTAACAGTTTTTATGTCTTGTTTTAGTTGAAGCTTTAATTAAAGTTAGAGATTGATAGTCTCTTATTTCATAAAATAGCTTGTTTCACAAATCTGACGAGTTAGAAAGATAATGAAACTAGTCAGGAACCAGGGGTGATTAGACTACTACAGCAAATGAGAGAGCACCTCAATATCCTGTTTGGGAAGTACATTCTTTCAGCAGTTGGCTCTGATAGTTGATCTGTTCTGGTAACTGCACTCCAGAAGAATTTTAGGCCTTTAGGGCAGAGAGTTACATTCATCAGATGGACTGTTCTCACTATTTTGTATTGCAGTTTGTTGGGATTTTTGCTGCCAAATGGTTAATTTTGTTTCCCAGATTCATGTATATTGTGCCCAATTTCAATTTTTCATGTGGCTTTGATAACCAATAGTGTAAAAACTGTTAGTATCATGTTGTTCAGTGAATTGTCCAAGCCCCAATGACTACTTTATATTTGTGGCAATGTGTGCGTATGTAATGATATAAATGTATGCCATGTTGATTTAATACTTGGCATATTTTTTGTTTTCTTGATAATCTTGTAATTGACCATATTTGATGTGGTGATTGGTGTACAGTTTTTCAGGTAGTTGCAAATCTTGATTTTAAAAATGCCAAACTTTAAAAAACAAAACAAATGGATGATATTTCTATGGAAACAGTACAAAAGCTTCATCAATTTATACATTTGTTTTGCAGTGAAAATATAATTTTTCACAACACCATGAATATTAGGTTTGCAGTACACATGTTCATCATCAGTTTCCTTTCTTTTCAGGCATAGGAGATCTGGATGATTTTGGTTCTCTCCCAGAAATATCTGATAGGGATATAGAAAAGCTCCGAAAGAGTGTGGAGAAGACAAAAATAAGTTATGGGTAAGTAGAAGCTATTGATGAAAACTACATTTTACCATATGCACAAACATGTTTTATCTGATACACTGTACAAATTTTTCTTCCAGTGCTATCATTTACATCTTGTGTCTTTTTTGTTAACAGTTCAAATTCTTTGTTACTTTCAGAGCCACAAGAGCATCATAGAAAGATATTTAAAAATTAAAAACGGGCATATATTTTGAGTGCTTCAGGTCACTGATGATTATTATATTGACAGCTTATTACACTGAATCTTGGGCCCCGAGTGGCCGAGTGGTCTAAAGCGCTGTCCGTTACGGATCACTGCCATCTCACCTCTGCGTGAGTTCGAATCTAGGATTCGGCGAATGTGGATATGTGAGAAAGCTTGCCAGTAGCTTCTCGTGGGTCGGTGGTTCTTTCCGGTGATTTCCCGGTTTCTTCCTCCACCAATAATACTAGCTGCCATGAATAGCCTATCGTGTGCTGAAAAATGGCGTTAAGCCCAATAACAACAACAACAACACTGAACCTTTGGAAGAAGTGGACAGTAAACAAAATTCATTTTGTCAACCTTTTTGTTCTTTATCTGTCTATACATGCATCTGGGAATTGTTCAATTTGTCCAAACTATTAGGTTTTTATTATCCCTTCTGGTCATAGACTAGAAGAGCATATGGTATGGCCAGTTGACTTTAAGCATGAGCATCTTAAATATCTTGTCACTTTTCCAGAAGAACTGATGTTTATATCAATATGAGGTTTCCCTGGAAGATATCATATGTCTAAATGGTTCTAAATGAAATGCCTGTGATCTGAAATCCATTATAGTTGCCATGGAAGCCATCTTGAAATTATTCTACTCCCAAACAGAAAGTCATATTCATATAGGGTTTTGATTGGACTTCTCTGCATCCAGTAATTTTCTTCCTTTAGAATTCTAATGATGTCTAGGTGGTCCTAACTGAGAATATTCTACTTGGGCATCCAATATGGCCATTACTGCCCATTTGTATTATCGTCATTCTTCCTGGATGGGTGGTTACATTAACATGGCATTTTCACTAAAAGACTCTTATGATGTCAAGTTCCTTCAGACATCCAATATTTCCTCCAGAGCGAAAATCTTGTCACAACCCCTTTTGAATGGATAGTTATATCAGCATTGGGTTTTCACAAAAATAGCCTTATGATGTCTTGAGGGTCCCAAATGACAATAGTGCAATTCTGACATCCATCAAGGCCACAATAGCTGTTGTCATGAAAATCTTGTTATTGCTGCTTTTGAGCAGAAAATTATGCCAGCAGGAGGTTGTCAATGGTTGACATTTCAAAAGTTGTCAACAAATTTTGTAATTTGGTTTAACTGCTGTGATTGTAGGGGTGTTGGAAAGAAAGAAATTGTAGTAATGCAAAATTTAAATACCAAAACATTTTAATGTACAATATGCTGTTGTCTGTAAAAGATATGTATCTGTATTCTTTGCAAAGTGTATGGCTCCAGAATAATTGTCTTTTCAGTTTTAGGAAATCCAACATGTTTCATGACAGATACAAGTTGGAAAAGTTATTGTGCATTTATTATATTGGTGACCTCTAAATCTTCCATTATTTTAAACTGAGGCAATTATTGGAGATATTCTAACTGGAATGTTTTTATTATTTTAAATTTTTGTAAATATATCAATTACCTAGAGTGGCAGCAATAGCATGCCTTGTTGATTACTAAGAACTAAGCAGAGCAATATTATGTCCATTATCTGATCCTACATCGATGGTATTAACATTGTAATGTTTTATAAGTTTATTGCCACTGTGTTGCTATTATATTTTCTTTATATTGTGTCACACAATTGGGTTGTGTAAATCTTTTACCATGTATTTGACATCTGCAATTGAATATGGCTTCACAAACGTATTCACAACTATGTGTTGACTAGTTTATTCTAAAGAATAAATTCACTATGCAGAAATGTTGCAATGGTTGTTTACTTTTTGCAGGAAGGCAGTATATTTCAGTGGTGATGAAACCTGTCAGAATTTGGTCTGTTTATTAGTATCGTTTGATTTATACAAGGCCAAAGTCGAGCTTTTATATGCTTATGAATATTGCTACTATTTTAAATTATATATTTTTTACTTGTTGTGCTTCATAATTACTTGTACCTGGAATGGTATACTTTCCTGAAGCATTTTTGTAAATTCATTTTACATTTGTAGAATTTTACTTTCAATTAGCATCATGTATTTTGCTTAGGTGCCATGAAACTGAGATGCTGGATCTCTGTTGAAGTTCTTTTCATCATTCATTGGTGCCTTTTTTATTATAGGAATTCTGGTTCCACTTTACAGTCTTCACCTCAAGCTGGAGAGAAGTCCATAATCATTAGTGATATGAATCCCAACATGCTGTCAGTGAAATCTTCTGCATTAGTCACCAATAGTCCAAAACGTGGTCAAAAGAAGGAGGAAGACTGGAAGGAAGTGATTAGAAGGTCAAATATTGCTGATTTTTAAGTCTCTTTGCAATAGATTCCTGATGTCCATCCATGCATTAGTTCATTGGGTAAAATTTCAACTATTGAAGTCCTGAAATTTTTCAAACTTTATCATGGCCGTGAGTAGATCACCTCAGGTTCTCGGACCATTTTCATTAATTTCCCTCTACTGATGGCAGAAAGGGGTATATTGCTTTGGTTCCATCAATTTGTAAGTTGGTATTTCTTTTCTGAATCCATGTAGTAAAATAGAACAAAAACTATTGGACTCTGCATCCTGAAATTCTTTACACTTTATAATGGTCACAACTAGATTACATAATTAGATTTTTGGGCCATAATGATTTTGCTCTGCTGGTTATAGACCAGAGGATCATGTGTACTGGCCTTTTGTCATTTGGTATCAATCATCTTTTGTCCTTCTGTCTTTGAAATTCTGTTGTCTACTTGTGCAAGATTGTTTCTAAGTTTCTTCAAAAGTACTGGAAAGATTGCTAAGAAACTTAACAAACATTTTGGTTCAAAATGAAAATAGTACCCGTTGGACACCCTATAAGGCTGTTATGAAGGCCATATTGAAGATCTTGTCACTCCTTCTCCTGAGTTGATGGTCATATCAACATAGACTTTTCACTGAAAGACTTCTTATGATGTCTGATTTGTCCTAAATTGAAATTGTGCAGACCTGACATACAATGTGGCTACCACAGCAGATCTTATTATTTCTTTTCTTGAAGAAGTATTGACGTGTGAGTTTTCACTACAGTTCTTCTTCTGATGTCTTGTTTGACTGAAAGAAAAAGAAAGTGGTTTCAATCTGATATCCAGTATGGCCCTGATGGTACTTGGATGAAAATTATTCACATTTGACCTTTTCTATATCTACCATGGTGATCTTAAGCATTGTAAACCATATCAAAATTTGACTTACATCCTGTGATGCATAGCTGCCAACACTCACAATTTTGACGTGAATCTCTTGACCTTTTCAGCGATTCAGAGAATCATGCCACATGCAAAAAAAGTTGTGAATTTCCATATTCTCAGTTATTTTAAATATTTAATAAAATAACAGATTTCCTGTTAAGTTCTAGTCATGATATTGGCAGTTGCTGAAACGGTCCGGTATTGCTGGTCACAATATTAGTTGAACTAAAGCAAATTGATACAGTTGGCGGGGTAGCAAGCGTTTTAGCGTATTTTGATCTATATGTATTTGAGTAGTTTTATAAATACTTTCAGATAAACTGAAGCCTAACCAGAATTTTGCTCCACACAGGTACGCCAACACTAATATTAATTACCGTTCATTTTGATATTGAAAAAGTCTTCACCACCAAGGAAAAAGAGAGTTGACCATTCATTCAGCCATCAAACACCAACATGTAGGTTGTGAGATTTGTATAGTCAGTGACTAGGAATGGAAATGGCCAGATCCAGTCAAATTTCAGCACCAATATGCTTTTGACTTGTCTCTCAGCAGATTAAAGATATAATAAATGCTGTGTTTACAATTGCTGAGAAAATAAATCATATTCCTATCAGTTTTATGGTGTCTGACCCAACATCCGAATATAAATGTCCAAATATTGAAAAAAGGGTGGCATGGGTCAGAGGAAACTCGGACTAGGTGGCAGAGATGTTGTGAGGAAGCACATTTGTAGCAAAAAGCTACCAATGCTGAAACATTGCAAGTTTTCTTGTTGAACACAATCTACCTTAATCAGCTGGATCCCATTCTAAACTTTTGTCACTACAAGTATTCTGAGACTTGAAGATCGCTTCACAAATTCAAGTCAAAATTCACAAATTTTTATTCCAATTTTCACTTATTGCATGCTTGGAGGGTTGGCAGCTATGTGTGACCTTTGGTTGTTCCTAAATGAAAATGGTGCCTGAGAGACATCTGTTGTAGCTCAAAGAACATATTGAAAATTGTGTTATCCTTAATTCTTCTGAATGGATGGTTAGGTTTTCATGGGATTTTCACCCCAAAATTGTCTTCTAATGGTGCCAATCTTATTTCCAATTTGATAATCTAATAGCAGAGATGACTTAAACATTAGGCAGTTACGAGGCAAGTGGTCTTATTTTGAATTTCCAGAAATTCCTTTTATATATTGGAGCATAATTCCCTTAGAATGACTCATCCTTACGATGACAACCTATAATGAAGAGTTGTTACAACAACAATAAGGAAATGCTTAGTATTAGACGTTTGTATTCTATTCCTATTTACCATATAAATATTTTTGAAAGGTGGTATGTTGCCTTCACAGAATGTATATATAACTTTACAAAATCTCAATTGCACCAGTATTTTTATTAATGTATATCAGAAATGGACCTGTCCCTCATATTTAGAAATCTCTTCATAAAATTATTGCAATAAAAATAATACCCTTAAGGGCAGTTTTGCTGGAGAAGATGAAGTGCTGCAGCAGTGCACTGGGTAAAAAAAAAGGTGCTGCAGGATATATCTCGAAGCAATCACAATGCATCGGACCACAGCTGCTTATTAAATTGGGTAGAACCTGGAAAGGGTTACATTTAGTTCAGTAGATTTTTTATTGCACAATCATTTGGAGAGATAGTGATAGTGGAGTGTGTCAGTGTATGTGGAACTATTGTTTATATAACTTGAGGACTTCTTTTCTAACAGGTCAAAGAAAGTGCAGGTCCCAGCCTCTGCAATAAGTAGAGTCATTGGACGAGGAGGATGCAATATTAATGCTATACGTGAGGTGTCTGGGGCCCACATAGAGGTTGAGAAAAATAGAGGGTCTGGAGAAAGAGTCATAACAATTAAGTAAGTTGTGGCATGGAAATTCCAGGTGAAGTTAATAAACAGTGCCATGATTGGATCATTCATATTTGCCACTATTTACATGTAAATGGTTAATGTTTTTCTGGCTTAAAAAATGTTTGTTAATTTTAAACATTATAAAATTTTAGGATAGGCACTAGTCATTTTTTTGTTGGTCATCACAGGATTTGTCGTCTATTGTCTATTGCACATTTCCTATGTCAAAAATTAAAAGAAAAAGGATTTGAATACTTTAGAACAATTTGATTGATTTATTACTAGAATAGTTGGAACATCAGCAACAGCTTGTGTTCAACACATTTGCTTATTGTTGTTGCATAGAGGTTAGCTGACTTGCGAGGTACGCTCTTTCTATTATGGAACTGGATGATGTACTTAAAAAGACTTTAAAATACTCCAGATGTCATGACACTCGTATGATAAAAAAGTACTTTGATTTATAGTCAGATTTTTTAAAAAAATTGAAATTGTCAAAACATTCATTGAACAATTAAAATACTTTCAAAAATGTATAGCTTGTTTTGCATCTTGCATTTTAGCATATTTATTATATGTATGAACCTTTTTCAGCTTTTATTCATAATATTTATATGACAAAGTACAAGTGTTATGAACTACATGCTGCATATTTGCTGAACAGCCTCAAGCTATATCTAAAACATAGTAATCATCAACTGTTATATATACTTAATAGATTTTACTTTAATCATTTCAAAACATAAATGTTGGGGGGGGGGAATGATAATATATTAAGTTGCATCCTCTTCCTGTCAGGGTATTTTAGCATGTATGTGTAAATGAGTTTCCATATAAAAATTCATGTACTTGTTTTTGAGAGGGGGAAAGTGAATTTCATGAAGATATTCTGGCTTAATGCATTTGATAATACCTTGTAATTTGCTTTTTTAAAAAAAATATTTTTCTTTATATAGTAGGGAGTCTTAGGGGAAATTAGGTGTTTTTATTTTATTAAGTATAGGGTAGGTTTTGTTTTGCCAGCACAACATAGATAAGATGTGGATCATGTAGTGGTATTGATATAAGCCTCGAGATTTTTGCATTTAGCTTAGTTTCTCTGGACATTGTTGTATGTACAATTATAAAACTTGATTTTTGTATTCATTTAAAAGAGGTTACTATGGAAACAAGTAGATCACAATGTCTTTTCGTCACACTTGTTTGAGTTGGCCAAAGTTTATATTATGCATGCAAAATGTTTTCATTCCTAATTTATATATTGTAGTAAAATTAAATTTGATGTACTCAGAATTAGGAATATTTGTGTCTTCTTTTAACAGTTTCATACATCTGTATGTGTGTATGAACGAGAAAGGAATTAAAGTGTTATGGTCTTATTGTCATAATTGGTTAACCTTATGTACTTTATTTTAAGTCATTTGGACTAAAAAGTTGACTCTCACCCCTTTCTTTTACATCTGCAAAATTATAAATGTTTCTTTGATTCTTCTGTAAGTTGGTGTGAGGTTATTTGTTGTTACTGTCAAAGTTGCATTTTTGGAAAAAAGATTAGACATACTGGATAGAAGGATTGATACATATGAAATAGAAGATAAAACCAGTGTAAAATAGTTATGTTCTTGATTGGTATGACAACTAGCATTGTTTCCATCTTCATGTCATGAAATCCATAGATATCCATAATGCTTGATATTTTAAATCCATTTATATGATAAATCCAAAAATTATACGTCACATACCATTATTATATAGGTGGTTGCCCAGAAAGATCCAATTTATAATATCCTATAATATTTAAGTTTCACATGTCTGCAATTAAATAATGAATGCCAAGTTCACACTTTTGCAGTTCACAGTATCATATAAAATTAGTTTGATGGTATTTGTACAAAGCCTAAGAATTCATCATCATCTTTTGAGTGAAGAAATAAAGTTATGAAATCTTCTATCATCTTTAGTTGTCTTAAATATCCAACGTAGATTCCTTGTCTTGCTCTCATAAGCGGGTGCTTATGTGGAGACTGAGCATGGGGTCTGTAAGTGATACTTCAATATACAAGTCTGTGAATCTATTCAAGGATGCAACTGAGCAGGTGTCAGTTACGTGGCAAAATCAAGGGGAGTTCAAATAACTACTTTCAGTTACTTGGCACTGAACAAGTACCATGATTTACAACTCAAAAGGATTGTCAGCTTGAAAACAAAGTGAGTGCTACCTTTATTTGTGTATTGGCAGATAACTGGAAATATCAGGGAGTTAGATTTGGTTTATGTAAGGGAAAATATAAATCAAATAAAGACTTTATGGCATCAGACATGAATGGAACTATTGTGTAATGAATGCCAATATGAAATAGATATACAGCATTCGTTACATGCATTTCTGAATGGGAATAGCGGCATTAAAATGTAAAAATATTTGAATCAACACCATGCATATTGCAATCATCCAGCAGTTCCAATATCGCCTTTAGATTTATCCAAAGATGACAATGCATGAATCACATTTTAAGCATCAACTTCTAAGCAAGTATATATGGTATATTTGAATGCCAAGGGGTGTAGTATTGGATTGCTTATTATGAGGTGGTGCAATGATTTTAAAGAATGTTCTGTTGTTATTTTTTTGGGGTAGTTTGACACATGCTTGATATTTCTTGACTGTCTAAATTTGGATTGTGAAGCATACACAGACCTGGCAATAAAGTGTTCAGATGCATTCCAAGTTGAGTTTCTTTTGAAGAGTCATCGGTTTTTCGTGAGAGATGTTACACATACTACTGAATTGTTGAAGCATTTTTATCATTCTTAATTATGCAAAGATTTTGTTGAAGTTTTTGATTGCTTGAAAAAGAGATATACATCATAGTCCAAACACTTTTTTATATCATGATTTGAATTTATTTCCAGGGGCTCTGCTGATGCCACCAGACAAGCCCATGCATTGATATCAGCTCTTGTGCAAGATCCAGATAAAGACCTGCAGGAACTGTTACCTAAAAACAAATCCAGTTCCTCTTCCTCCTCCTCCTCTTCCTCTTCTTCTTCCAAATCTGACAAAAGTTTGTATTTTATTCCCCCACCTGAAGTTTATCCATTGGGGAATATTCCCACCTCCCAGCAATCAGGAAACCAGCCGAAATCCACAATTAACAACAAGAGCGTGGGTCCAAGATTACAGCAGGCGTTCGGTGGGGGAACTCCAGGTTCAAATGGTCGCACTAGTCAGAACCAAGTGTGGGGAAATTCCTCCTCTGGCCTGATCTCTCCACGACGAGCAAGGCAACAAAATTCCTCAGCAAATTTTCCTTCCCCCACAACACCAGGTAGTAGTAATGACAAGTCAGTATCTAGACAACTGTTTTTAAATGAGAAAAAGTCTTTCACTGGTCTAGTACAAACATCAACTAATGCCACTGTAACATACAGTCAAACTTCTTCTGGAACTAGAACAAGTCCATCATCATCCCCTGTTGCTGCAGGTAGGTCTGACCTGCGACAGCCAACACCCAATAGGGCTGGTAAGCAGTTGATTCCAGGAACTGTACGTGTGTTGCAGAGGCCTTCTACAGTCTGCTTGAAACATGAACCACAGCCATTACCCATTGTGTCAAACCAATCTACCACAGTTACATCTACTATTGCCTCTACAGCTGGTCTTCAGCCTGGAGGATCTATTCCTGCATCTGTCCCAGGTGATTTTTCTCCCTTTGACAACTTACTGAGCAATGTGGCAGAACACTTCTTGGGGAAAAAAGAAGAGAGTGAGCGAATGAACTTTGCTAGTGTGGCTGCAGCAGGAGTGGTCTCCAATCTTTCAGGATCCACACCAGTGACGTCAACTCCTCCTCCAGCCAACCACATTGACCCTGCTCTACAAGCCAAGGCTCCGGGTTTTAAGCTGCCTGGTCCAAGAATGACTGGTTCTCAGGACCAGGAATTCCATATTCCTCCACGTATGCCAGGAGCATTCAATCCTGGCTACCAGATGCCTCCTCCTCCAGTGATGATGAATAATTTTGAAATGCTACGAATGCCTGGTATATACCAGCCTGCTCAACATCCAATGATGTTTCAGTCATCCCATTCTAATTCTTCTACACCTCCAAATCATTCACCACGAGGAGGACCAGGAGCTGAAAGTCGAGGTCAGATGTCCTCTGCAGATCAGAGCCAGCTTTCTTCTTCCATGAGTTCTGTCTCTAGTCTGAAAGATGAGTACACTACTCCCAACCAGCCAATGACACTTCCAAAGATATCCAGCACACTAAACCCAAATGCTCCAGATTTCACATCCCGGAGTAGCACTGCAATGATGTCTGGTGGACCTCAGGGTCCCGGCTTTGGCCCAGGTCAGGGAGGACCAATTAATATACCAACAATGGAGAACTTTACAGCAATGCCACCTGCAAACCTTCAGGCTTTGTACCAACAAGCTTTCACTCAGCAGCTTATTTCAGCATTTAGCAACATTGGTCCACCAAACAACTTTGGCCCCAATCTGAATCAAGGACCAGGCCCCAGCCCTAGTCCTGGTTCAATGGGAAGTCAGGAAGGGATGAAAGGTTCCATTAGTCATCAGGAACTTTACCAAAATGTGGCCAACTTGATGCACCAGATTGCCCTGCAGAATGGAGGGATGGGTTTAGGAGGCCCAAATCCAGGACCAACCCAAGGTTTTGTACCACCGCACAGCATGACCAGACCCTACTCCCCTTTGACTTCTCAGGGAAGACCCAGCAGTGCTCCATCAATAGGCGTTCTGGCAAAAGGTGAGAGTATAATCATAACCTTTTCTTTTACAACTTAGATAAAATCACCCCACACTTTGGGAGAGGAATGCTAAACTGCTTCCCATATGGTTAAGTCAGTTTCTTGAAATGCCACTGCCACTAAAAACTTGATTTCTGCCATATATTACTGTTGTTGCCACATTTTTCATCGATTCACAGAAAGTAAGAGATTACAGTTATTTTTAAAAGCTTGATTTATCAGACTGCTGTCATCATCTGTAATCTCTTTCTTTTAAAAAATGAATACAAAATAACTTAACCCCAAAATGAGGCCAGCTCCTGGATTAAACAGTGCTGGTATTGATGGCATTTTTAGGCATCTGAAAGCAGTTTGGAGGGTGGGTAATTCCATCACAAGCAGTAAATGTTTCAAATGGTATTTGGCATAAAATATGCTATTCAGCCATTCCTATAGAACAAATACTGTAAAGTTTAAATGTTTCATTTTCAGAACAAATTAGTTATGGATCAATGATCTGGTGTCCTGTCTTCAATACAAAAAACCAGATGGAAGATAACTGTCAGTTTTCCTTTCAAAATATTGCTTACCAGATCATTACATACTTTTCTTTGTAAGTCGTGAAACAGAATGGAAGCTAAGAGTTAGTTTTTGAACTGGTCAGCTTGGTGTATAATGTGACTGGACAGGATATAGACATCACTATAAACTGCTACACTGCAAACATCGTAGCGTTATGACTGAAAAATTGTTAAAGCTACGTTAAAAAACATAATCACATCACATTAATTAATACAACTTTATTAAGGTAGAAAAGGTTGGACAAACTAAATTTTATTTCTCAATTTAAAATAAATATTTTTGGTGCTGGAAGTAGCTGCACCACATCTGTTGATAATAAATTTGCATTGTAGCTTATTTATTACCCATTAATTGGCTGCCAGTGTTAATTCTGATGTAATCTAAAAACATACATTATATAATGATTTATTATGCACCTATTTACATATTTGGCATGGCAATCTGCTTAGGATGACTTATGAACTAAGCACTTGATGTCAAAGAAAACATTTTGGTCCTTATTGTTAATCTGGTGATGCTTTTGCTATAAACTCACTTGAGAGTACATACAGCCATTTAGTAGATGATAAATTATAAATTCTAATAAATAAGACAGGGTTTTCAGAAATTAATAACTTTATTCCATCTTCATGTTTCACAATAAAAATATACATTTATTTGTAAGGTCATTTTCCAAAGTAAAGCAAAATTCTACTTGTGTATGTGGTTAAGTCCCACAACTTGTTCTGTTTTTTTTTAAACGAAAGGTAAATAGTTTATGAACATTTGATTAAAATGTTCATTAGTGCTTGAGGAAGAATGAAAACAAATAGATCCTACTCTCATTTTTTAGAAGTAAGGCACATGTTTTAATATGTCTGGTACCCACTTTCAGATGGTTCCTCACCCTCTCTTGTTCATCCCAGTTCTGGCTCACCTCTCCCACCATCCACACCACCACTAGATAGTCTGATGAGGGGAGGTGAAGACAGACGCCAGCTTCGACCAATTGGTGGTGAGCGGGCAGCACAGAGAAAAGCTCCAGGACCTGCCATATCGATTGGTAGTGGTCATAACAGTATGGAGGATATAGGACCACCATTCTGGAACTTGTCTTCAGGTAAATGATGAATAAAGGATATTTTGCTTGATAGAATGAAGCTCTTGCCATGTGTCTACATGTCTGTCCATTTCTTAACAACAAGAATATGGATTCTTGTAAAAATTTGTTAAATTTTGTGATCCGTCTTTTATGTCTTGGCACACCATAACATCAGCTAAGTGTGTGACACTTTGTAGTATTATACCTATGTCTGAACAGATTTTGATCAAATTTTGTATATAAGCTTGTATTATCATAATCTAAGATAAATTTTATTATAATCAGAACTTGTGTCTTAATGCAAGACGTAGGCAGAGGGCAGAAACTCTTACCGATGACATCCATCATCTGGTCAATGCAGCTGCTCATCACTGTTTAAACTTTTGCTTGTTATGATCAAAAATATATAGCTTGGCTGCTCAAGATACACAGAGATCTTTATTAATTTGGCTTACACATCTTGCAGGTTGGTTTAGTATTGTGTATTGATGTATTTGCTACATGGTGGAATCATTTTATATTTTAGAAAAGTATTTGTTTGATTATTTTGCTGTTGTGGATTTTGTTATTTTGACTAATGCTCAATGTGTTATCATTGTTGCATATTTTTGGTTGTTTACTCACACACACTGCCAGTATATTTTGCTTTTTAAATGCTATTCAGTGTAAATACTTTCATCTGGTTTGTTTCCTATATTTTTGTAGTTTTTGCTTTCATGGTACTGCTCTTGTTGGCCTAGTGGTTAGATTGACTGCTAAAGATGCTGGAGGTTGGGGGTTTGAACCCAGGCCAAACCATACCAAAGACTTTTGAAATGGTACTAACAGCCTCACTTCGCACTCAGCATTAAGAGATTACTGTTAGGACTGGTCGGCATGGTGCCAGGATAATTTGACTAGATGGGACATGATGCTACATGTCTGCATCATGCCGCCCCAGTGCCAGATATCATTATAAACTTCTGCACTGCAGACATCATAGCAGTATGACTGAAAAATTGTTAAAGTTATGTTAAACTTCCAAAAACCACACACACATTCGTTTGAACAATGACAGTTAAATGCACCAGGTGCAAGAAATTTAAAGCCAGTGAGTGCCTCTTGTGCACAAAGTATTTGCAGTCCATCAGCAATTTAGTCTGAAGAGATTTGGTCCACAGTAAAGATTGAAGAGCAAGGAAAGATTGGGGCAGTCTCAGTCCCCTTGATATCAGTAGTCTTTGTCCTCAATTGCTGGTGTAGTAGAAGATATCCCTTATTAGTTCTTGCTTCCATCCAAAGTTATGCGTACAATGCCTGCTATGAGTTGTATTTTGTAAACTTGAAATTCAGAAGTTAGTTTTTAAAATTGATATTCAGGTATCCCCTAAGGTATCATAACAGGGGTCAGTTTGAGTAGAAATAAACCATGTTGTCAGAAGTGGGGGTTAAAATTTATATATATATATATCAGACCTGTTTACCCGACCTTATTTGACCGTATTTGTACGGAATAAACCCCATCCATACGGTCATACGGTCATTGAACTGAAAATACGATTTGAGGTTGCATTTATTTATTACTTTTTAAAATTAATTTTTTAAGCTGTTTTTTTTCGTTTCGTTGTATTGTCTCTTCGGTCCGCATCCGCATTTTGTGCCACGTTACTTATTTTGACATTCTCAACATCCAGTTGTTTAAACAAAGGAAAATGCCACCGACAAGAAAGTTTCAGCACAAAACTGATGATGAAAATGGAAAGTCTAACACAGAAAGCAGCATTTTCTATCAGTTTATTCTACTCTGTGGCTATGCCTTAAACCATCGTCAAAAGGAGAACATTTTCTGCATTGCACTGTTTGCACCTTAGACTTTTCCTGTGCACATGGTGGAAGAAATGACTGTTCACGGCATGTGGAATCGGAAAATCATACAAAATTGAAATCATTAGTGAATGGAAATAGAAACATTTTGTCAATGATGAAAGGAAAGGAAGTCAGTGATCAAAACATACTTCAAAAACAAATAACACATGCTGAGGCGATTCTATGTGAGTTGATCGCAAATATGAATTTGTCATTGAGTACAGCTGACAAGTTAACGGAAGCAATGAAAAATAATTTATTAACCTTATTTCCATTCTAGTAAATATTGACAAAGATGATACTAGATTTTATCAGATAAATAAGATTGCCTTCACCTATCTAGATAAACTTATTATTTTCTAAGTGGATGGGTGGTAACAATGTCATAGGGTGGTAACAATGTCATAATGTTTTATATCAAGTCGTCCTTAACCATGTAAAATAGAGAATTGGCTTTAATTAAAATGTTATGGATACGTGTGAAGCTGAGAAAACAGAATTTCTAGAGAAAGTAACGGAGGTAAACAACAATAAATATGGTTATGTTGTATTTTTTTTGTGGTTTTTATCACTATAATATGAACAGGATGTTTAAGTCAGTGGTGTTCAATTTCTGCATATTTGTGCCTTGAGACACAGAATTAACTGAATACCAGCGTCTTTGCAAACTAAGAGTTATTTACACAATATTGTATAGTCATTATGTCGTGAAATACTACATAATGATAACTATAGTATATTGATAGTATCTACTATTTGTGTGCTGAAAATACTGACAGGCATTGCTTAAAATACTGACAGGAAAATTTATGGGTAAACAGGTCTGATATATATATATATATATATATATATATATATATATATATATATATATATATATATATATATACACATACAGTTGATGCTAAAGAGAAACACTGAAACAAGGTGAAACAAGAGTGTCTCCCATATTTTGGCAGACCAGAGGGCACAAGTTCCCTTGCATGATAAATATAGTTTTTGTGCCTGGGGTGTTGGGTACTTTTCGGAAATTGTACCATACTCTTTTTGTGCCATATGCTGCAACATTGGCTTCGGACCAGCCAGCCAGCCAAGTTGTCCATCCAGCTTGACCAATGACCAGAAGTACATCATATCAGCAAGTCATGCCACATTCTGGCTGGCCATTACAAGGTATATGGAGTCATTGGAATCCATTGAATTGATGTGTGTTTCACCACTTGTTGGTTTTAGAGTTGACTTTTCATTGGACCACTGAACCAATTGTTGAGCACACTTTCAAGCCATATATACTGGCAAAATGAGCCATAACACTTTTCCGCCTATCGGTTCAATCAGTGTGCCAGTTGTTTTATGGCATATTCATAGGATAGATGCCATCTTTTACACAAGGATGACGTCTCCATTTCGTCTATGCCACACAGACCTGGAAACAGTGCCTGAGGAGGACAACCCCAATAGCAGTTAAGTAGATAACCTTAATTAGTATACTCAAACTCCACTATGGAGTCTTGCATGAAGTAGGCCTTGAGGGAAATTTAATGCAATTTTCCGAATTTCAGCTAGTCAGGGCTTTATGGTTAAGGTTTCAGTAGACTTGGATGATGGTTACAAACATCCCTCCATCTAGTGCATGGTTGGTGAAGATGTCTTACTAGGTGAGTACAAAATGAACAATAAGGCTTTCTTAGAAAGCCCGATATTAGGATTATTCTTGTTGTGTGCCCTAAGAGGCATATTATCAAGTTAAATGACAACTGCAGTGTTTTATAAGGTGGATTAGATTGTTTTCTAATCTACCATCAAGTTGGTGTGAAATGTGGTGGCTGTTTCTCTTACCTTGCCATACATGCTGACCATTCCACTTTTGGCAAAATCATTATGTTTTTATTTTTCAAAGTTACGTTTTCTGCTGAACTGAATGCGCATTACACTTGTATGCTACATAAAAAAAAATAAAAAATAAAGCAGTGAAAATTTGTTTTTGTCACTTTCATTAAAATCAATGATAAGTTTGAGAATGTTGTTAAAAAGGTGACTGCTGTGTAAGAGTAGCAGATTATTCCTTATTTGCTATTTATAGCAACTATATATGATCCATTTTGAAAAAGCCAGACAGGTTTCTTCAGAAGTGAACTTTGCCTAACAGATTCATTTTATTAATATGCTAGTTTGTTAAGGAACCAGTCTGTATTTTTTAAGAAAATGGCATCAAATGTGGAATGCTTTACGGTACTAGATCTTTTCAAATGTCAAAACATTCCAAATCAGAAAAAGGGCTAAAAAATCACCGCTTTACAAACTTTAAAAGAAGAATATGATAGTAATATAAATAGCACTTTGAGCATCTCACCACGATCATTACAGAATTCCAATTCCTGATCATTCAGTGAAAGTTACACATGTAGACAAGTTGAAGGTAATGCTGAATGTAAATAATTTTTCAGTATATTTTGTTTGTATTCTGGGTCTAATCCATTTAGATTTTGCCCTATGTGACAAAAATTTTTGCCAGCTACAGAACCAGGTTCGTAATGAAAAATTTATCTTTTTCATACATACAAAAAGTCTGGAATGTAATATATAGATTATACTTTTTACACACAAAATACACTTCTATGCCACTTATAATGGCAATAATTATGCTTAAACCTCTTGGGGTGTTGTGTTTAGCATGTACGCCTTGATGAAAAATTGGAGAGAGATCATGCATGGGAATCTGAGGATTGTACTGCCAAGGTGATTAACAGGGTGATTAACCATTTATTGGCTTAAGCACTAGTGGGTCTGACATATGCATGTCTAGTGAGACAAAATGCCTATCTTCACTGAAGCTACATTATTCCTTTGCTCTCCATTTTATTACATTTTTGGTCCAACATTGCTCATTGATGGTATAATAAAGGAGGATTGGATGCAGGCAGCACAAAAGCTGCCCCTTCTGCTTATTTCACTACTTGCACCAATATTCAGGCTGAATTAGTTTTATTTGCAATGGAGAGATGATTGTCAGCAAAATGAAGGTTTAACACTTTGAAAGTAGTTGAATTTCACATAGAAACTGGCCCCTCAATTCTAAAGACAGTCTTGGATCAAACTTTTTGCATGTTACAATTTGGCTTCCAAAGAACTGTATACCAATTTCCCTTAAGATTCAGCATCAGTCCATTGGTGATCATATTGATCATCAGCTGCATTACTACTCTCTTCAAGTTGACTTTATAAATAGCAGCTGCAGTGTATCTTGATGACCTTAAATAAAAAAAACTTGATGACCTTAAGTAAAAAAACAAACTTGGTACCATAATTTTCGTATGCTTTTGATGACAAAAGGCATATTTTTTGGCTTTCTGAAGTTGTTTTAAACTCATTTCATTTGGTGTTCCACAACAGAGATGGGAAGAACAAGTGTTGCCCCACCCCCCCTCCCCATCCAATCTTAAAGAAAGGTAGATAATACCATGATAAGGTGATACCATTAAGTAATATAAAAGGTAGATAATACCATGACAATGTGATACCATTAAGTAATATAAGCATTTTGTTTTTCAATATGGAGCATGAATTATATGCCTATTTTGGGGTGTTTGATACATATCCCATCGCCAGAAAATGAAGACATGTATGTTATTATACACATGGCTGGTTTTCCACACCAAAGTCCCAGGCATGGAAAGATATTGCAGGGTTTGGACAGGGGGAAAAAAAATAATCCTTTATGAATGGAGTGGAAACCTTTCCTTGTTACAAGTCAACTGATTCACGGTGATTGATGACACTTTACATGTCATTCTTGAAATTGTCCTGATGGCTTTATGTCAACAAGTTAAGCATCTCCTAAATTCTTCTGTTGAAAATCTGCTGACAGAAATGCCTGTGAATCAGACTCATACATGACTCAACTGGCCATTCGAAAGCTTTTGACAGAATTTGGACAGATTCTGCCCAGTGTCTCTGAGGGCCTCCCTATTACATTTTTAAACATCCCCATCCATAAGTGGTTTTCTTTACAGCAGATGTAGCCAGATATTTATGGAAGCAGACTTTCTACTGTGTGAATGAAGAGAACAACACAAACACAAGGTTTCTTTTTTCTTAGTTCCCAAGGCCAGTGGCAAGCTCTAATGAGTCCTAGATCAAAGTTCTATAAATCAATACCTAAGTTAAGAAAGGAGGCCTCAAGATTTTTCTTCAATGCCAATGAGATAGATGATGCCTCAGCCCAGATTTTCACAAGAACCACCTCATGTATCTCACATTAAATTATCTGGAGAACATTATCCAAAACACAAGGTGAGTAATCTTTTCGTACAAGATATATAATCCCATGTTCTGTTGATGCTTCATATCTAGATCCATGTCAACAAGAATTGATCGAATCTCATTCCATTCCAGAACTTAATTCATCTGGAATTGGAGTTTAGAACTTGTCCCTCAAGAACACATCTTGAAGATCATCTACATAGGCTTCTAATGTCCGTTTTAAGTAAAGTTCTTCTCCCTATGGGCCTTCTCAATCTAGCTGCGGATATTATTGTTTGGGGTCATCTTTTCATTAGACCCCAGTTACTGATCTTTCCATTCCAGTGGTGGCTGAAATTATACCAGATTATCAAATTTTTGACTACATTCAGTCTCCTCTCAGCAAATGGGATAGCAGCTTATAGCATACAGCAAGCATCCTGCTGCAGGATCAACTGTGAGAAATAATGATCTGTACAGACACTAACACAACTTGCTGGGTGCTCTTCTCCTGCCCTCCTTTCAGGCAAAAAGGTTTTGTTCCTTGCAAGAGCCCTCTATGTATATCATCAAATGCATCAGCCGCCACAAATAATAGTCCTGATTGCCTTTTGAGCATGGTAGGGTATCAGGAAATCCTGATCATTTCCATCAAAACCACTGTCATCATTTATGTCAGAAAGCATGAGGAAACCAAGTCCCGGCATCTCTATTTGTTATTGATTTTCTCAGGTTTGGTTATCCTTAACAAATATAAGTATGCCACATCCTAAGCAGACTCGATGACCTAGCTGACTTGATGTCTAGATAAAATCAACCAATTCACATAGAATGATCTATCTATTCACCTGTCAGGTTTTATTCAAATCTGTCCTGAGTGGCAGAGTGGTCTAATGTGCTCATCTTTACACATCACTCAAATCTTTGTTCTCCCACCAAAAAAATATAATGGCCGTCATGTATAGTTATTAATGTGCTGATCATATAGTTGATAATGTGCTGAAAATCCTGAAAATTGGAATTAAACCCACCAAAGAGTGGATTTGTCCTGAAAATTGGAATTAAACCCACCAAAGTGTGGATTTGTCCTGAAAATTTGAATTAAACCCACCAAAGTGGATTTGTCCTAGATTACTCTCTTTAACCAAAAACCTGAATTAAGCAGCAGAGATGTTTAGGAAAGTTCTGGTTTCTTAATTCCTATTGTAACAATAATCCACGCAGATTTGCTTTTTCAGTCGAGAAATGCAGAAACTTCATGACTAGCTCATTTCAAGCAAGAAAGAAAGAAACATTTCTGCAAATTATTAGTAGATAGAATTACTCATAGGAACATATCCCCCCTAAATCTCAGAGGTCAGAGTAACTGTGATTAAAAAATAAATTGTTTATGTGGTTTTCAACAATATACCTTCATCAGAGTTTGTGGATAGCTTACATTGGCTAATGAAGGGGCTTGTTGATTTTGGGTTTTAGAAAGTTCAATGTGAATGTCACTCTGACAGAAAGAAAAATTATGGTTTTTGAATAATTCTTGATAATATACCTTGTGCAAATTATGTTGATGGCTTGCAATTAATGTTAGAAAATCAGTTGATTTGCTGGTCTGAAGGTTAAATGTGAAGGTCATGGTAAGCCAGACAATAATGGTATTGATCTATTGATTAGTCAATTCCTGAGTCAGTCATGCCTACATTGAGGACATTTAAACACAGGATGGAAGTACTGTTCACAACATTGTTACTTTGTTTGTTTTCAAAATAATTTCTTCACATAAAATATGAATACTTTATGAATATTTTGTCAAGTACAGATTCTTTGTTGTTTTCAGATTTTAATATGGAATGGACCTCCAAGTCATCCATAGGCCTGAGTGTGCCACAATCCTCTGTTCCTGTGGTTATGTCTTCTGTGATATCGGGTGGGAGTATGATGTCTGCTGCAGGGGATGGACGGCAGGTTGGCATGGACAATCACAGTTCATCCCACTATGAGGATGGCTTAGGAGAACAGTCTTTTGGGCCCAGTGTCCAGGTATGACCAAGTAAAATCCTACAAAATTAATGGCACTGTTGGTGTGGGTTCTGAGGGATTTGTGGATGCATTGGATTATACGAGTGCATGTGTTATTGAAGGTGCCCCTAAAGGCTTCCTTTCACGGACAAAACACAAAACAAACACCCATTTGCGGCAACATCAAATGAATTGTAGAACATAGACACAATTTTTGAAAATTTTTTTAATATACATATATCAGTGCTTCAGAGGCAGTCAGTTTTCATTGAAGTTACAGCAAAACAATTCTGGTTTCTTTGTGTTTTTTAAAAAAAATTATTGTTGTGTGGTCGACTGTAGTCATTTCACGTTTCCACCTCAGAGGTGGTCGATTTTAGCTAGTCAGTTGCATGGCTAGTTTGATTATATTACAGCATACAAGTATCAAGGCCAGATATCAGCATAAGCGGATTATGACATAATTAACTGTTAGGGTGGTTTGTCAATATGAAATAGGGATTTGTTTATGAAACAATTGATTCCAGTTCATTTTTTATATCCAAGTTTGCTGCTTCCTGTTATGGTGCCTTTGAATTTCTTCACTCTAAACTCACGACTCTACCGTTTTTATCAGCCAGAAATGTAGCCAAAAATGTGGCCAGAAGGTATATTTTTGTCGCCAATATGTAAAACATAATTGCAATTTGCGACATTGGCGAAGCCCAGCACAATCACTGTTATTGATTTCATTTCTAGTTGTTTTCGTATAAATATTGCCTGCGAACTTGAAATCAAGAGCCTTGGACAAAATTCTGTTTGCAAATTAAGACAAGTATTTGTAGTTAAACAGAAAAATGATGATTTCATTGAGATTCAGAACTGTGCTGAAGTTGCTATAACTGATTAAGAGTAAGAAAGTGCATCATTTTTGACTTCGTTTGGACTGTAACTTTTGCTGGTGGGACTCCTATTTTTACCAAATTTGGAGTCCTGGACTCCTAGTTTTAAAATCCTAGCAAGACCTCTGGGAACCTTTTGACATGAATGGTTCATAATTCTCCATAATAAAATCAGATTGAGTGTTGTTTGACCCAACAAGTGTATTGTTTCCAATACATGGCCATAATATTGATCTCTGAGAAACAAGACCATTTGGAACAGCTCTGTCTTGATTCTGTTGCTTTTTATTTTTAAACTTAAAAACAGTCAGAATTAGCATGCCCTATTTTCTTGTATTAAGTGCACATAGGAAGAGATAAGGATTTCTGATCAGCCTTAAAAGATTTTTGATTCTTAGAAATTGAGCCAGTTTGAAATTTGTAATAATCCCTTGAAACTTATTTGATTTCTTACTAAGAATCTGCTGAGAGAAAAACGTTTTAATAAATGAAACTATGTGTGTAGGAAGAGTGATTATCTGTACGAGCAGCATTTTCCAAAGTGCCATAGCAAGCCATGACCATTTATGGATGCAGTTCTTGAACTCTTACAAATTTGTCATAATTTTTATGAAACAGTTTCTAATTTTAGGGCAACAAATTTTAAAATTTCACATAGACCAGTAATGTTTAAGATTGTATATTTGTGAAATTAGTGCCTTTTAAAATGAAAATGAAAAGATTTTAGTTTTATTAGCAGTTTTATTGTGCGGGTAGATACAGTGAACATTATTAGGGTGTTGGGACTATAGGACACCACAGCAGTGACATCAGAGAGATTTCAAAGTGTAATATCTGCAAAAGATTTTATTGATTGTGAGTTTTTTTGTATAGATTTTTTCCTCCTTTTTTTTATAAATGTAACATTTTTGCATTCAAACGTGAATTTTTGGTCTCGATACACTTGCAGTCTAGTTCCACAACTGACATTGTACCCAAAATTTGATTTTTTTTTTTATCTCTTTGGAAGTGATGTGCTGCTTTACATAAAAACAGTTTCCACAGTAGGTTCTGAAAACTCAGGTCTTTTGGGGGACAAATTTAAAATTGCACCTGGTGATTTGATGCTTAAAAATTCAGAACACAAGGCATTATCTAATAAAACTCTGAAACTGACACTCTTTAATAACAGGTGCCTCCACACCAGCAGATGCCCCTCTTCAACAGTGTTGGTGGCCAGTTCTCCATGGGGGGCCAGGGTCAGAGCTACCAGACAGGAACCATGGGTGCTGGGGAAGGCCCAGCAAACATGTGGAACCACATGGATAGCACCCCCGTTTCTGACATACAGGACAAGGGGGTGAGTGAACCCAAAAAGGTACTGCCATGTTGTTTCAGTCTTGATAAAAAGAGGTGCTGGTTTGTGTTGTGTTTGAACTTGTTCTGGAGAATTGCCTATGTTTCTCTTGAAATTTGTGGCCTACTAAATGGTCATGGTGTCCCAGCTTCATCTAGAAAATCAAGTTAGTGTTAAGATGCTCTTATTCTTGCCTACAGAAGTGGGTCTTGTGACGATTTTGAATTTTGAACCTTCAACCTTGAGTGATACTTTCATCTGGACATTCTGTCACAGTTTAAACTCAGCCTCAGAAATTCTGAGTTAGAGTATATTTGTTGTCTTTTAAATTTATTGTTGAGAACAGTGTAATTTGTTACATGTCGATATTGCATATCTTATGTTTGCACAATAGAAATTTATTTTGATTATATCTTGTCTTTTGAGACAGTAAAATATATTGGTGCTAACTTGTGTTATTTGTTGTCTCACACCATTCATTATCATGATCAGGGCCTTGTGTTATTTGTTGTTGTCACACCATTCATTATCATGATCAGGGCCGACAGGTGGGAAGGAGGAGGGCAACCAAGGATATATCCCTGTACCCAGGCCCTTAAGCAGACCTGGGCCAAACAACACTTTTTAATTTTATAAAAGAAAATTTTTGATTGAACAAGAACTAGAAGAGGCCTGGGTGTTGCTTGCCCCAGTGCCCGTGTTCGCTCTCTACAGCCCTAATCATTATCAGTATTGTAGGGTGCTTAAATGCAGGCATTGGATAGCCCATTGGGATTTAACATCTCACCTGCTTCTTTTGTTATGAGTTGTTTGTTTTCAGACGAGTTATGGGATCTTGCTAAGAGTAGGTAAACATAAGAGGGCTTTCTTTCTCCTCATCTTAGAAGCATACATGTTCCTTCTCTCAACCCCCTCCGGCTTGAAAGAAGACTCATTGAATCCTTCTCAGGATCCCATGGGGTCTAGAAAAATATGTCTTTGTTAGATGAAACCACTCTTAGATTCCAAGACTATGTGGGATCATCTTCTTTAGGAACACCATAAATCCTGTGGACCCATGACCGTTGATGCAGCTCGATCAGTCCAGGGTTCTCCTCAAAGGAAGGAAATACTCAGGCAGAAAGGTCATGGTTTTACTGCCACAGCTTTAGGTTTGTAGGTTAATGCAGTGTATGACAGTCTAATAGTGTACCTAGTCCAGCAAGTTTGTTAATGGACTTTGTTGAAACTTTTTAAACATTATGATCTCCTGATGATGCACATAATGATATTGATAAATCACTTTGCTCCAACATCTTTGTTGAGGAGTTATGGCCCATTATGGCTTGCAGCTCAATGTGTATTTAAAAATAAACAAAAACATTTTAATGCAAATCGTGTCACATTTTGATTGGATCAATGTTAAACTTGGTAAATGTTAAGGTTATCATCAGAATTGCATGAGACAAATCACTTTGCTCTTGCAGTTTATTAAAGTTGTTTCCCTTTGTGTTTGGTAGCTTAATGCACTGTATGACAGTCTCATTATTGAAATTAGTCTGGTAGCATTTTGGATTGGTTGCTATGAAACTTGCTGAATATTACGGTTTTCATTTGCACATTTTGTAGTCAGAGGTCAAGGTCACAGATTGAGAAGATTTAGAAAAGAAAAATTGTTTTTGCACCCAACAACATTAATTCTACATTTGTTTTTTGGACTGAATTTTGTGGATGGCTAAAAATTGGTGTGTGAAAAAAGAAAACTAGAGATCACGGTTAGCATGTTTAAAAAGAAACTTGTAGGTTCTTTGATCTAAAAATTATTGGTCATGATTATCTTAAGTGGCCTTTGCACAAGTTTGGTTGAAAACCATATACCTTTGATCATTGTTCCAGATCGATCATTTAAATTTATTCATGAATAATCTGTAACGTTTGACAGAATTTAAACATGGCAGATGTTGCAGTCATCGTCTGATGATCTGTACAAATTAGTCCTGCCACAATATTTTTTTTGCTTTTCGTTAGAGTTATTGCCCTTTTCGTCTTTCAGTTGAATGACAGAATTTTCTTAATGCAGCTAGTCTCCAGTTTTTGAAGGATCACAGAGACTTGATACATTAATGGTCATCATCAAAAGACATGCATTTTGATAAATCATTTTGCCTTTTTTTCTTTTTTTTTGTACGATTTACTACCCCAGTTTAACTTAACATCTGGACATAATCATTGATGGTTGAAAATTGTGAGCACATCAGATTTTAGTGGATTGATTTGAAACTTGATGCATATCATGGTCATCTTCAGAAGAGATGCATGTTGACCACTTGTACTATAATTTCAGATTGGTTTATGTCCTGTCCTTGACTCCAGACTTGTCATAATTATGTGGGATATATTGACTGCATGTACTATTAGAAGATGCATCCAACTGCAGACTGCACAGAACCAGATCTGCCATCACATATTGCACCAGCAGATTCTGTGTCAGTGCAGTTTATTAGAAGTAATCAGTAGAACAAACAACATAAACCTGATCTGCAGGTGCATTATGATATGGCAGATCAGAATCTTTGTTGTTTGCTGTTTGACTCTTAAGCAAGAATATATGGTATGTGAACAAGTTGCTCACTATACTTGAAGTTTAGTTTGTTACAGAAGGTTTATTCCTTATATGTTAAGAAATTTAATGTTTCTAATATTATTCATTTTATAAAAGGATCTCTTTATTTTTTTTTAATGGATGAATCTGATGTTTCATTGTATAGCCAGAATACAGCTAGGTACCCTGTTAGTAATGGATTTTAAAAACTTAATTACGATTACTGTTGTTTTTTTTTTGCTTTGTTTTAGATGTGGAACTCCTGGAATAGCAAGTAGTCAGTGTGTACCCATTTCTTCATTCTCAAAACTGCATCTGGCAAGAAGAAGCAGTGTTCAAGGATCTGGTTGTTTCCATTATCCAGAAACAGTATATTACTACATGTACTTTGTTACCAATTGCGAGGTCATAGGTCTTAACTACTGGGGAAGATATTGGTCTGACAGATCCCCAGTCATTTTACTTGCTTAGATTTTTTTGTGATGCTGCTACTGTTACTGGAGTATTCATTTCATTCTAATGTTGATATGATGATTAGTGATAATGCATAAAGCATGTCTATATGGCACAGCATGTTTGAACAGGAAATAGCCTTTCATTTAATGGTAAGAGAAATAAGTGGCTAATTCTTCTTTTTTCTTGTTACTGTGAATGCTTAGCATTTCCCTCATGGATTATAGATTGTGAAAATGCAAAAAAACACATGAATTAAAATAATTACAAATGAATTAAAACCGTGTTTGTCTTTTACTTTCAAGTTAAGATGATCAATGATGTTTGAGAATATGATGTAGCTGCATTAAGAATAGAAACTTTATTTTGCTGGTTTTAGCTTGGGAACGGGAATGGGCAAGGTCATTTGAAACTCTTGGTAAAGTTTCACTTTTAAATTTTTTGTTATGGCCATAAGTTGAAAAATATGTTAGTATCAACATATTTTTATATTCATACCCATTCTATTCATACTTGTATATTTGTTTTTGAACTGAAATAAATGCAGTGTTTTTGCCACATCAGAAGCTATACATTGTAATTAATTTTAACTGATAGGAGTAACAAGATTAGAGCATTGTAACTGCAAGTTGGTAAAAATGCTTAATCAAACTACCACTTAATTATTTTATTTTCTACAAGTTTTGTATAAAATTGCAGTCCAAAAGGTTTCTCACATTCTTTTAAGATGCCTCTAATACTATAGACTACACACTGAAGCACTAAAGTCGATATATAACTGAACTGGACCCTTTTTTCTCACAACTGAAACACCCAAGAGTTCATATTGCACAGTGAATAATTTTTTTAAGAAGGGCTTTTCTTAATATAAATACATCTAAAAAATCAGTAATAGGATTGCATATTTATAGTTATATTATTTGCTTACCTACTGGTAGAACAATATGCATTGGTTAAATGGTATTGCTTCATTACTATATTTTTCGTATTTTCATTAAAATTCATTACAGTAAGTAGCATTGTTTCGAATTTCACAAAGATTCCCATGTTTTTGACCTACATTATTAAATATTTAAGCTAAATCTCCTATCACATAATATTTAAACTTTGCTTTCATTATATAGATATTTTCCTGAATCTATTTGCCCAATTACTTGCGAATACAGTTTAACGAAGTAGTATATCATATACGCAGTGATATCTGCAATTTATGGTTTCAAACTGACTTTATACAGAAAATATGCAAATATGGCTGATAAAATCTCCATTTATTAAAATAGAAATCAACTAGAAAATACTCGTGAGGTCTAATTTATTCCAAGCCAAACTGGTGCAGTCTAATGTCCGATATGCCCACGATGATAGCCATGTTGAAGGTTTTGTTTTCTTAGCTCTATTGATGAAGGGATTTTACCAACAGATATGATGTCCAGATATTAATTGAAAATGGTGCCAATCTGACTTCCAGTATGGCTGGCACAATAGCTATCATCAAAATTGTTTCATACTCCTTGTGAATGGAAGTTCCTATCACGAAAATATTGTTAACTCTACTCCATCTTATAGATGGCTATATCAACGTGAGGTTTTCACCAATAGACTTTTTATAATCCATGGTTCGCAGTAAATGATAATAGTGTTAGTTGTACATCCATAATGGCTGCATTGAGAAATGTCATAAAAATCCTGTTGTTATTATGCCTCCTAAATGGCACGAAGCTGACATTCAATATGAACAACACAGCATCTAATCTGGAAATCTTTTTTTATCACTGAAAAATATCTGAGATGGGTTCAACACTAAACATAATTAAAATGGAAAAATTTGTCTTGAATTGCTGGAAATTCTTTTGAACTAGTACAGCATCAATTCTCTCAAGGGACCCTTGTTTCTCTGTGAAATACTGCACATTGCTACCAAAATGTGTTTAAAAGCATACTATAGAAAACAATGTAAAGCAGTAGACTTGGAAACTTGAATTTATAATTAACCTCTTCTCCAGCTGATTTGTTGCTTTTAGAGGAAAGTTTTTATCAAAACTAGTACCCACAAATGTCAATAAAATGGATACAATGCTCATTCAGTACACTTGGCTTCTGCCAGAAGGGAAGGATGAAAGTCCCAAGTGTTAAAACATTCTGAACTTGGAGCCATTCTGTCATTTATCTCTGTGGGCAAAAGTCTAGCTTCCTGAATTTTTGTATGATACTTTTCTATTTTTTGTTCATATCAACACTTTTAAATACCTGCATTGGGCATATTGATATGCTGACATTAAATTTAACAGGACTGTTTGTTTTCTTAGACTGGAAAGAAAGATATTACAGATACATTACACGACACCCTTGCATAGCATATACATCAATATTGACCAAAACTGTCCATCAAAGGACACCTACTTTATCTAATCACCATTACTGTTGTGGAAATATTCAGAAAAGGTCAGACATATTGCATGTAGAGTTGAATTCTCATGTCTGTAGCCAACACAAGCATTGAAAGCATATGTATACATTTGATACATGAAATGAACACATCTATTTCCAATTTTGTACAAATCAGCAAAATTTGCATGAAGAGTTGAATTCTCATGTCTGTAGCCAACACAAGCATTGAAAGCATATGTATACATTTTATGCATGAAATGAACACATCTATTTCTAATTTTGTACAAATCAGCAAAATGTACAGGATTTTGATTGAAAAAAGTTGATCTTGTATGGATCCATACTCCGTGTATGAAGAAGAATGGATTTTCGAGTTGTATAAATATATACAACTCATTTGGAACAAATGTTGACTTAATACATGTTTGATAATAATATCCCTTTTAATAACTATGGTGTGCAAACCTTGTGTAAATACAAAATGAGTACATTATATGCCTACTCATGTTTAATAGCTCACTACATACAAGTATGGTATGGTAGATTATTCTAGAAATAGACTATTTATTCAAGGACTTCATTTGTAAATTTTTCATGCTGATTGGTACATTAATTTGTAAGTAAAGGTTATTTTTAGGATATAGCCTCACTCCAGTTTGCTCTAATATTCCTTTTTGAGTAAAACCTTGACAACAAAACTGGAATAGTTCAAAGAATTGTATATTCCCTTGTATATTATTAAACATTTTTGAATTGTATTAGTCAATATTTTAATTGACTTCATGTTATATGTTCATGTTTACAAGTGGCATATATGCTGTCAAACAAAACTGTCGAGTATGCAGAATTGGCATCATGCAGTAAAAGGGTTTAACAATTTTTTTCCCCCATTTCTAACACATATTGTAAAATGTGTGGTAACACAATGCTAAAGATTAAGTTATGATCCTAAATGAGGTCAAATGACAAACATACCAGCATGTCACTAGATTAAGCATGCAAAAATGCTTTGTTACTCAAGACAAATGATGATAATATTAAATGAATTCAACAGTTATATATTGCAAAATCCAACAAGTATGAAAAATGAGAGCCATATATTTATGAACATCAAATTTATCACAGATTTTGAACTGCCTGTTGGTCTATGCACACAACAGCTAAGTCAAATATCACTGACATTAACTGACACATTGTAGAATGATAAGACCCAACACAGGAACACAAACACAAGCAATGAAATCTTAAAACCATCATACATAGCAGTTTAAGTTGATTAGCTATTGATGTTTTATAAAAAAAAAAAATTAACATTTTATCAAAAAAATAAAAACATTTGTACATCAGGAGACAACTAATCACATTTAATTTTTAGGTAAAAACAGACTCAGTAAACTGAAAACCTCTAAAAACTAAATTGTATTTGGATGAATTGAATGTTGGCCGTAAAAGATTTCACTCTATTTTGTTTCCTGGAGATGATGACTGTTCAATTTTTGTTCTCTCAGAGGCATTTTGTGAGGAATTCCAATGTAGTAAAAAAAAAAATGTCTTCACTTGTCACTGGAAAGGGATTTCATATTTTTCCTAAATGTAATAAGACAAGCAATTGAGATAAATATTTAAAGAAAGAATGTCTATTTATTCATAAAAATAAAAAATTTATTGGACTAATTTATCAGTACTGGGTATAAGCAGTCTCCATGTATTAGGAGTTTTTGAAATCATAAAATGCACTGTCTTGCTGAGACAGAGGCTGATTTAGGCAGTTCTTTCTGCAGGCTTTTTGAAGGGCATTCCAATGTAGTCAAATATGTCTTCTTCACTTGTGACTGGAAGTGGCTCTCCTGGAATTCCTGAGGATAAAAAGACAAATAAAACTAATTTTTATGAAATTCTGAAAATGGAAATAAGCATTTATTCACAGATCTTACAATCATACATCAGTTTTTGTCCTACTACTATACACGAAAAAAGCCTTGACAAACTATTTTTAAAAATTCTGTTTTTCTCTCTCCTATTAGTTTCTGTTATCTGCAATTAAAATAAATCCATAGGCCTTGAATTCACCTCAAAAGAGTCGTATTTTCTTGAACATGAGGTTTTCCAAAAAATTTTAGAAATTTTAGCCAGTATAAAACAATAAAATCAGTGTTGTTTAATACAATGCTTAAAACTTTATAGCTCTGAGAAATCTCAATATTTTCCCAAGTATTAAACACAAGATAATTCAAAGCCTTGATATAAGGAGAAAAAACAAAACATTTGTGCAGCTGAGATCTGATGCCTTTATATTGGTAACAGTTGAGTTAATGTTTATCCATTTAGACTGATAGATTGTAGACTTAACTTTCCTTGTATTGAGTGATATTGTTGTTAATACTTGTAACTATTAAAACACTTTAAAAATCATATTAACAACAGATTCTCAGAAAATGTTGCTTCCACTCTATATGGGTACTGCATAACATTTCATATTTGCAGTGCCTAAATTTAGCACTATTCTGAAATAACATTTATGAGAGATTATATCTGCATTTAATGAATCTGCCATTTTTTTGTAATACATATTTTGCAATCAATATAGTCCAAATGCAACCATCAAATTTAACATATACCATAATATATTCTCCAGTGAGGATTCTTAGGAAACCATAATATATTCTCCAGTGAGGATTCTTAGGAATAGTTAAGCACAATCACAGATATTTAATGGAGCCAAAAATGACATTCATGCATTCTTTAAATCCAATCATAAGTATCAACAAAAAAGCAAAAGAAGCTATGTACCTGTGCTGCCTAAAGGACGTATAGTATACTCATTAATGGTGAAGCCCTCCTCTAAAGCATGAGCCCGCATATTCTTGTTGAAGACATCACTCCCAGTAAAATACAGTAAGGCACAATAGTACTGGTCATGGTGTATCAATCTAAAACCAAAGCACTCTTATGTAATCTCAACAATGGAAAATTAGTTCTGGTGAAAACATTCTACTGTAAAACTTTGGCCTTAAAAACAAGAATAGCTGAAAACAATTTTCAGAAATATGAGACAAGTCTGTTGAGATTGAAACTATCTCTGATTTTATGGAGAAACGACAACATAACAAATTTGGTAAGAAAACTACTTTCTTATGTGCAAGTTAACATGTTTGCAGGATAGCTCTAAATTGATTTAAACCTAATAAAATGGACACAATATTTCTGTAATTATAGCAGACAATGTCAAGATATATATATAAACATGTTAAATTTTAATAAATCTATCTTGAAAAAAACAAGTTATTAAAGTGATATCATTCAAGGTAATCCACAAACTGGGTTAAAATTATTCATAATAGTTGTGTTATCATGCTAAAATACAGAGGCAAGACCTTTGACCTTATAATTAATATCACACTTAATGAGTGTCAACTTGTTCCTTGAAATGCAGCTAATAAAAAATTCTGGTCAAAATGAACTTGTATATGAACAAGTCAGTGGGTTCATAAGTACAAATGTGCATGCAGTGAACTCAGACCATAATCCAAACTCTGATTTGACAACTGTCTTTACAAAGTGCATATATATTGGTGGTTAAGTCCACAACATTTTCAATTATACCAAAGTAAATATGGCAGGAACTGTTATAGCGACAATCCCATATCAATGACACCATTAATACATAAGGAAGAATGATACAAAGGTTTCTAAGATGGCTGTGAATCCATGTTGAAGGTAAGATGAGCACCATTTTTATTCAAAACTACCCACATAATACAATGATGTTTCAGTGAAAATCCCATGCTGATACGACCATGTGTTTAGCCATTTTATATCTGCATAATTTTCAAGCACAAACTACAGTTCAGAAAGCAGTACCATATACTCACTTGTGAATAAAACTGCAAACAACAAAATTATTTATCTACTACAACATAAATGCACCTGCAGATCAGGGTATGTGTAGTTTGATAACCTAATTACTCCTAACAAAATGCATAGACCCAGATCTGCTGGTGCATTGAGCAGTTGGACTTGACTTGTGAGTATATACAGAAGTTATAAAAATAAAATATTTAAATGTAGGCAAGACAATCCATTCTAGAAGAGTTGCTGGTCTAAGATGTGTTAAATATTAGCAGCTGAGAATGGCATCCTAATGTGGGACATGTTTCAGTAAAAATCTTGTCGATTTCACCATACCTTAT
This sequence comes from Potamilus streckersoni, assembly GCA_016746295.1. Classification (NCBI taxonomy): domain Eukaryota; kingdom Metazoa; phylum Mollusca; class Bivalvia; order Unionida; family Unionidae; genus Potamilus; species Potamilus streckersoni. The sequence goes on from JAEAOA010000201.1 coordinate 394,434, forward strand.
TGAGGATATGTCATAAGATTTTTAAGATTGCAAATTTGCAGCCGTATTGAAAGGACCAACTACATAGCATAAGAAGCCTTTGAGTGAAAACCGTATGTTGAATATTCATTCAGGAAATGCAGGTTTAACATGATTTGTAAGGTAGTAGCCATTAAAATGAAATCTCATCAACACCATTTTAATTTAGGACCTACTAGATAGATATCATAAAGTCGTCTAGTAAAAACCCGATTTCAATACAAACATGTGAAGGAGAAGTAGCTATAACACAAGTTCTTCTATAGGCAGGGTTCTTAAATCTATGCACAATTTACGTGTACAACTAAAACAAAAAGAATCTAAATGTTATCTTACATGAACTAAATCATATGGAGATGTTGGCTATGGCAGGGTTAACTGTATTTTAACTATCAAGAACTAGAACAACTTTCATAGAAAATCTCCCTCCTTTTGACTGACCCAGGGCTGGAAACCCCAAATCAATTACATTCTCTTGCCAAAAATGCATGTAAAATTTTGGTAAAAAAAAATAAAGCAAAATGTTTCAATAATTGCAACTTCAGAATATTTGACTTCTGACCCTATGCCTGGGACCCATGAGAAATAGGTTAAAAAAAAATCCCCAAACCTATGACTGGTACAGCTCCTACAAATTCTTTCTCAAATACTTTTAAAGGAATTTTTAAGCACTTTGGAATCTGTAAGGAGTATTTGCCTTTCAGAAATTTAACTTTCTCCACATGTTACTTTATCACTACATAAATTGATACAGAAGTAGACCCCCTCATCCGCAACAATTCATAATGTGCCACTACAGCAAAAGGACAGAATTTTAGCTGGTAACTTTTTGAATAGTTTTAATGTTTTGTATTCTGCAAGATAAATTCAGCAAGTCATATGAAAATGTCAAAAAACTTTACAACAAATTCCAAGATTTTTCATGGATAAAACCAACTTTTCCAAAATTCAAAGTGTTACATGCAAATCAATCAATTCAATATTTTGTGTCTGTATGAACTGAAAACCTCTCTCACTGATGGCAACTTGTTTACCAAGTTTCGTAATGTCCATTCAGTAGACAGTTATGGTTTCAGCTGGAACAATGGTGTCAGGGACGTAGATGACAAACCTAAACTCTACAGTGAATTTCTGACAATAAATGAAATTATAAAATATCTGGTAACATAGAAGCTTTAAGATTTGTGGATAAAGTAAGAGACAAAATAAACAATAATTTTTCAATTTTTATCTTCAAAATCATACTGCGGGTGGTTATTGAATGTGAATGAGTGAATCTACCTGATATCAATTCTTCTGTGGACATGTTTTGGTCCATTCTTCTCATCTTGCAGCTTACAGACACCCTAAAATTATTGCAATACCCCATTATTCTTGAAAGTACCACAAAGCAAAGGATTTACCATAACCTCTTGTGGGACACACACACATACCCAAAGAAATTTGTGTTTGTAAACACATAATGCCCTTACTGTAGACATGCTGACCAAAATGTTTTTAAAACTCTGAAAAAAATCTTAAATATTACTATAACAGCATGAAAATTTAATCAGGTCATAAACATATGCACATCCTATTGCATCCCAAATTACATTTGTCTACACTGAGTGGATTTTGTGCAATATTGCTATTAAACCAAATGGAATGCACAAATGGGTATATGCATGGAAAGACAAATGGATGGACAAAGCTAAATCATGCTGTCTCTCTCTAGTGAGGGCATAAAAATAGAATATATGGAAGGTGCTATGAATCAGCTTGAGTTATACCTGCCTGTTCTAGGACACAATTTATTTTTCAAAGTAGATATGGGATAGATTTGGAAATATGAAATCTGTCAGCAATTTCAAAACAAGAGGTGTCCAAGTTCTAAGACTGCTCACCTGGATGAAATCCACCAAACAGAAAAATGTAAGAGAAATTTGGGTTAGATGAATGCTTTTGAAGAAATTTTATCCAATGCTGTCAAGTATATATTTTCTAAAAATAGTTTCAAGGTTTCTTGATTTTTAGTATCCTCACTCATTTCTGAAGGTGCATCTGCATCATCTGTCCAACATTATAGGTCTTTATGCCAGAATACTCATAAGTTGGTCAAAGTCTGTCAAGAGATCAGATGAAGTTGTTGAAATTTACTTTTTTGTAACAGTGACCATATTTAAAGGTCACCAGCCACACTCCAACATTTTTCTGTTTATATCAGATTTGTATTACACGATTAAAGTGGTTATACTCACACAAAAAAACACAAAAAATTATCAAGTGTAAAGAAGACATAATAATTGAATTACTCAAAAATACACATACAATGCAGTTACTACCCCTTAGCTACTATTTCCCACCTATAGAGGACGCCAGCCAGAAATGATGTACATTTATCCCCACAAGATGCTGTACATGCTTCTTGCTGTAGAAAAATAAAACATTATAAACCATAAACCATGGATAGGGAACATTTAGATGAAACTTTTGAAAACTAATTTACTGTACAGCTAGATTGTGTCGCTTTCAAAACTGTTCCATTGTATCAATTTATTTTGAAAAATTCCTGTAAATACAGGTAAAAATGAATCAATGTTAGCTTCTCAATAACGGCCGATTTTATTTTTAAAAAAAAAAGGAATCAGTACACTTAAAAGAATCCAAAGAAACCAAACTTGACTTCCTTGTATGGGCTGAAAATCCATAAGTTTACGGGGTGGGGGTGGGGGTATTTGCTCTGTAATAAAATAACCTTTGTATTTGATATCCTATCAGAAAGTTTATGGAAAGGGTTTACTGCTAGCTTCAATTTGTGTTGATCCATCACAAGGGCTTCTTTTTGTTTTCCAGATGTGATCATAATTTATAGTTTGCAGGGCAAATAGTATAGACAACAATAACTTGCTTTAAAAACACTTTTGTAACCCATGCTAGTGAAAATATTATCATTTGCACTCACAGTGGATGTATTTTAAAATATTGATTTTTATTTGCGAGATACCATCGTACTGTCATATAGTTAACAATACAATATTAGTCAATTTGCACCTTGTTACCTCATGTGTGACTGAGATGCTTACAAGCAATCGGGTGATATTTTCGTCTCTTTTATGATTTGACATAAGTGATATACTCTACAGTAAGGATACATGCCAACCGGCATCCACTACATGGGTATACTTTTTTTGTGGGTATATTTTTCTCTTTAACATTATTCTTCCATTTTTTTTCCAATAAGTGTATATTTATCTTTTTTTTACCTTGGGCATTGGACACAAATTCAACACAAAATTAATTCTTTTCTTATTTATTTGGAATAATAGAGTAAATATGATTGACGATATTGACTAGTAATGACAAGCTTTTAATTTACGCGCGCACACACTAAGACAACTTGAAAAATTAACTAGTAAAAGCTTCATATTGCAGCAACATTGACAAAATGCTCAAAATTATTTCTCTATCTCTCTCTTTCTCTCTCTTGTGTAACTGAGTGTGTATCAAATGCAGCAGTGTTACAACGTGAAGCCTAAATTAAATATATTTGTTTTAATATCTTATGTACACTACCCTTTGAAAAATGTATACATATTCTGTAGAATATTATCTGTTAAGTTTTATTGTTTTATAAATGAATATTGATAATTTGACTGGAAGACTAAAATTGAGAATGTTGTTATGCAGATGCATATATTTTTAGCATAAAAATGTATAGAAATATTTTAATTAGAATAAACAAGATATGTAAGCTTGTGTTTTCTCTTGTATATATATGTACGCTGCAAAGTATGATTATTTTATATCAGTTTTGTTTAAATTTAGTTTTTTTTTATACCTAAAACCTATGTATCTTACATAGTATCTACTTGTTGATTTAAGAAACAGAAATTGTTCAATCTAGTGTTAAGTTGAGTTGATTTGTCTTTCGAGTTGAACCGAATTGTCTTGGGCCAAACTGACTATAATCCAGCATTAATGATATTACTTTCCCATCCCCTCGCCCTTTTCTATCTCACTGCTTGAATTCACTTTTTTTTCTGGTAAAAATAGTCTTTTGGGAAAAGAAAGAATCCTTTTTCCCATCATCACTCTTTTGGTTACATCCATATGTAACAAAGTGCATCTTATTTGCTAAACAAAAGCACGATCGTAAGTTATATCACAAAGACATTTATGTTGGAAAATTAAAAGACTTCAATGGTTAGGCTGAATAGAAGGGATAAATGTATGTCATGTCCGTGTTTGGCATGCGTAAACTACCGATTGTTTACGGAGATTGCTGAATAATATTTTCATCTACAAAAGATTTTTAAGCCTAATTAAGCATTTTTATGGTAGACATAACAAATGCGTTTTGTTTATGACTATAATAATATCACACGTTTGTACAATATATGTGGCCGGTGACCTTAAATGGTATTGGTATAAACTTGAAAATCCTTTATTATAGTATGCTGTTAAATTTGGTCAAATTCTGCTTCATGGTTTTAGATAAGCAGTTTTAAGGTTTCTCTACTTTTAGTAATGGGAGCCGTTCTTTAGACATTTCTGTTCCACATTCATGAAAAATTATGAAAATTGCAGAAAAAACTTGATATCAATTGGTGACCAATAATAATCCAATGGCATCATAGACTATCAAATGTAAACTGCATATGCAGTCAAATTCTAATTAATACTTTTACAACACTATTAACTTGTGCCTTTTAAGTTAAAAAATATTAGGTATAAAACATGTAAAAATGATATGACCTAATTACCATGACATGCTTACCATAAATTTAGAGTCACCAAGAGAAATTCTGTCAGTTACAAATCCTGTTTTTTCCAATCTTTCCACAACCTTAAGCAACAGTTCTGGCTAAATAAAATGCAAAGTAGAATTAGTTAAGTTAAGCAAAGTAACATTAGGACTTATGCAATGTTTCTTACTTACTTTAGATTTGTTTATCATGCTTATTCTTTCATGATTATTCACTGTTTGTAAAATCTATGAACTTGCATTTAAAAATCAGAAAACCTAAACTTTTATTTGAGGGACAATTTAGTTAAGGTCCACAATTTAGGCTCATTGGATGAAAGATTTTATCTGGATGTATCTGGATGAATGCAAAAAATATTAAAAATCAATTGTACGTCCAAGAAAAGCCAATAGTCCTTTTTGGTAAAAGGTTCTTGCCCTGTCATCTTAAAACTTTGCTTGACATTTTGAGTAACAAATATTTTCGAGTACAGTTTTATGATGAAGGGGATATCAGGCTCATCTGTATTACATGGCTTTTGTTTAATACTTACTCATGATACATTTTTTTTTTATCCTACCTTCTATAATACAGGTCACAAAATTCCTAGAGTCTGCAAAAGAGGAGTCCAAAATCCCCGACTTTACAAACAGGCAGTCCAATCCCAAACTAAAGAATCCCCTTTATAAAACCCTTTATTAAATTATTCATGACAGATTATTTTTGTTAGAAATGATGGAGTTGGATAATAGTCCTACCTTTTTGCCACTCTTTGAGGTAATCTCTGGATGAGTCAGCAGGATATCAATATCTCCACTTGAAGAATTTCCTATGAACACAAAGAAATAACTCTTTTGGAATCAAGTAGACTCTACATAAATTATTGGCTGGAACTGAGCAGGCAATATAATAAATGGGTTACAAGAAGCTCAATACATTCTAGAAGTTAAATGTCATTTTTAAAATTATACAATTTCACAGAAAGAATTGGTGCAGGGTGTGTGGGACAATTTTCATGGATTTTGTACATGAAATGCTCAAAAAACCCCATAAACACAATGTACATGACCCTTCTGTGAAAACAACAGGACCCATTCCCAAATCCTCCAATTTAAGTACATGTATCAACCCAAAAAAAATCCATTATTAACAAAACCAGAATTGATTTTATGTTACAAACACAAAGAGTTTATATGACTGTAAAATTTGCTTAAAATGACTTATACAAGGTTAAGCAAAATTTTTAGTGCATAACTTTACCTATCTTTAGACAATTTAACCTGCTATTTAACGTGATCATAAATTTCATTGATCTTTTTTATTTATCAATAACTGATCATAAATCTAACATAGAGGGTTCACATATAATGGCTTCATTCAAAATCATACATATGCTTGAACTGGGTACACTTCACATACAATGGCTTCACTCAAAATCATACAGATGCTTGAACTGGGTACACTTCACATACAATGGCTTCACTCAAAACAATACAGATGCTTGAAATGTATGTACTTTACATATGGAATCAGATCACAATATTTCCAGTTCAGTAACCACAAATGTAGTCTGAGTCTACTTTTAGAGATTTTTTTCCTGTCTCCTTTTGATGTGTCTTCTTGTGGTGGTGATACAAGAGTTATATTTAGGCATTCTTGGAATGGATTTAAAGGAATTGTTTATTCTTCAGAATATGAGCTTCTGGTGTAGTTGTCTGTATGTGTTTTGGCAGCAGTAGTGAGTAATAAGGTCTTGGTGATAATCAGGGAGTGAAATCTGTGTTCCACTACATGCTGGTTTGTTTCCAGTCCAGCCTCTTAAAAAAATGTTTGTGAATCTATGGCAAGAACTTCACCATGAAGTCATCTTTGAAGGTATTTTAGATTAATATATACAGTGTGACCATGCTATAATGCGCTCGGTTATAATGCAAAGTCGGATATAACGCAATCTTGGCATGGCTCCTGAAATTTCATTTACCTTATTACCAATATTTTTCTCGTAAAAGTAAATAAATTTAAGTACATAAAGTAAATTGTGTAAAGTTTTATTATCATGTTGGAAAAGAGATTGCTTATAAATTAAAATATGACGTTTGTGTCATGGCTCCTGAAATATCATACACATGTATGACCAGTGAATAATGTTGTCTATTCCTTACAAATATCGCTCTCTTGTTTATTGCTGTAGTCAGAAAGTAGCTGAAAAATTTTTTTTTCAAACAATACTAATGTATTACAAATCATGGATGAGAAAATTTAGCAGTGTGAAACTTATACAGATACCGCTATTTAAACTTCTGATATACTGTTTCATCAGTCGTTACATACTACTTGCTATTTATATTTCCCACTGAATTCTGTCACATACTGATCTGTGACAAAATTACTGAATATTTTAAATATGTGTGCGAATATTTTCAATGGAAATGCTTGAATTGTGGATTCAATGTATATGATGAGATTCATGGGTGAGTACACAGTGTTGATACTCTATTCATGCTTTAGATTAGCTATATATGTATTAACTTCACACGTGTATACATCAATGTGTGGTTCTATGAATAAAATAATACACGCAATCTGTTATCACTGCAGGTGTTTTCTCATTTAATATACATTGATTTAAAATAGCAACTGTGCCAATGAAGCACACATTTTTGCACCAGCTTTTATCCCCACCCCACCCTGAGAACCTTGCAAATTTGTTGGTAACAAACATGTTTGCTTATAACATGGTTCAGTTCATGGCTCCCAACTACCGTTTTATAGTGGGGTCACACTTTATTTTGTATTGATTGTCACACAGTGCTAAGTTCAGTACTGAGAAACAAATGTAGAGAATATATGTTAAAATTGTGTTCTAAGTCCATATAATGGCTTTACTCAAACTCATACAGATGCTTGAACTGGGTGCAACAGAGCATTCCCAAGTAATTTATTGATAGGAATGAACAGTCAAAAAGATATTTTCTTGTAAACACAAATTCCATTGCCAGTAGAATTTGAGTAGCCATCAACATAGAGACTTGTATGCAGGATTGGTGCTGAGGCATTGTCAATTATATATCTTGCATTGAGCTATGCCACCGCCTGGTCTGGATATGACTCTAACCCATTAACCATCTAGGTTAGTTGCCAATACAGTGGTGGGAAATATTACTACTCTATAATACAGATGCTGCTGCATAAGCATATTTAATTTTATCAGTGAAACCAATGTCTATCTAATAAGTCCAGCTACAAATGGTTTATATATATAAAAGACAAATGCCTGAAAATAAAAATGTTGGTCAAGTGAGAATGACCTAGTTTACTTATGAATGAGTTACTCTCCGTCATGCATCCATGCTATCATTTTTCATGAGTGAAATGGAATCCAAACTATTTCTTGTGTTCCAAAGAGATATATGACAATTCAAAGATATGTGCCAAATAGAAGACAGGTTCACCAACCTCTACAAGCCTTGCCTGAATAAGAAGTGAATCTGGGACATGACTGTAGCAGCATGTAAAAAAGAAAATGGGTTTAGCATTAAAAATGATACCAGTCATGTAATGACTAAATATATACATCTGATTTCAATAATATGTGCCAGATTTCAAGAAAATTCATCAAAAGTTATAGGAGTAGCTGCCTCTGTCTGTCTGTCTTTCTGTCTGTCTTTCTGTCTGTCTGTCTGTCTGTCTCTCTCTCTCTATATATATATATAAACATCGCCAGTGTGATATTATTGTACAGCGTTATGTTTGTCACAGATAATACAGGTTAATGATCGCTTCTACCGCAATGGTGTATACAACTACGATATATTTTTTTTAAAATTCGCGAGTTCTTAGAAAGTAAAGATATTTAACGATTGTCCTTGCTCGCTGATCATTCTTTGTAGCATGAATTAGGAGATTATCTTCTTTCCTAATTCTATATATATATATATATATATATATATATATATATATATATATATATATATATATATATATATATATATATTAATTAATTATGTTTGCAGAGGCAATTCACCAAAAGCTATCGGACTAGTTGACGTTAACTGAATTTGAAATAGACAAAACAAAGGAAGTGAGCAAAGTTACAGACATGCTAACCCCATTCATATCTGAAAAAGAAATGTTGTCTTTACAATAAAATGGGATTTCTTCACGTGTTTATTTTAAACATACTTTATTGAATCAAATACTTTTTGGGTGAAACAAGCTTTCTACAGTCATCTTTCACACTATGTTACACAATTTCAAGAAGACTGTAAAGGTATAGTTGTCTTCAAATGCTGATGCCAAGGGTCATAACTGTTTTGAATTACTGAAGGACACAATATTTTCTTTTCATCACAGTATTATCCTCATTGACAAGCTTTCATTCTGACATAAAAAGCTTATATCATTGTTTACAATTTACATATAATACATGTACCATATATAATAACAAATGTTTATTTATACTGCTACATATATGTTTATATGTAAATAATCAACAATACATATTTTTATGGGATAATCAGGCTGCAAAAACTATGTGACTTTGAATGGTCAATATTCAATTGGTTTTGATACACAAGCACTTAGGTTCACTTTCACATATGAATGACAAACAATATCAGTATTTCAGTAAACTATATATAATGGTGTTCAATTTGCAGTTCCACTACTTAAAATGTTATCAAACTTTAATCTGAAAGAAATGATCATAATGGTATAATCTGAGGTTATAGATAGGAAACCTTCCAAAATATGAATAATTCCACCAAAGTCTGAATGGTTGGCCTCTTTGGAGCTTTGCAGTATTGTGAAGTCACAAGCTACCAACTCACGAAATGGTGAAAGCCTGTTCTAGATGAATAGAAAGTGTGTGGTTTTTAGTTCACCACGAGGAGAAAATATAGAGGCTACAAAAGAAGTCTTTCAATGGAAACCAGGTCTATTCAAGGTTAACAGAAGAAAAAGATACAAGAAAGCCAATAACTGGTTCATAGTTCTCAGCTCTTACAACAGTACCAGGATCCTGTCTACTCTGTCCCATGGTGTATGGACTAAACTATTGTTAATGAGGTAATTCATCCCCATGTATCCTGCCATGGGACAAGCTCTGATTTCTCCAGGTTGGGAAAAAGGCCCGCCTGAGTCAATATGGACAAGTAGTGGGGCCAATGGTGACCTTGGGAATCTGAGTAGCCATTGTGGACCAACAAGATGAAATACTGGAAAAAAGGAATCCCCTGTAACCTTAGATGTACAAAACCTACTCCCATCACCTGGTAAAAACTCTGGCTGAAAGGCAGAGAATAAAATTGGAAGATTTCCCCATCCAAATACAACCGGAGGTACTTCCTGTGCGGAAGAAAATAGGGAATTGAAGGTATGCATCCCAGAGGTCTTTGGAGACCATCCAGTCGCTGGTTGTAATGGCTAGTCTGAGTGAAGGTACAATTCACTAAGCAATCTTTTGCAAGATTGTAATTGCAAATGGCTTCTATGATAAAAACTGTACAATGATAAATGCACCAGGGACTTGTGCAGCATACAGGCTCCATTTTAAGTTTTGGATTCTTTCAAGAACTTTCTCTGGAGATTCATCCATGCACTGATGAATTTGTATTATACAGATGAAGGAAATTCTGTCCTGGTATACTGACAGGTGACCTATTACTAATATTAAATAAAAGAGACAAGTTTGATGATGTTACATTGGAGTAGCATTTGTCTTTTTCTTTTATTCAATCAGAAAAACAACAGCTTCAAAGTTTATATACTGTAAAAGATGATTTTTTTTGGTTTAAAACTATATTTAGTACTGCCTGTTGTGTATTTATCTACCCTAGCAAGAAAACATACATTTTGCAATTTCCTTCAAAGACCATGCAAAAGCCACTGCTGTTAAATTTTGTTCAATAAATTTTAGGCACATATTTTTACATGTATTTTCTCTATTTGAGATAAGCAGAATTCATCCAAGTTTTATCCACTTTAGATCTTACTGAGTAACCCATTATGATATGTAAGAGTGACCATAAGAGTACTTTTAATCTCATACCAAAAGTTAGATAACAATAATTTGCATAAAAATTAATTTATGAAACTAACCATTGATAATATTTTAATAAAACTAGATTTTATAGAACCAGGAGGAAATAAGTGCTATGTTGCATTGTTGTTATTGCCCAAGGAAAAAAGCATAGAGGTTGTTAAAATATTCTTCAACTCAAATAGAATAGCAATCTCTAAAAATAATAAAATTAGATAAAATTGAGTCAAGTGTGTTACAGTTTCCTCAAGTGTATTAGTTTCCTTAAAGTGTTCTACAGTTTCCTTAATAATATCATCAACGCTAATTGCCTATTTGTCTACAGAGATATCCATACTGTTGAATCCACAGATACACTTTAAATGGTAAACTTGTGCAGAAATACAAAGTGACAAAAAAGAAATTGTTATGCCTGTGATTATTCCTCAAGGACCCATCAATAGAAGCAATTGACAATTAGCACGTGCAAGCAAAATATCGATTAAATATAATTTTACATTTAAATGGAAGAACATCTTCATAATTTTGGGAAAAACTTATGAAAATCCTTTCATTCATTATGGTAAACTAGTTAATACCTCTTCTAAAGCTGCCACAGACTTCAGCAATGTATTTTTCATCAACATAAAAAATTTCTTTCAAAGCTTCATCCTGAAATAACCAGAAAACTATTTTAATACCTTCATGTAAATATTATTATGACAGAACAGTCATATAGCAGACTATTATTCTGAGAGAGCCAGCTCCTTTCAGAAACTGAAGTGGTCAGTAATTATACTTGTGATAATGTTTAAGAGACTGAACCCTTTTTAATTCTGCATTAAGGACCTCACAACTAACAAGTTTATAATTTTCAGGTGTGGAATTCTACTTAACTGTAGCATACACCTCCACTCTTGCAATTTCTGACTATTTCATCACAATCTGCAGGAATGGTATTTGGGGTCCTTGGTGAAATTTTGTCTCCTAGATGGTGCAAAAAGCTCGACCTTTCTCTAAGTTCATAACAGAAAAGCAGTTGGAGTAGCATTTGTCTTTTTCTTTTATTCAATCAGAAAAACAGCAGCTTCAAATTTTGTATAATAGAACTGTGGATGTGTCACAGTTACAGAATACATTCACTCTGTAATAATAAAATCATTGGCTACCAACTGTTTGAAATTAAATGGATTCCAATACAGTTCCTTTAGAGCAAAAGACATTCTACACAGAAAAGATTAAGTACTGTTCCCCCAGTTTTAGGTCATCTGCTTTGGAAGACAGAGTTAAAGCTTTTGATACAATTAAGCAGTCTAAATTCACAAGATGCTAAGACCTACAGATACAGCCACTGCAGAGGTTCAATATTAATAAGTACCAGTGTCTTTAAGACCTTCACAATGCAAATGCAGAATTTCATCAGCACTCAAGATTTCTTTCAATCAAATTAGACAACACATTTTTGGACAGACCAGACAGTCAACTCAAATAAAATATGGGAGGGGCCCAATTTAGAATTAGAGGGACCCAGGTAAAGGTGTTGGACTATCAGATTTGATGAGCTGTTAATATGGTTGCCATGGTGACCATACTGGATGTTAGACTGGCATAATTTTTATTTAGTATCAGCTAAACATCATACAAAACCTTTTGGTGAAAATTCCATGTTGATATGACCATCCAATCGGAAGAATGAATGATAACAAGATATAAAGATGGCCATTGTGATGGTATACTGGATATAAGATTGGCACCATTTTCATTTAGGACCAACTAGATATTATAAAGAAGTCATGTGATGAAACCCCAAACAGATGGCTCTTCATTCAGAAAGTGTAAAAATAACAATATTTGTCCAGCAGCCTTTGTAGTGTCCATATTGTTTTTTAAGATTTCTGCCATTTTCATTTAGGATCAGTTAGATATCATAAGAAACCTTATAGTGAAAACCCCATGTTGATATGATAATCCATTCAAGTAGAAAACCAATAACAAGATCTTCAAGATGGCTACTGTAGTAGCCTCGTTGGCTGTCCCAGTAGTCATTTAGGACCAACTAGACTGTGAGATAAATTTGGGTAAAGTTTTATGGCAAACCTCTAAGTAATTTAGGATGAATAGCAATAACAAACTTGTACTATATGAGAGACAGGCAACAAATAACAGGCCATCCTGTAAGCTCCTCAATGACCTGTACAGCTAACAAAGCTGTATTTGACCTGATCAAAAACCAACTAGACATACAACTGGAATACATTTATGCAGTCTCATATCTATGCACACAAAAAAATACTGATCCAGATATCACTAAACATTTCAAAATTATCTGCATCAAACTGAGATTTTTAAATACCGCTTTGCTGTGTATCATAAACTGTAGAGAAATTTATAGACTTAATAATCCACCATACTACATGTACCCAGTGTAATAAATATTATGTCTGGTCTGTAAAATCAGAATTTTCCAAGTAGACAATTTGGGTGAAATTGGTTGCAAGAAAGAAAAAAAAAGAGAATCATGTTAAACAGTAAGGAGCTACAATAAACACATCCTTTTCTAACAGTATAAAGATGGATACTGGAAGCAATGTAACTGTAGAGAACACATGTTAAATCTAAGATAGCAATCTATGAAAAAAATAAAGCCTTAATGTGGTGATAACATTTGCAAATAAAAGTTGAAGGCTTTTTTTGGACAGGTGTCCTTTGAATATAAGTGTAGTTTCACAGAAGTTTAACTGTATACACCATCAGTGAGCCCATAATAAGCCCATGCTTGATGATAAGCATATGACCTAGTTGATATAAAAAAATGTAAACAATATTTGCTACAGAATTCATTGCCCAATGCAGTCTTTTCATCAACCCCCTCTGAAAGGGTATGAATACAATGAGGTAGGATCAGATTAGTTAATCATTTTGCTGTAGCAAGCTGACAGATTTTACACGTATTTATTCACTTATTTCCATAAAGAACTGTTCATGTTCATACAAATTATATGCAATGCATTTGATGGGGCACATGTATCTGACAAAGTGTGGTCTTTAGGTTGATGTAAACAAGAGAAACTGGAGAAAACAAATATGTGTATGTGTGTGATTTGGATTTTTAACACAGCTTTAACAAATTTTCAGTCATATCACTACAATGTCTGCAGTGTGGCAGTTTATAGTGATATCCATGTTCCCACCCAGTCACATTATTCTGACACCAAGATGACCAGTCCAAACACTAACTCCTAATGCTGAGTGCCTAGTGAGGCAGCTGTTAGTAACTTTTTTGGAAGTCCATGATAAGACTTGGCAGGGGTTCAAACCTGCAACCTCCTACATCCATGGTGGATGCTCTAACTACTTAGGCCACAAAAAAAAAATGGTTGAGAAAACAAATAATTTCTGAGAACAAATCCACAGAGCTGCAAAGCCACTACACTCAAAGATACTTGTAAGGAAATGCAAGGCTTTGAAACCATATAGATATTTTTTTAAAACAAGAAATGCTATGTTCTCAACATTATGCATGCCTTACTGACAGTAAAGAAATATAGTAAGCAGACTAAATTCTTAAGATGATAAGACCTACAGATACATCCACTACTTAAATATAGTATCGTTTATTTTCGATTTTTTTTTTAGTGAATTATGGTTGAATGTCTGCTTATTCTAACATTATATCTTGGCCTCCAATTTACATCTCCTGTTAAAGTTAAACTACAACAGAAAAGAACTTTCTCACATTAAAAAAGTAATATTAATACCAAAATGTTGTCAATTTGACAGTAAGTATGTTTCACAGTTACTGGTGATGACAAAACAAATGTGCACTACAACTGCAAAGTAAGATAACATACATCAGTATATGGAATAATGTGCATCAATGACTTTCTGATACCCATTCTAACCTGTAACTTGATCATTTCTTCTCTTGGAATCATTTGTTCAAATTCGTCCACATACCTGAAATTATATGTAAGTATCCTATTAGAGAATAATGAATATTAAGACTCACTGAGAGAAATAGACTTCTGTACCTTACATAAATGGGAAGCTCCAGAGATGTTACTTAAAGAATTTCTTATTTTCAGTGATGAAATATAAAGTGGAAGGTACATGATGCATAAGGTTTAAAGGCCTTGATGCCAGGAACTGACTAGTTAACTTTGTTCCATATTGGTCTGGTATTTATTTTTCTTGAAATCTTCCTAGTTTTAGTCACATTAGCCATATTTAGTAATAGTTCAGAATTGTAAACAAAGAAAATCAAAAATCTGTCTGTGTGCTGATGTATACTTCAGAATCTGAGTGAAAACCTTAATGTTGACACTGCCTCCACTGCCTTTACCAATGGAAAAGTGATACTTATATCTTAATTTGCTAATACAGGTGAGACAAATGAAAAGGTCTAAAGTTAAGGCATCACAGTGGTTAGCAAGCAAGACTCATTAAAGAAAGGATGCAGATTTAAATCTTATCAAATGACAATTTAGGTCAGCTACTGGTGCTATGCCATAAAACACCAAAACATATTAAAGTTAAGATATTGCCTGATGAATTTACCCATGGTCCAAACTAGTTAAACAAAATTTAAATTATATATTTTTTGGGTTTTTCTCATTTTATTTTTTTCCACAGAAAAGGATGATTTTCGTAGATGCCTGCAACATTTTGAGGCCTGTTTGTGATTTGTCAAATATTGTAACAATTGGTTCAACTTTTAACAACTTTTTTCAAGGACCTTTTGTTATTATAAATGGAAGCCATATTTAGTAATGGAGCACCATTATTTTCAGAAACTGAAAGGTCTGAATGCCAAAATGTTACTAAATAAATTTGTTCCAAATTTAATTGGCAGCTTTTCAAAGATGTTTGTAAAACATTATGTTACTTTAAAATAATGATGTCCACATGTAACAGTGATTTCAAGTCATTGGAACATAAAGGAACTTATTACAATAATTGTGTATGTTAAATTTTCTCCAAACTGGTTGCAAGTCATTTCAAGCGTTTTGTTTGTTCTACTTTTTTTTTTTGGAAGCAACCACATTTGAAGATAAGCATAAAAACTTAAAAGGTTTTGATGAAAACAGACACTGTGAAATTCAGTCAAAACTGAGCAGTTTTGAGACAATTCACTTTAAAGAATTTGATAACTTTTAGCACCACCTTTCATGGTGGATAAGTTATATGGGATTACATTAAAAAGCAACACTAACTAAAGGTCTTGATTACTTGTCTATAGTAAAGAACCTTATAACATATTCCAACCCCTACATATGTTTCTAGGGTAAGATCTCAACATATCTTACACACTTATTAAAAGCCAGGTGATGTATACCAAAGGACCACTGGTGATGTTTACCAAAGGACCACAGTATATACAAGGTACAAAGCTGATAGTTCCTATGTTAGAACCAGGATTAATATGGGATTAAAAAAGTGAAGGTGATGTAAACAAGATGAAACTTACTTTAAACCAATCTTCTGATGGTGATTCAATTTCTCTTCATGCTTCCTTAATGCTGCAAGAAGACAATTTGTGTATAACAACATTCTCAAACTACAGCAATCATTCAAGTCATCTGAATTATAATTAAGACCAAAACAACAACATAAGGATTACTTCATATATCATATATTTAATTATGTCACTCACAGCAGCCAGTTACTTGTAAGTTTGTGACTTCCAGCATAGTTAATTGTATATTTTACTCCTATCATTGTTACTTGTTCCTAAGTATAACCTCTCCTGTGGCCTAGTGGTTAGAGTGTCTGCCTCGGATGCGGGAGGTCATGGGTTTGATGCCCAGCCAAACATACCAAAGATTTACAAAAATGGTACTAACAGCTGCCTCGCTTGGCACCCAGCATTTAGAGGTTAGTGTTATGACTGTTGGCCTGGTGTCAGGATAATATGACTGGGTGGGACATCATGCTACATGTCTGTGGCATGATGCCCCAGTGCATATATAAACTACCACACTGCAGACATTGTAGCAATATGACTAAATTTTTTTAAAGCTATGCTAAAAATCCAAATCACATACATCTAGTAGTTATTTGTAATTGTTACTTTTAATTACATGTTTGTGACTTGCAGCCTAGTTACTTGTAATTATGTGACTATCAGCACAGTTATGTTTAATTATGTGACTCCCAGCACAGTTCATTGTAATTAGGGATGGATTGATAGGGAAGTTTTGCCAGTTACCTGGCAGAGAACTAACTGGCTGGGTCAGTTGTTACTTGGTCAGGTTTCTCCAATCCCATTTTGTTTGGTTTCCACATTCACTAACTCACCTCAATTTTTGTCAGCCATAAACCATTTTCAAAAGAAAAATGTATATTTTATTACTGAACCACTTCATTCATTTAGAACAAAGGCTGTTCATACAGAACCAGAATTATGATATCAATCATTTTAGAATTATCAGGTCAATCAGAAATCAAATAAAATCTGCATCTTCTAATGAATTCTGGACAGCAATATTGAACTGTGTGTGTGTGTGTGTGTGTGTGTGTGTGTGTGTGTGTGTGTGTGTGTGTGTTGAACTTCACCTTCAATGGTCCTTATTCCTTCTTGTACTAATTTCTGGGCTGCTGCAGGCCTAGAGAAAATACATACATTATTGTACTAAAGAAACAATGCCAAAATTATTTGCATTTATGTAGAAAAGGACAGTTAAATTAACTAAATTCAGATGCACAGTATAACAGAAGACTGTGTACACAGAGTAAACCTTTTGTCATCTATCATGTAAGAAACTTCAAGTTCATATGACCATGTCAAAAGTATTTAGCCATAACTTCAAGTTTTTAAAAAAATAAAATGTGTATATACATTTGATCAGTCAACTAAGAATTCTTTTGATGTAAAACATTTTATAAATATGTGTTTAACATATGAAAAATGGCCTAGCTGATAGATTGAATATGTGTTTAACATATGAAATATGGCCTAGTTGATGGATTGAGTTTATGTTTTACATATGAAAAATGGTATAATTTATACATTAAGTATGTTTTATATATGAAAATGGCTTAATTAATGGATTGAATATGTTTTACATATGAAAATGGCATAATTGATGTATTGAGTATTTTTTACATATGAAAAATGGTCTAGTTGATGGAACGAGTATTTTTTACATATGAAATATGGTCTAGTAGATGGATTTAGTTGTTTTACATATGCAAAATGGCCCAGTTGATGGATTGAGTACTTATTTTGCATATGAAAAATGGCCTAGTTAATGGATTGAATATATGTTTTGCATATGTAGAAATTTCTTACTTGATTCAATCTATCAGCTAGGCAATTTTCATATGTTAAACGCATATTTAATCTATCAGCTAAGCTACATTTCATAGGTAAACTATGTAGCCAAAATGTCAACTAGGTCATTTTTCATTTGCACAACATATATTCTGTCCATCAACTTGAACATTTAAATTAATATTTTTCCAGTAATAAATACAAAATTGTTAGGTATAAGCTATAAAAACTAAAATTATACTGAAATTTTCAAGCTATTTTAAAAGTAGGAGAAAATGTAAAAAGCATTAAAGTTTTCACAATAATTACATTTATAAAGTTAATTCAAGTACATATCACAGGACATAGAAATTTTCTTCATTTATCAGACAGTAAATCCCTATATTTTCATATGCACATTTATTTCAAAAATGTATAGGTGTATTTGTGTACGTATTTATAGTGTTTAATGGCACATTATCACAATAGGGCCAATGAAAATTTAAGTTCTAAAAATGTAATAATAAAAAAATTGCAAGAAATGTAATGCAAAAGTACAGCACAATAAAAAAAGCAAACCAAACATTTTCAGACTTACCCAATTCCACTGACTCTTGTCAATTCAGTTATTGCAACATTTGTGTCATCTTTTCGTATCTGTAATAATGTGAAATTGAGATATACTGCTGATTGTGCATGGGTTAGAGAAACACAATTCTATCTGAAGAACAGTGTTTAACAGTCTTCTACATAGATAACAGTATGCAGAAACAGCTTTTCTTCTTTTAATCACAGTGACCTTGACCTATCACTCCAAAATCAATGTGCTTGATCCAAACTCCAAGTGTACAGCATCAACAAAATTTGTTCCAGGTGGATGATGCAGAAAAATGGTAATGTGCAGAAACTATTCTTCTTTCAGTCACATAATCTTGATCTTTTGACAGTTTGCCAAAAGTTATAGGGTTTCAGCCAGTAACCTTGACTATTTGACCTCATTTGTCCAAAATGCAAACCATCAACAAAGCTTTGTAACTTTAGATGGTAAAACGCTTGAGCTATCCTGCACAAATATTATTTTCTTTTCTCAGTCACTATCACAGTGACCCTGACCTTTGACACCAAAATTGCCAGGGCTCTTCATTTACACTGATACATGTTGAAAACATCTCTAATATTCTTCAGCAATAAAAAGGTTTTAAAATTATTGGTAGATGGTTCTCCTTTTTTCCTGGAGACAACAATGCAGATTTTAAATAACTTTATCTTAGTATCCGGTCTACACTGCAATGTTTTGAAATCAAAAGCTATTTGGATTGGAAATAAAATTTTCCAATAAAATATATATTTCAAAATTAATATTAACTGGTCAATGTCCAGTTTTTGATAAATGGTGTAGATTTCTCTTTGAATCTGGAAGACATGGTCAAATTTAATTATTTAAAGAAGTTGAACAAAGTAAAGAAATTGCAAAGCTTCACTGGTAGAGTAGAAGAATTATGTCCCTTACTTGAAAATTATTTTGATAAAATCCTCGATAATGCAATGTCAAAATTTCATTCACCTTTTTGCAGCTTTATGAAGTCCTCCATCTCGTAAAGAAAATGAACTAAATACATTGGTTTTCAAGTTCATAACAAAACCAATCGAGTAAAACAAGATACTCTTACTGCTTATATTAAGGATTACATATTATTCACTAACACTCATTTATGTGTTTTATAAAACTTTCCTGGATTATACAACTATTATTAAATGAAGATGGTTTGTGGCAAAAACTGGTTTCTGAACAAATATTTGGAAAATTTGGAAGCATACGACTATTAAAATTAGGAAAAACCAAACTGAAAGAAATCTCTAAAAGAATTAAAAATATCTTTGGGCACTATGTTATTTATACCTTATCAAAATGGAAAAATAAACTGTTCAGGAATAGTTGACTGAACTATAGATAACTTGAAATCATATACAAGATAGAGAATGAATGGTGTTGTACTTATTAAACACCTTTTTGATGCTAAGTTTTGATGATAAAAAAAACAAACAACATATACTAATAATTTTATACAGTAGTTTGCCCTTATCTCTAACCGTGAAGTGGAAAGAGAAAACTAACATTTTGTTTGAAAATGGAAATAGTTTCCATGTAATACTTGATAAAACATTGCTACATGGGGAAAGAGCAAAGAATGATTTTTTTTTTAATAAAAAAAGTCCAATAATAAAATAAAAAAAAACCTAAATGGCAAATATGAAACTCTTGTTCTGGCTAAACTTTGTATAAAAGACACAAAACTGGTTGGCTTTAATTTTTTATTTCTACATAGAAATATTGTCACAGAACAATTTTTGAAAATGATTAATTTAAGCAATTATAATAAATGCACCTTCTGTAAGGAAGGAACAGAACAAATTCTGCACTTTTATTCTATGACAGTTCAATTACTTAACATTCTTGGAAATTATGTGGAAAGGATCCAAACTTCAAAATCAAACAAAAACATGTCTCTATTGGAAATACAATTTTGATGGTCTTATCAAATTCCTAATTTTGCTTGCAAAATATGTTATATATAGAGCAATTTGTTCATAAAAAATTCTAAATCTCTTCTATATTAAAAATTGTGTTTCATCATACACAAAGCAGGAAAAATATGTTGCCAAAGAGAATAATAAAAGTGACGAGTTTAAGCAAAATTGGACCCTTTTGTCATGTAAAGTTCTGGATGGAAAATCATTTTAAAGAAATGCTGCATACACCTGGTCAGATGGTGATGTAGGGAAACATGAAAAATCTGACAACTTATATGAAATTTTAAAAAAATTATTCCTAATTTTAATAAAAAGGTTTTCATATTAGCAGCTGTGATGGCCATACTGGATGTCAGATTGGCACTATCTTCATTGAAGATCAACAAAACAGCATAAAACATTCTAGTGGACAGGCCATCTTTCCATTTTGAAGGTGTAACCATAACAAGATTTTCAAGAAGGTTGCTATGGTGGATATATTTGATATCTGATTTATTACCAACTAGACATTATATAACCATTTATTCTGGAGGAGCAGCAATAAAAATATTTTCAAGATGGTGACACTGGTGGCCATATTGGATGTGTGAACAGCACCATTTTCATTCTAGAAAAACTAGACATCATAAGCAGTCATCTGGTGAAAATCCTATGAACAATGGAATTAAAATGTAACATTTCATCAGCGAACTCAAAGTTTAGTTAGGCAAATCAGAAAACATTTTTTCTGGACAAGTCCAATGATCAACTCAATTAGAGCATGCAAGTGGCCTGATCTAGATTTAGAGGTTCCTTTGTGTCAGGCTATCCAATTTTTTTAGCACCGAGTTCTTATAAAATCAGATTAAAAATATAATTACTAAATTTAGTCTTAAATCGGTAAACAAACTCTCTGTAACAGATGCAAGACCACCTCATAAAAATATGCATGTGTCTTGGTTACAGCAAAATATTTAATAATGTTCAGATATTAAAATTAATTTATATGCAAAGATCTCTCTCATTAATGAACTCATCCATGATCTTAATCCCACATTTCAAATCACATCAGAAGTATGACTTTAAAAGTGGCAACATGCTTGGCTAATCCAATGCAAAATTTGCTGCATTAATATATAGGCAATGCAGTCACTACTGAACCTAAGATTTTGATGATAGAAGTACATATTTCAAGATGTACCAAAAGTGGATCATAAATATGGTTCCCTATATGGTGTAATAAAATCAGGCAATCAGATTCAAGACCACCTCATTGGGATGTACAAATCTTACTTATTCTTGAAACTGAAGATACAAGTATATATTACAAGTTTGATAAGATCTGAATTGTAAACACAGCTTCCAGAATATGAACAAGCTCAGCCAAGCCGATTTTAACAGCTACTCAAACATTCTAATCATTACTTACAAAATCAACAAGATTTTAACCTTGTAGTATGAATACACTAACAAAGAACATTAAAAAAAAAAACGACAGACAAAACCTGGAAAGTTTAACATTATATATCAGGCTAATGTTGTGTTTTTATATAGAGAAAATCATGTTTCATATTTATTTATGAAAGTCACAAGAACTTATCATATTCTAATAAATTCCTTAGGTGTATTTGTACTGCAATACAAAATGCACTTAATTTACAGTTAATTCTAATTGAGTTATCTTTATCTTTTTAAATTTCAATGGTTGCAATTACTGGTTTGAACATTTAGGCATGTAACAGGATATACAGTAACAATTGCATATCCCTTACAAAACAAGGAACAGGAACTTATGTTTAGATCAACAGCAAAATCGAGGTATATAATAATGTATGAAAAAACACCATAATCCTATTCTGCACTATTAAATAAACTCTATCCCAATTATCAACACCCACTGCAAACAAAAATAGAAACCACAAATTTAAAAGTGTGAAAAGAGGTCCTGTATGACATAACTACACCAAATATTTTACTGAAGTTTAACAATATCTGACACACCCTCTTGATTATTAAAGTGCACATAAATAAACAGCTTCAAAAGATTTGATTCAATGACTACAGCTCTTTCCTAGTAAGGGCATGGTTTTATCCAATATGGAGAGCACATGCAAAATATAACTGAAACAAAATAATGTGAAACAAATAAAACTGCTAAATAACTTTTGACTCTTAATACATAAATTTGAGTTCTTGCCATTAAAATACAAAATTTGCCTCAATCACTCCAAATGCTGTACCTTCTTTCAGAGTGTACATGCTAATTTTCATTTATTTTTCTCTATAAAATCTACCTAAGACACTTCTACCTAACTGAATTAAAGAAAATCTAATTAAATTTATTTCAAATCATACCAGAGTTCAAAATTCAATTGTAGGCCCTGGTGGACTTGTTGAATACACATACGGTGCACTAGAAAGATGTTACATGTGCTTTTTGTTCTTGCAGAGGTTAAAAAGTAAACAATTTGGTTTTTTTTAAATCTAATTCATTGATAGGACAAAACTACATTTAGGGGCCCCACGTGGCCGAGTGGTCTAAAGCGCTGTCAGTTACGGATCACTGCCATCTCACCTCTCTCTTCGTGGGTTAGAGTCTAGGATTCCTCGAATGTGGATATGTGAGAAAGCTTGCCAGTAGCTTCTCGTGGGTCGGTGGTTCTTTCTGGTGATTTCCCGGTTTCTTCCTCCACCATTAATACTGGCCGCCATGAATAGCCTATCATGTGCTGAAAAATGGTGTTAAGCCCAACAACAACAACAACATTTTGTTTTGTTTGTTATTTTTACTTGGTTGTCTCACTAACTCTGTACTGCATGCTGACATGTCTCCACATGGAAAGCTAACTTTGAGCATCAGATTTCATTAATGGAAGGTGACAATTTATCATTTTCTGTTTTAAATCCAATCTGCATGGGACTTGTTCAGCAACTTGTCTTGTATTTGTTGTACAATCATTCACTGGAATGTTAAGACATCTGATGTCCACATAGATAAGATAGACTACTTTCATTTTTCATTGCACTCTTGTCAATTTCATGTAAATTTCAAAAATGTCTTTACCAGATCATCATAACCTGTGGTTTTTCACTAATTCATCAGTGATAAAAGTGGCATTTGGATTATTATATATATATATATATATATATATATATATATATATATATATATATATTTATATATATATATATATATATATATATATATATAGTCTGCAGGTATATTTCTTACCATGTACCTATTATGTTGGTTAAGCAGCTGGGTAAGATTCTTTATCTCTATATAATAAATAAAATAATAACTCTGAACTAATCACACATCTCAGTAATAACAGATCAATCTGGATCCACCCACTTTGTCCATGTGGGAATAGTGCCAGTAGAAAAAAAGACTATCCCAAATGAACACATTAACAGTGATACTTGGAGGTTAAGTGTTTCAAACTTTTGAGTGTGACCTTAGTAACATGCACCCAAAATTCTATATCACCAAAACTGAGTTCACCCAAGTATTGCGATATTTACACAACTGGTCTTTGTGGTCTCTACCACAATGTAAAGCAGGTAAAATCACCCATTAAAAACATACGTCATCATAATTTTTTAAAATTCATCATTGTGGTGAAACATAATCAGGTGTTGGTATATAAACTGATCCATGAAATGGCTGGTATGGGGGAAATGCACTTGCATGCATATATCAAGACTCCATCCTGATCCTACGATACATTGGTCTATTTTTCCAATTATCATGTTTTTATCATGTACATAATCAATGGTGGCCTTAGAAACAGTAGTAGATGCAAAAAGGTGGCTGTTCATTCTAAAATAAAACATATATATATATATATATATATATATATATATATATATATATATATATATATATATATATATATATATATATATATATATATATATACATACATACACACACACACACACACACCATATTATCCCGAATATATCCTTCAGTTTATACCAGATTTTACAAACACAGCAAGTTGGTGCAGGTTATATAAGGGTGCGGACTATATCACAAATGTTTGACACATAATAATAGTTCAATAACTAAATAACTTATATATTGCTCTAGTTTTGTTTTACTAGGGTTGGATATTATGGCTACTATGGTGACTTCACAACAACTTAAGATATCGAGCCGACAGTTGTTCGTGTTCAATTGGTTCCTCTTCATAAATTTGCATACCCAATGCAGTCCTCCTTTAAAATCATCAATGTGCTTCTCTGCTGCGATGAGTTCAGCCTTCAATTTGATGGCAACTGTTGAGATTGGTTGGTTGTTTTCCTGCCGGGCCACGATCCACTGCTTCAGATCATCTTCAATGGGAGGCCATTTTCTTTAGGTCCGCAACGAGCACATTTTCGTGGATTCAGCTTTTCCTTTTTCTTTTCTCCAACCTAGGATTACACTCTCATCAATATCAAATTTTCTGCATGGAGCTCTATTGCCATGCACTTCAGCATACACAATGGCAGTTAGCTAGAAGTCAGCTGTGTAAGAATTTCATTTAAATTATTTAAACTCGAATCTATACTTCACAAGAATTAAAGATTATATAGAAATGTCCGCATTTATGTAGCCTGTAGTTGAGGCACAGCTTCTATAGACTGCCTACCTGCACAAGCACTGTGTACCGAGCCAGAATAGTTAATTGACGTCATGTGAGCTACATTTGAAATTGATAATTGTGGCATTCAGCCTCAGGACCTCACACCATTGCATACTGGCTCACAAATACCTGGCTTCAAAATTCAAATCTGCCTGCTGCCAGCTAGTGGAGGAAGGGTGACTAATTTGAACTAATGCAGACAGATGAATATGGACTGCTGCCGACCGACTTGCTAGAGTAAATACAAATTTGTGGGTGAGTGAAAATGAAGTAGTTGTAGTATTGTTCATCATCCACGTTAGCATTGATGAATTTGATCCTTCTAAAAACGGTAATGGTAGACAATGTGAACATACAAAAAAAGTTCATCCATCTATGGTTGCAGGTTATACAAAGATGTGGTTTATCTGTGTCTGTGGGATATATGCAGGAAAATATGATATATATATATATATATATATATATATATATATATATATATATATATATATATATATATATATATATGTATGTATGTATGTGTGTGTGTGTGTGCGCGTGTGTGTATATATATATCTATCTATATATATATATATATATATATATATATATATATATATATATATATATATATACACTCATATACATATATATACACACACACCACAATGCATGTCTGCCAATTCTTTGTGATGAGTAATTCTCAACAACGATGCAACATTCCTGTAAACACTGGATCATGTTTTGTTTTTGGTTGAATATCCAATTTGTATCAAGAAAGAATGATTTTCCTTTTATGAAGGAAATTATATTCATAAAGTGTGTACTAATAGCCCACGTCTTTACCCGACTTGCATATGAAAATGTGATTTCTCAATGTCAACATGAAGACCCACTCCATGACTGTCTTGAACTTGTAACCCAGAAAATCATATTTACTATGTATCTTTTAGAATTATAAAATAAATAAATTATATAAAATATGGAAATGTGTACCTTAAAACAATACTGCATTTTAATCCAAACTTCCAAATTTGCAAGTTGTCCCACACAGTTTTATCATCTGATATACAATATGTCAACTTGCTGCTAGAATGAGAATCTCAAGAAATTCCCTGGCATATAGTCTGTTTATATATTCTTTAGGAAATTTTTCTAATAAACAAGAAGTTGTAAACACCTTACATTATATTCCTTGTTGGTTCTTTCAACATAATAGCTTATTTTTATAAAATGCTGAACTGTACTATTTTTTTATATGATCAGATTAGTTTGTTTATTATCTCTTGCTTTTTATTGGCATTGTTACTTTTAAATTTTATAAAACCGGCTACAAACCTGACATAATTTCTTGACCATAATTTTATGTCATGGCTGAAGTATTTTCCTGTCCTTGTACAAATTTCAATAAATTATAAATTTTCAAAGCAACAACAGTGGTCTTGCAAATCAACAAATTTGAAAATATGTTGGTGGTTTGTTAGATCCATATGTATTTTTAAAAAATTATAGCAGCATCTGCTTTTTGAAACAAATATGTAATAATTTTTTTAAATATTTAATATCTGTTTCAAAAGTTGATATTATATCTCAAAGGGCTGAAGAGCAGGGTAAAAATGTATTTTCTTTGGTGGCCCTCACCAGTTATTATGTACTTTTGAGAGAGTGATGTATGTAAGGTGAAATTGTTTGCATTTTAAACATGCATAGTGGAGAGAATGTTGGCATACCTATATACTACTTTCATGTAATGTGGCTGAAATTTCTTTGGATACTGTACTTTTGGAAATTTTAAATGATCTTAGGACACTGCTAACTAAAATGACTGCTCCCTTGTACTCCAAAAATCAACCTAAATTTGTCTAAAGTACACTATTCTTGGCAGCTATTAAAAAATGGAAAATGAATTTTGCCAAACTAGACAACACCAGCTTCTAAAAGTGTAATGAATGAAATATTAAATACATAAAATGTAAAAAAGTTATCGGCTCTATTTTTTACAATTTACCTCTGAAGTTCGAGAAGTGAAAAAGAGCAAGTAGAGCTAGCACTTTTTTGAAAGGTGCACATCTGGAGTAAGGCCAATCTGTATACTCTCTAACCCATATTACACCCATCAATCATACATCAAAATGAAGGGAATTAAAGGTTCTTTGAACAATACCTAAGATATGCAAAGTCTTTTTTAATTAGCCAGTATAACTAGTGAGGAAAACTGGGGAAACTCTTTTTCTGTAAAATTCTAACCCTATGCTAAATACGAAACTGTAGAGTGCCACCTTTTTTGGATAGCAGGGGTAAAATGTATCTTCTTTTCTGGAGAGCAGGGGTAAAATGTATCTTCTTTTTTGGAGAGAAGAGGTAAAAATTTATCTTCTTTTTTGGAGAGCAGGGGTAAAAATGTATCTTCTTTTTTGGATAACACTGTGTATATTTCATGATAAACAATTAAAAGTGACTTGGGTGGGGTGAATAATAAAAATAATAAATCACAGCTTTTCTTGCATTTTTAATTTTACTAATCTAATGAAAACCTGCTAACGCTTACCTGTTTTTTTTGTTGTTGTTTTGCTACTATTATACTCCATATATTTTGTGAAGTACCTAATTAGTCTGCAGATTCTTTGCTCAAATGTTTCATATCTCACAATATACATATGGAGGTTGTGAGTGATCAAGTGGTCTAAAGCACTTGCCTTCAATGACTGCTACCATCTCACCTCTGACTGCATGGATCCATCCATGTACAGGTATTTACCAATTTACCATACTTGACAGCCTGTACGCTGATGTAGAGTGTCAGCAGAATGAGCAAATTTGGTAAATTTTCTATCCTTTATCCATATATAAATTGATGCTGAGCACAACACAAGGCTAAATCAATGCCACAGCTTCATATTTTCACTTAGTTCCATACAGCATTGCGAATTTTATCCTATTTATTTATTTCCAGTCTGGATCATTAAATGTAACTAAATGAACCTAATTTGTTTCACATTTTTATTTTAAATGCATTATGTACTTTTAGCAATGTATAATGATGCTGACATGAAAATTTATTGAATTACAGGTAGGATAAAATTCACAGTGCCATGTGGAGTTAAACTATAATAACTTCAGTTTCATAAATATTAACAGTATGCCTGCATGCAGTTTCAGATTACCAGGAATAGGGAAATTGCATCATTAATGCTAAAATGCTTTCTCCACATTTTTGGGGGAAGAGAGATATGTAGAGAGATACATATCTATTTCATCACATTGAATTTTTCTTCTTGCACCTTGTGATTAAAATAAAATATGGCCTGATATATATGAGAGAGAGAGAGTGAGAGAGAGACAGACAGACAGACAAACAGACAGACAGAGAAAGAGAGAGAGAGATTCCAGCTCTTTGTGGGTTTTTTTAAACCTTATTGCCCCTGTTTAGCCGACTCTTTTGCCAAAGGGAGAATACATTAATAAATTAAATAGTAAATGTAAACTATAAAAATACATACCATACTCCTTCAGGGTTTAAATATTCACAATAGTTTATTCCATATAGACTCCATTTAGGTTAAATCCAAACAATGATTATTTTGCATGTTGACTAATTTTCTTTGCAAGTATAACAACCTCTTTATTTCCAACAAATAATATTTTTTTAAAGTTTATGTACTCCTCATGTAATAAGGTGACAATTGTTTTTGATCTTTGATCATACTATATGTTACTGTAATTGCTTTATTTTTTTTGGGGATGGGGGCACTAGACAGATGCCCCCCCCTACTAAACCAAAAGAAATTTATCTAAAAAGTATTTCATGTGTTTTTGTTTTTCCCCCCTGTTGCGTTGCTATATTTTTTTCAAAAAAGAATTTAGATCAAAAAATTTAGAATATAAATTTTTTGATGGGGTATTTATTTTCCCTAGTGTATCTAAAGGTTCATTCTCCTAATAGGGCTCCATTTGGTCTATCAGAATCATTCCCCTTATTTCATTTTGTGACCTTGGCTAGAGGTCCCCTAAGTCCTATGAGTGCTATGTGTTTGGTGCTATTGTATGTCGCTATAAAATATTTTTGTAAGGACAGCCATATAGATCATATTATTTCCCAGATTTTTATCCTTATTATATGCATCTAATTCTAACTGCTCCACCCTCACCTCTTTCTTTCACTCTTCATTCATTCTGTTATATGCATATAATTTATTTTGTTTCTTTCCCCATTTATTTATATATATTTAATTAATTTTTTAAACTTTTTTTGAAATTTCTATTTTTTGATGGCTAGACGGTGTATGCTAAGTTATTTATTCAAAAATGACCTATTGTTCTGAGATGTATGTCCTATCAGCAAGTTGAAAAATGTCACAGGTTGAGAAATTTATGCAAGTAACCACCAGGCATTTCCTTTCATTTTGTTATATGGTACAGTACCATAATACTGTACCATATACAGTAAGGGTAGCCTCATTTCCTTATTGGCAGCCTCACTAATCTGACCTGATCTGCCAAATCTTGAATTCAAACAGGCATAAGGAAACCTGACTACAGCTGTAGCATATTTGAATAGCATGTAAATACCACTATCAAGAAGGCCCACAATTCCTAGACATGTCAAATATACCAAGAATATACCAATACAGAGAAGAGATACCAAATATAACTGATGTTATGGTAGCAATGAAAGTCTTAAACCCAGAATACATAACCAGAATAAACAGAGATGGATACAAAGGATACATGTTAAGATCAAGAAATAAGAGTCCAGTATTACCTTATGGAGAGATTTCCATCAAGAACCATAAAGCTATAGTCAGAGAGCCTACCCCAATATTAAAGAAAATAAAGAAGCAAACCGGAGATCTACATCTGAGTGACATCCCTCTGGAAATTCCTCTGCAAGACACATTAGAGAGATTTGAAGAAAAATTTAAAATTAAAGTCATAACATCCAGACTAAATACCATTCTCATGACTACAATCTATAATGGAGACATAATTTTTGAAATAAAAAGAACTAAACTGAAAGAAATGAAAAGAGCCTTTTATCTATGTGGATTTTTGACAAAAACATGGTATAAGGGCTGTATCTATGATAGAAAATGCAATAGGTGTGGTTTAACTGGACACACTCCGCATAAATGTTTGAAAAGCCAAGGAAATCAACAACAAGAGATAAATGAGAGATCACAAGTACAAGAAAACTCTGAAAAAGCAGCAAACACAACAACAATAAACCCAAATGCAGAAAAGACTATACAACAAGAGCAAAAACAAAGTGGAAGGAATAAGAAACAACACCAACAACCCAAACAGCCAGAGCAACAACAGCCTATTCAAGCCAACAAAACTAATGTATCAGTTAAACAACAGCAACAACAAATGCAACAACCACAAGCACCTCCAAGAAGAGTTAAAAGAACAAAATTAACAGGATTAACACAGCAACAAAATATACACAAGATTAATAAACAGGCATTGACATTGGCAACAATAGGATCACAAATAGAGGAAGAGAAAGAAAATAAGTTAGAGCAAAGAATAGCCAAACAGAGATAAAAGCTACTAGATGAAAAACCCAAAGCAGAAAGTGTATACCTTCTCCAAGTAGACGAAACCATTGACTAACATTTCTGATAAAAAAAAGAGAAAAAAAAGAGCCCGATTAAAAAAAAGAAAACATAAAAGATTTTTTTTACACAAATTGCTTAAATAAAAAATATATGAATAGCACAAACACTACATTTAGGGCAGGAGGGCCTCTCTAAATGGTCTGCGAAGATCAAACAGAGATAGCACCCTCCCCCCCAAAATGTAAATACCAGTACAAAGGGACATAATACTTGGACAATGGAAGTGAAAACTAAAACTAGAAGGTATTGCTTGCCTAGTGGTATTAATTGATAATGAAATATGGTACTGCACTTTTGTGCTGGAGTAAGAAAACAGACATCAAGTAACTGAACAATACAGATTACTATACAATCTCTCTTTCTCTCTCTCTCTCTCTCTCTCTCTCTCTCTCTCTCTCTCTCTCTCATATAATGGGTCATAATGTTTATATAATCATGAGGTGCAGTAAGAAAATTGTGATGGAATATGTCTTTGTCATGGTTATTCATGTTATAACTTGTCAATTCTAACGCATATTTATCAAATTTAAACAACATATATTACAAACAACATATACATGTATTACTAAAGCATGTTGATTTTGTTCAATTACATCTGATGTACCTTACTTTTTAATCCTGATCATCATGTAATTGTTTAAGATTCTTCTATATTTCTTCAAAACGATCTCTTCCCCAAAATGAAATATTATTTTACAAATTATTTTTCATACTGGAGAATTTTTTCTAAAGAAAAAATTATGTGACATGATAAAGCAATTTGGATGACAAAATCTATAACACTGTATAAATTGATTCAGAGCATAAAACAAAGCTAAGATTTTCTGGTCAAAATATATTGTCATATAGGCCAGCAAAAATACAGTAGGTACATCAGAAAGCTTCCTAGTTTTCCATGGGTTGGTAGTTCTTCCTATTTCTGTTATACTGGCTGCCTTTTATAGCCCATTGTTTGCTGAAAATTGGTGTCAAACCCACAACAACAGCAACAATACATGTATGTGAATGCAGTTTAGTAGGTGAATCTTTGAGTATTAAATGGTACTGTATACAACCACAGGTCTTATATCTTTGCTTACAATTTAACTATAAATCTTACCTATAGGACTTAATCCTATGATTATATAGGATTACATGTGAATCATACATGTACTATAAAATCCCAAGAATAAATGTCTCATGTGATTATGGTAAAGTTTTTCATTAAGCTCCAATCTCAAATGTTGTTTTGCACCATTTGGTTGATCATCCCCACCATACATACATAAAATGCAAAAAGAGAACATGATACCAACAAGAAAAATATATTATTGCCAAGTATATTTCTTTCATTACAACAAATATGCTTTGCACATCATTATTCTAATAAAGTCAACCTTTATCTTCACATAAGCTAATGTAGACATTTCATTATTGTTGGAAACACTGTTCTATTTATAATGTGTGCATTCCAGGCTCACCATTATTGTATCAGAGTCAACCTTTCTTAAATGAATTTAAGAATAACAGTCTAATAGAGAAGTTCTTATTATGTCAAGAAATTAAAACAGCCCATATATACCTTTATTTAAATAAACAAAGATATAAGGAACTCACTTTCTCCAGTTTTTCAAGCTTTCCTGTCTTGATGAATTCATCTATTTTCTTAGCAATTTTTTCTCCAACACCTTCCTGAAATATAAAATATCTACTGCAAAATCTGAACTAAAAATTAAAATTTTAAAAAGAAATAGAAATTCTGATTCTACTTTTTGTGCAGATAGTTAATTTTTTTAAAAAAAAAACCCTTGTCGACATCTACAAACTATTCCTAATAATAATCACATAATTTATCTTTTCAAATGAGCCATGATCCCCATTAAATTTTGAAAGAGGTTTTCAAATATACCTTTGTAACTGATCCCTTGGTTTTCTTTTAGTGTATCATTGACTTGTATGATTTTTGTGTAATCTTTGAGTAAACTCATTAACAATCAAAGATTTGATAATGAAAAGTTATATGTCTCCTTTCATTTGCCTGAATTAGGTCTTAACAGGGCAAAAGTAACAATATACATTAGTTTTTTTATTTTGAATGTGTCCTGTAGTTGGCTCCAGAACTGACCAGGGAAAAACCCAGGTACATGTAAGAACATACACACTTATATGCAAGATTACACTGTCTTGTATTTGCTTCCAAATACAAAGCCACAAAAGCCAAATTTAGCATTCCTTATCAGGTAATAAGAATTTTGATTCTGCATCAATGTATGATGGAGACGAAAACAAAATGTTTAAAATCTGCAATCATTATCATGTGCATTTCTTTTGATTGACAAGCTGTCTAATATCAAATTCCATTAAATTACTGTTAATTTTACAACATTAACCCCTTGTATCATGAAAATACCTGCAATGGTATGGAACATAAAATCATACCAATGTTCTTGCTTCTGGACCATTCTTGATCCTTGCTGGATGTTTAGCAAGAGATCCTGCAGCCTTTCTGTAGGCATTGTACTTGTGCATCTGCCTATTGACATTCTTCTCATAGTTTGCCAACTCTACAAAAAAAAATAGTTCTTTGCACTGGTAAGTGACTATGTAGTATATTTAAAAAGAGCAGTTATGGGACATATTAAAGGAGGTGGAGGTTTATAAGTTGTTGTTGGGCTTAATGCCATTTTTCAGCATGGTGGCCAGTATTAATGGTGGAGGAAGAACCACCAACCCTCGAGAGAGGTTTATAATATGTATCATTGAACTTGTACATGCTTATGTGCATACATACTTAGTTAATGTGAATGGATTTAAATGAAAACCAGCATGAACTCATCAGATAGGCAACAAGGCAACAATAGGCCTAAGTGATTATAAACATGTATGTAAAAGACAATGCATGGACTGTTGTCCACATTACAGTAACTGAAGCTTCAATGACCATTTTTGAAAAGTGCTTATAGTCATTATTAAAAGTTAAACATCCATTTGATAAATAAAAAGTTGTTTCATGCAAAGATTTTGATGATTATCATAACAAATATCCTACAGAACATGGTTGTCAATGTTTTGTAAATGCTGAATCACAATTTTAATTACTGTAAATAATTTTGCTTAATTAGTGTTCAAAGCAAAGCATTAATCAATTACTTAGCTTACTTTCCCATTCATAAGGATAAAATACAAACACATTTGGACCAAAACAGTTGTATAATGTTTTTCTATTATGACTTTAAATATTAGGTGCCAGTAAATCTGATGTATATTTGACTCAACAGGAATCGTCATTGTTTAGTAAACCTTTTCAACAAACACACTGAATTGTTCAATTTGATACAGGATGAGTTGGAGTTTATTGGTGGACAGTGGTGGGGGTGTTGTGTTTTATGGCACAGCTGTCAAGCAGGTTATTTAATTCTACTGACCCAAGGACACATCCTGGTAGAAAAACAGGCTGATTCAATGGTAGGATTAGGGATAATTATGGAAGAAGTCGTAATAGGGATAATTAAATTTTACCTGCCAGCAGAACAAATTGAATTTATGGAAGATGGACATAGAACAAGTGTCCCAAAACTTTCACCATGCATAAAATTAATTTTACAGAATCATACATCTTACCAGCTCCTCCCTGGCATAATCTGAAAACCTTGCCTGAGCAAAATATAGCCTTCAGAAATAAAATGACCATACATCATGCCATTTCATGTCCAGTGATCTTGATCTTTCATATGTTGATCATTTTGTAAAGAACTGTACCCATATTTAACGTTTTGTTCTCGTACATGAAAAAATAATTATTAATTTCAGTGTATGAAAAATTATATGTAAAATAAATAATTATCATTTGGTGGTACTGTGTACGAAAAATAAAGGGATCATACTTAAACAAATTTTACAGAACACACGCTACTCGAAAACCTAGCAGTACAAACCTACAAAATAAATGTATATTATTATTATTATTTTTATTATTATTATTACTTTATTTAAAGAGGGTAACTCAATTAGCTAAGAACTAATCTACCTTGAGGCCCTCATTCAAAGGAATTTATTTATTTTTGCTGCATCCATTGTATATACTGGGTTTGGAAAGAGGAAATAGAGTGGGCATTTCTAATCTCAACTGGAATATTATTCCAGAGCAAAGTTCCAGAGTATTGGAAACTTTTTAAAAATAATTCCTTTTTTGGTTTGGGAATTTTGTAATGTTTGGTAGACATTGATCGCAGGTGGGGAGTATTTACAGGTAGCCTATACTTGAATAGTGATTGTAAATATTCAGGAGCATTATTATTGGCTATCCTGTACATTAATTTGGCTTTTCTTAAACAGATTCGGTCTTTAATAGGTAGTATTTGTAACTTACCAGCTAAATTTTCCTTGCTTTCTTTCTGGATTGATATTAACTCAAAAGCTCTTTTTTGGAGATGAGCCAGTTATGCTAAGTTTTATCATTTGAATTACCCCATACTGTATTACAGTAGTCTAAATAGGGTTGTATGTAACTGTTATAAAATAGTTTTCTGTGCTTTTCCAGGAGAAGGTGTCTTATCCTACTGAGAAGCCATAAACTTGAATTGACTTTTTTACTGATATGTTTGATATGTTTAGTCCATGATAGGTTATTATCTACCAAAAGACCAAGTAGACTTTTGTGACAGACCATTTGCAACCTTTTATCCTTCCATGTCAGACATAGTTCATCTCTATCAAGTTTTGTTCTTTTTTTCGGTGTTGAGATAAGTAATATTTTAGTTTTACCAGTAATAACCACCATGCCATTGCATGTGCACCAGTATTCTAGTTTGTTTAGGGCATTCTGTATGCAATGGCATGGTTTAATACAGGTAGAACTAAAATATTACTTATCTCAATGCCTCAAAAAAGGACAAATCTTGATAGTGATGTCCAATATGGAAGGATAACAATTTGCAATGGTCTGTCATGATAGACTACTTGGGTATTTTGATAAATAATAACCTATCATGGACTGAAAATATCAAACATATCAATCGAAAAGTCAATTCAAGTTTATGACTTCTCAATAAGATAAGACATTCTCTCCCTTAAAGGCTCAGAAAATATTTTTATAACAGTTACATACAATCCTATTTAGACTACTGTCATATAGTATTGGGAAATTCAATGATAAAAACATAGCAAAGCTGGCACATCTTCAAAAAATAGCATATGTTCTTATATCAATCCAGAAAGAAAGGAAAATTTAGCTGGTATGTTAAAAATATTACATATTAAAGACTGAATCCAAATTAATATACAGGATATCTAACAATAGTGCTCCTGAATATTTACAATAATTTTTCCAGTATATGCCACCTGGTAATATTCTCCATCTGTGATCCATGTCTACTAAACAGTATAAAATTCTCAAAACAAACAATTATTTTTTAAAAAGTTTCCAATACTCTGGAATTTTGCTTTTGAATTGTATTCCAGTTGAAATTAGAAATGCATGCTCTATTCATTCTTCCAAACCCATAATATCCAGTGGCTTCAAAGATGCAGCTAAAATAAATAAATTCCTCTGTATGAGGGCCTCAAGGCAGATTATTAGTTCTAAGCTAACTGTTACCCTCATTAAATAAAGTCATTATTATTATTATTATTATTATTATTATTATTATTATTATTATTATTATTATTATTATTATACACAAAGTACTCTGTGTTTTGAAAAAAGAAGTTCATTTTTAAATAAAACAAAATAAGATACAGCATACAGAAAACCAGAGCACCAGGTTTGAAAAGACAGAGTCTATGATTAATATTAAAGAACAATAATGAGATTATAGAAGCAGGAACTCTCCCAACACGAACTGCAAAATACATATACATACAACTCATGTTAGGTGTTTTAACTGTTCTCAAAACCTGGCAGATTTCCCTAGTCCAGCTATGCAGATAGATGAAAAGCAAGTGACTATTGGAAGAAATCATGGGAGTGACCTATGTGATGAAACTGATCTGTACCTCATTCACAAATTCATGTACTCATTGATAAGTCACTCTTCATGAATGGCAATAAATAAAAGCTGATCATCAAATTATGTCATTGGGGTTAAATCTAGACTACATTTTATTGAACAAATTTTGCATGTTTTCATGCCTGCCATGTTCCTTATCATGAATCCAGCCATTTACCTGTAATGAAGATTATATTCTTAAGCATTTGCCTGATTATTTTGACAGACTGGTGAGACTGCTGATGCCAGCAAATTCATATTAAACATAATGATAAATGACAATCATTCACACCATATACAAACAGATGCCTTATGCATGGTGAAGTACTAACATGCTGATGATTTGAATTTTAACAGAAAGAAAATGAAATCAATAATTTAAGAAAAATAATACAAAAATTATTTCTCTATAACATAAAGTAAAAATTCAAGATACACTTTAAGTTTTTGTGAATTAAATTCCAAATAATCCTAAATGTCCTGTCACATGTTCCAAAAATATACAATATTCCAAATGAATTTCAATAGTCTTGAATGTCCTGATGTAACACAATGATATAATCCAGAATGTCTTTGTGTGAGTTCTCAATAATCCAAAGTGTGTATAGATCCAAAAGGTGGTTGATTGTAGCTAGTCAGTTGCATGGCTGTTTTCATTATATTACAGCATACATTATCAAGGCCAGATATCAGCATAAGAGGATTATGATAACAATTCACAGTTAGAAATAAGGATTTGTGTATGTAAGAATGGATGCCATGGCATTTTTATACCCAAGTTTGAGGCTTCCTGTCATTGTGCTCTTAAATTTCTCCACTCCTTTCCACTCCAAACCCCAAGACTGTATATACGGTTTTTTATCAGCCAAAAATGTTGTCACCAAAAATATCACCAAATGGTATATTTTGTTGTCAATAAGGAAAACAAAATCACAATTTGTGACACTGGTGAAGCCTAATGTGATCAGTTATTGATTTCAATTCTGATTGTTGCCATATAAATATTGCCTGCGAACTCAAAATCAAGAGACTTGGACAAAATGCTGTTTGCAAATTTATTGGGGTTTAACAGAAAAATGATGAAGATTTCAATGAGATTCAAAATTCTGTTAAAGTTGCTAGAACTGATAGTTTGGATGTGACAGTAGCCAAGTGAAAGAAAATATGTGATACCTGACTTTGTGGGGACTGCAACTTTTGTCCTGGACTCCTAGTTTTAAATCCAAGTGAGACCTCTGTTCTGGGTAGCTTCTGTTATACAACTATTTTAATAGTTTGGTAAATTGATAGATAATTTTATCAACATCATGTCAAAAAATATCAGCTAGATCTATGCAAGTTTGCTTTCTCTTCATTTTTTATTACTGATCTCACATATATAATTGCTTTACTTGGCATGTAAAAAGAGAAAGAGTGGTGCAACATCTTGGAACCTAATTGGCTTAACAAGGCAAATCATTTCTCATTTTTATAAAATTTAACGGGACAGTAATCTAAGAAGAAGCTCAATAATAAAGATATATTAACTATGGGCAACTTTCTGCTGAGAAAAAGATAAATGGTGGTACAGTCAAGAATTGGGGGCATCACTTGCAGTTTTTATGTGCTACTTTGGTGCAGCTGGTTTTTTCTAAGAAATCAAAGATTCTTTTATTGTAACAATCATGCAGAAATATGCTCTAAAATAAACTCTATCTAATAACCAAAGATGAAATATATAACCTAATATCTGAATATTTGTTTCTATACCTAGGAATTAGGTAGCATTGTGTAAAAGCAACAAAGATGGAACTGGAGATATTAAAATTTTGATAATCCAAGTTTGTCCCTTGGCAACCAGGTTTTAAAAATCTGGTTTCATAGATTTGTGTGGCTGCCCAGTAAATGACTATAGTTGCCACTGAAATTTTAGTAATTAAAATTGTTAAACAATATACATATACTCATTTTAAAATTGTCATCTTTTTGCTGTTAATGTTAATTAATTTTTATGATTGTAATTGAGAACATGTCTTGACACTTGT
Organism: Potamilus streckersoni; assembly: GCA_016746295.1. NCBI lineage: Eukaryota > Metazoa > Mollusca > Bivalvia > Unionida > Unionidae > Potamilus > Potamilus streckersoni. The sequence goes on from JAEAOA010000201.1 coordinate 433,182, forward strand.
GAATCTGATTACAGTTGCAATTCCCATCCATATACACTATATTTTTTATCAACAGTAAATATTTTCCATTATTCTAGTTTTAAAACTTCTTTGTATTACTTTTGTAAGCAAAAATTTCAAATTCTAATTTATTTATATTTTAATATAAACTCTTGTCTCTTTGCCCATTTTTGTCCTGTCTTATTCCTTCTCTCAATACAAAACAAATTAAATGTTTTATCATATGATGGTACTATTTTTGAGAAATCCCCAAAATATAATAAAAATGAAATTTATAAACCTAGAATTCCTTAACGCAGTGGGATAGAATAAAAAGTAAAGGACACAAAGCATTATGATGAAATAATAAGAAGACATTAGTTAAATTCTTTTTCTTGACATGATACAATTTACTGAAAAACCAGGAGAATTTATAGCAAAGACATAATATTTTGAACATTAGGAAGGGAATGTGGAACATATTACTGTACTGATTTGTAACAAGGAAAACTATTTACTTTACTGATTTGTTTCACTTTATTAATCTTTCACCTGGTCACAGACCACTCCAGTGGCCTAATAGAGCATCTGCTTTGGATTTGTGAGGTCGCAAGTTTGAACCCTGGCTGAGTCATACCCAAGACTTTTAAAAATGGTACTAATAGCTATTGCTTGGTGCTTAGCATTAGGAAGTAAGTGTTAGGACTGGTCGCAATGGTGGTAAGGTAATGTGACTGGGTGGGACATCATGCTACATATCTGCTGCAATATGCTCCAGTGCTGGACATCAATATAAATTGCCACACTGTAGGCATGGTAGTGATATGACTGAAAATTGTTAAAGCTACATTAAAAATCTAAAGCACACATATCAACACTTGATAATATTTTTATCAAAACCAATAAAATGTTTTAAATTTTAAGTACTGAATATAATCAACATATTTTTTAAATTAATGGATTATATCAGTTATACTGATGTATAGTGTTCAGATGTACCAATTTCCTTGAACAATTGATACTAGTTATCATGAAATTGATAAAGGCAAAAGGTTTTAATTCGATTTGACAAAATGCTGAATTTCAAGTAAGCTTTAAAAGTTTTATTTTACAATTTCAATTATGAAAAAACAATTTTTTTGAGCAAATGATATTGTAACTGTCACTGAAGAAAATATGGGTGCCAAAATAATTATTGTAACTTCATGAATATCAAAACTCCAAAAGTTTAGATACTGATGAATGATTAACTGAGTAGTTAGTACATAACATGTTGGGATTGAATATTTCTTGTTCAATAACAAGTGTAACAAACCCATTCAAGATCCCCAAAAATGCAAACTTTGGTCCAAAACAGACATTGTTGGCTATTTTATTGTTTAATAACAACAAATGTTACTAAGCAATGCAAGATCAAAAGTAAGGCAGATTTTGATGTTTTCTTAAACATTACTTGTTCGATAACAATAAATGTTACAAAGCCATACAAGATTATAAACAATACATAAATGGGTCCAAAATTTAATTGCTTCAAGAAGCCATGGAAGATCACAAACAAAATGTGTCCTAGACAAACAAGAAGGTCTCTGCTTTTTTAGATCTGACAGCAGCAGATGTCAGATATAAAAAAAAAAAAAAAGCATAGACCTACTTGTTGGTCTAAATGGGTCCCAAACCAGCAGTTTTACACAGGAGTCTGCAGTTTTATCAATAAAGCACAAGGAAATTTCTGACTACATGAAATCACCTTAACGGTATTATATAATACCGTTAAGATGATTTCATATAGTCCGAAATTTCATGCTTTATTGATAAAACTGCAGACTCCGTGGTTTTACGAAGTCATGCAAGATAAAGGCTAAGACCGACTTTGTTGTGGGCTGACTTCGTAACGGGCCGACTATGTTATGGGGAAATTTCTTTTTTTTTAAAAAAAAATGTTTGTATGGACCAACACTGTTCTGGGAGATCTGTTACCTTGTGGGTTATATGCTTTGAGGTGTTTATAACTATGCTATTATACTGTATCAATATGATTTATTAAAATTGTTATATGTTATTTGTTCATCCTTCCTAAGTAATATTAGAGTACATAATATAAAATAATAATAATAATTATTATTATTATTATCGTCCTCGAAAATAAGTGATACTACAAAAAAAATGTCAATGCGACAAAACATCTCTCTCCCCGCGGAATAGTTAAAAAGTGATCTCACCCATTAGAAAATCACACAAATCAGCATTGGGGTTATTGTCAGATGGTTTCTTTCTCTTGCTCATGCTGGACCTAACTGTATATATGTATTTTTAGACGCGTGAGGAGAAATTTTTAATTATCAAGCGTCTGTGGATTCATGGATATGGAGTTTTTCCCCCACAATTAATATGCACTATTAACACTTCCGGAATCACATTTTATATATCACGTAGGTGAAAAGAAGCAGTAAATAACATGTTTGGTGGGTGTCTTGTAGCAGATGTGTAATTCAAAGACTTTATTATCTACTGACGGTATCGGGTATTAAATTATGGGTCTACCGGATTACTAAAATACCCAATCCTACCCTGAGTAAAGGTATCCCGGAAGTAGATTTAAGGTCAAAGTTGACGGCGCTAGAATAAAAATACATTGAGGAACGTGGCACTAGCATTTGACAGCAAACCAGAGACGAAGCGTATCTAACTGTACATTGATACATCCAACGACTGCATTTGTTTAAAAGAAAATCACAACGAATTGATACAATGTGCGGTAAGTAGCATACAACTATAAGTTCATTTTAATCTTGTTCATCTGCCAAGACTGATGTAATCGTTCAATACACAATATATCATGTATGGATGGCAGATAGCGTATATTCCTCGGTATCATTCATTTTATTCGAGATCAGATGAGGCAACGTGTATTATTGGTATATAAGAAAATATTTTTTATGTGTAAAAAGTATCGGTTTGATTTAGGAGAGAACGTATTATGAACCAACGTATTTTGAAACTCTAAATCTAATTAGATGGACTCCACCCAGAGACAGAAACTGTAGCAAGAAATAACCCACTTTTGGAAATATTCACTTTGAAACTTTCGCAAAAAAAGGAACAAAAAAGTCAGCTCGACAGTGTGTGTGTGTATATATATATATATATATATATATATATATATATATATATATATATATATATATATATATATATATATAAGAACAAGTAAACTAGCTGTAAGAGTCTTTCTGGTTTATTTTGGGTACAGTGCTGTTTTGACAGATTTTATTACCTAAGTGATGTTCATATTTACAGGCAAATGGTTAAATTTAGCACAAATTCCTTAGCTTTAAACAAGCATATTAACATAATTAAGAAGTTTCATGGCTTTTTCTTTTAAATAATTTATTAAAAAGTTTCATTTTTATTTGACATTAATACCTTTTTATTGTAAAAATTTTTTGTTGATTATTTGTTTTTTTAATAGAACATTTGTTTTCCTCATTGAGATGGTTTATGCTAGTTTACATGCTAACCTAACCATGGATAAGACTTGGTTTCAGTTTGGTACAAATTGTGACATCATCATATCCAGGCAGTGCAAGTCTTTCATTAGGACATAGATATACTGAAGTGAAGCTCATCTCCTGATTGCATATCACAGTTACCAATGCATCCCTCAGTAAAAATGCATTAGATAAGACCATGGTTTTCATCCTCTGAATTTAATACTGAAGGTTCAACATGAGTTCCACTTTTATCTGCATGTATAGATGACAGATTTTCATACACCACTGAGTCAAATCCAGTCTTATTAGTGCAGAACAACTGGTAATCCAGTTATAAAGATTAATTTTTGCTTTCTAATTTTTTTAGTATAAAATACTACATGTTTTTGTTAGAATTTTGGAAATACTTTTTTTTACATGATAATCAACTGAAAATTATAATCAGTATTTTGTTCATTAAAAAAATAACTAGGCTTATGCTTTTAAGACATGCACCCCAATGCTTCCCAGTCTAGACATCCACTCTAGATGTTTGAGCCTTGTGAATTTGATGTTATTGAATATCTGTCTGCATTTATTTTCATGATTTTCATGCTGATAAGAATATAATTGGTGTTAGGGTAAATATCATTTTAATTACCAAGTTTTACCAGAGCATATAAAGTCTATAGGGATAGTGTTGAACCAAACAGTCAGTGTTGGTATTCATGTCTTTTTATGTCCAATAAATACTATTTTGTGGGGATCTCTGTAGTTTCCAAGGTTTGGTCCACAATCTGCCCTTTGCAGCTTTCTTATTATCAGTTAGCTGCCAGCTAATTTGCCACCTACTTTTGCAGGTGAGCCATGTTTTTTTTTTTTACAGCACTGTAATCCTATTTGTCAGGTTAGTTACCTAAATATTGAAATGCAAGAGTCATTGCGTGTTTAAGTACAAACACCTGTTTGATAAAAGTACAAGTTATGTAATATTTTTTAATACTCATTGTTACCTTTATGTTATTTTGCAAGGAACATTGATTGGAAGGGTTTTTTTTTTAAATGGGGCTAGAGAAAGCTATTGTACAGAACAACAACATATGAAAGTGAAAGATTTGTCAGGCAACTTAAAATATAAAAAACAACATATCTATCATGTTAGAATTATAATGAAATTTATGTTTTTCCAGCAACAGACATTTGATTTTTGCATTGTCCCTCACAGTACTTTTTTCAGTGCGACTTCATTATATCCATATAATTCTATAGCAGTATTTTGGGTGATTTCTATAGGTAAGTAGCCAACTAATTTTCTTGCATTGTCTATGCATTATCAGATAGGTGATCACATTACATAAAAATGACCTCTTAGGATAAACACTTAAAGTAGCACAGCATGTGAATATACCTCTTTTTTTCCAACACATCAAATTAAGGGTAGTTAATTTTGATCTTTAACTTTACACAAAATAGCATGTCCACTAAGGGTGCAAAACTGAGGGTCAAAAATCCCCTTGGTGTCAGAACTGAGGGTCAGACTGAGTGAAAAACAAACTTTGGTATCAAAACTGGGGGTCAAATAATAATTTGGGGTCTCTGAAGCACAGACAGGGATAAAGGGAATCACTGAATGCCTAATCTAGTAGTACACATTCCCAAAAATGCCATGAGGAAGAGCTACATATATGTATAATACATGAGTTACAAGTACTGTATGCAGTTTTGAATAACTTTAATTTTAGCAGTTGTGGGGTGTTTGCAGTGACTTACTGGGCAGCCAAAATATTTACCAAGCAGCCAGTTTTTTTTTTCAAAGTTGGTTGCCCATGGACAACTATGGATTTTCAACATTTTTCTACTACTGAAAACTAGTTTAAATTTCTATCCTCTACATACTTGAAGCTTTCTTGCCTCTTTGTTTCACTGCTTCTTTATTTCTTTCAAGATAGTTTACCAGAACGATTTGATTTAAATTAGAACTGTCTATCTTCTTGACTATAAGTTTTTAGACAATCAACATTTTTCATCATCTGAATGCATATTTAATGCACCCTAAGATTTTGGACACTAATCAAGGTAAGAAATATTGGTTCTAAGGGCCTGATTGGACAACTAATATTATTATTAAAACATGATTACACTTAAAATTATAATTGATTTATATTTTTTTTTCAGCTAAATTATATCTCTGGGTACCTTTGGCATCCTGAAAATATATTTAGATACTCTGCTGGAATTATCTCTGTATAAATCCCTATTTGAGTGCTGAGTGGTTGCTATCATGTATCAATCCTTATTTGAGTGCAGAGTGGTTGCTATCATGTATAAATCCCTATTTGAGTGCAGAGTTGTTGCTATCATGTATAAATCCCTATTTGAGTGCAGAGTGGTTGCTATCATGTATAAATCCCTATTTGAGTGCAGAGTGGTTGCTATCATGTATAAATCCATATTTGAGTGCAGAGTGGTTGCTATCATGTATAAATCCATATTTGAGTGCAGAGTGGTTGCTCTCATGTATAAATCCCTATTTGAGTGCAGAGTGGTTGCTATCATGTATAAATCCCTATTTGAGTGCAGAGTGGTTGCTATCATGTATAAATCCATATTTGAGTGCAGAGTGGTTGCTATCATGTATAAATCCATATTTGAGTGCAGAGTGGTTGCTCTCATGTATAAATCCCTATTTGAGTGCAGAGTGGTTGCTTTCATGTATAAATCCATATTTGAGTGCAGAGTGGTTGCTATCATGTATAAATCCCTATTTGAGTGCAGAGTGGTTGCTATCAGTATGAGGCAGTACTACTCTCATGTGTAGGCAACTCATTAAATGATGAAGTAATCACTATGAAACAAGACTTGTGGATTTCTGTCTTTTGTCAACAAGCCAGTATATTTCTTCTTTGGTTTGACAGTGAATGCCTAATAATGACGAAAGAGAAATTGTAATCATTTGCAGTACACTTTGAAATTACTACCTTTCCTGTTGATAAAGAATGACATTTGCTAAAGAGAACATAAATTGATAAACCTGTTATGCTGAAATATTCTTTGTCTAATTTAGTTAAATTGTGTGCCAACCATGTTAAGATTTTTCAGTTAAAGATGGTCAGTCCCTTGGAATTTGCATTGTTGATGACCTTTTTTTATCATAAAATGCTTTATAAAATGTATACACTGAATGCAGTAGCCCCATTATATAACAATACAGTTGATTCATTTTTTTTAATATAGTGGTTTTGTAGATTTGCATAACATACCTGCCATTTAAGTTCTAAAATCCCATTCTAATTGGATGAATTAACATTAAGGTTGATGACTTTAGTTAAGTATATTTGTCTGCAAGGACTGTTTTTTCTTTTACATTCAAGCAAAAGAGAAAGTGAGAGAGCTGCAGACCATGATATTCATAGCATGCATGATTAATGCTCCTCTGCTAAATATCAGATTATGATGCTCATGGCATGCATTATTAATTCTCCTCTGCAGAATATCAGACCATAATGCTCATGGCATGCATGATTAATGCTCTGCTGAATATCAGACCATGATACTTATGACATGCATGGTTAATGGTCCTTTGCTGAATATCAGATTATGATGCTCATGGCATGCATGATTAATGCTCCTTTGCAGAATATTTGACCATGATACTTATGACTTGCATGATTAATGCTCCTCTGCTGAATATCAGACCACGATACTTGTGAGTGATAAATTGGCAGTGTTCAAAACACACACCAACTTTTCCACTACAGTTTGTTGCTAGGGAATGACCTCCCACGGTGTAATTTACCCAGTGTGGATAGATAGAAAGGAGAATGCAGATCTCTGAACAAGTATATTGAAGAAATAAACACAATGAGCCCCCATTCAATGAACAAATATAAAATTTAATCAGTTTAACAACAGAATTTAAAATGAAAAGAAACCAATTACTTGGTACAAAAGAAGGAAAAATGTACTAACATGTACTAAAAAAAAACATACAAATTTCATTTACTGTTACAATTACTAGTCAGCGAGAGATGGCCTACTCCCTACTCGACAGATCACCTACTCCCTACTTGACAGATCGCCTACTCCCTACTCGTCCCTCACCTGCCAACCTTTGTCTAGTTGTCTGGACCTGGACTCTTGTCAGTCAATCTATGATTTAACAATTGTCTCTGATATTTGGATTTGGTACAGGGATTTCTCCAGGGAAATCTTGGGAAAGTTCAGGAAAGCTGTATTCCTTTAATAAATAAAATGTCTCACAATAGACAATAGGTCACATTTCCAAGTATATATATAACAAAAGGCATAAATTCTGTTGCACTGACTTGTTCACTAATTCCTATGTTTTCATAGATAGTAATTGCCTGTCCTGACCTTAATTAGGTCACTCTAGTGGTAGTCACTTCACCTAAGACATATGTGCTAAGGCTAAGACATATGTGCTAAGAAGTATGTGCCTGTATTTAACACCCCTTGACTTCTTACACTATCTAGCAGTGTTAAATTACATATGGTTTAGACCCTCAAATCTAACTATTCTAAAATAGTTTATGTGATCAATCAAATATTACAAACAAGTACTGTATATGGATATACACTCAATACATTGTCATACCAGACATAGAGTTAATTCATAAAACTACGAACATTACCCATCATTTATAAAGCTTAATTCTTGAAAATTCCTAAGCACTTATGAAGATTCAATTACATGCAGTCTTGTCAATTTTTTCAATGAACATTCAGTTACATGCAACCTTGTCAATTCTCCAAATGAATTGATAATTAGAACAAAGAATAAAATGTCATGACTAACATTTCACTAAAACCCTGCAAAGTGAAATCATACATACATACATCATAACATCAATATATTTGCAAGTAAATCAACAAATAAACTAACATATTAAAAATCGGGAAACTAAGATTGTGTACCTTTACCATTTCTTATTCGTTTCCAATGAACCTCAAATGTAGAGTTTGTCTACTTTCTGAGACAACTCTCATGCTTTATTGCAGTCAGTCTTTCACGTTTTCCTGGAGTAGACCCCTCTTCTTTCAAGAAAGATTGAAGACTGAAGAATTTCTCCAAAGCAAAACACTTAATTTCTTACAGAGTTATGCCCATAAATTACAATTAACCAATCATTATAGATTGTTTCCTATATCCCTTCTGTAGAATTTTTGATTGTCAAGACAGCTAATCATGCCATAATTAACTTCTTTGAACAATCAATTGTTGCCAAGCTTTCCCTTTTAACCTTAACGGGCTAATTTTGGGAAAGGGTCTTATGTCATAGCCTTGTACCATAGCATATGACTCAGTCAAGTTTTGTTGTGTGGAACAAATTTTCTTTTGACTTCAGAGATGAAATGAAAATAATCATCTAACTATTTCTAGCCCTTTCTACTTTAATTAAGTTGACTCTGATACAATTCCTTTAACCACAATACTTATGACATGCATGGTTAATGGTCCCATGCTGAATATCAGATTATGATGCTCATGGCATGCATGATTAATGCTCCTCTGCAGAATATCAGACCATGATTCTCATGGCATGCATGATGTCAGGGTGAAGTTTTTGCATTTGCAATAATAAAATCACCACGTTAATACTCACAAAATCAAGTTGATTCCATGTGCCACTTTACTAATGGCTCATTGCAACCTAAGAGCAGATTGGTTAATTGTATATTAATAGGTGGCACACAACAAAGCTTGTCATACTCTGGATATTTGCAGGGAAAATTTGAATAAAGAAAGCATTATTTCTTTTATAGTTTTGGGCATGAAGATGCAGCAGTTTCTTTTCAGTCTACCACTTCAGCCAAAATAGTTCAGGCTTCAGGTATACATAATCAGACAGTCATTTGCAACAGACACCGGACTTCACTGCTATTGACACAATGTATTATTGATGTTGACTTTTTCTTATTTGGAAACAAAAATGAAAGAATGTGCTGTTTGAAAGGTTTGTGTGTTAAATTGTCTCTTGGAACATGTCATGTGATGTCATTAATGACAACAAAAGTAGACATTCTTCAGAAATGGGGCACATGTCAAATTATTTGATGATCCTAATATGGTTCCCTGGTGAAGCACACTGTCAATTATGACCAAGAGACTAACTTGTAAAGAAGTGACATTGCATCTCAATAAAGTAAAATAATTATGATTTCAAACACATTTTTACCCTTTGAATGTGTGTACACATTGTGTTTACTCTAGTTGGACTTCATCATTGTGCTAGTTGAATATTTTAGATTTAAGTCAATTTTTTTTTTCTATCACACTCCTATTATTTTTTTTAATTTTTATTAATGGATGTGCACATACTGGCACTTTTGCCTAGAGCTATCAGTTTATGTATTCTTTTGCTACTTTTTTGTGTCATTTAATACTACCCAGGTACACAGTATACATATTCAAGGCAAGAAACAGAACAGCTGGTGTCAAGTTAGACAAATCACATTTCAAATCAGATCTTCTTGACAAATTTTGTTTATAAACTTTTTTTTTTAAAGTGAGCAATCATTATTGAAAGTAAGTATATTCTAAACTCGAATAAAAGAAATAAAGAATGAATATTTTAATCATGTTTATTTCCAGCACATTCTTTTTAAAACCATGATTGCAAGCAGATAATATAATATACACATATATTGAATAAACAGCATTTTTGCATGTTTTCAGACTATAGTAATCAGTTCTAAAATTGCACATCATAAAGCAAGTGAAAATTATTCCAATTCTGGACTAGTCGAGTATATTTCTTAAAATTTTAAATGTTTGGCTAATCTTATCATTGTTATGTACCCTTTTACAACTTATTTTTCTTCATTTATTTACACAGCAACACATACTCAGCATAATTAAAGAAATTTAAACCTCACAGTTTAATGTAGGAAATGTTTCCATTGTTTTTTTGATGAAAGGCAACTTCAGAGGTATTCCAACAGATGGACTGGTAGCAATGGTGCCACCCATGTAGTAATGATAACTCACTACTAGCTACCATTGATGAATAGACTGCAAAGGGTTTATTTTTTTTGTGCTATAAATATTGAAAGCAAATCTTTATTGGCAAACTCCAAAAATAAATGTAACAGTTGATTTTGCTCAGCCCCAAGTTTTTAGTGCAGAGTATTATCTTTGTTTCAGAGTTTTGGGACATTTTAAAGAATTATTATTTTTGCAGTCTGAAAACATTTGGATTTGTCAGTAATGCCAATTTTTAGTAATCAGCACAGTCCAAACTATTTTAAATCCAAGTCTACCATCATAGCAGTTTAAAATAAACTTGTATGACATGAATTATGGTATCTTCTCCAAAGAATCACTTTGATTTATCAATTATCTTGCTCAGGAATTGTAAACTTATAAATAATCTTCACCATGTATATTTCATCTATTTTCATGATGTACATGTATGTGTAAAACTTCACACTGGTAAATGATAGAACACTCCTTTTAATCATAACTTTATGGTCTCCATTTTACACCAGTTTTTTATATAAAAAAAATTCTTATACTTGTTTTTGATCTTTGGTAATATTATTGTGTTAGTTATGACATGATTTCAGTCATGAACAGTCAGAAACTGATTCACATGATAGATGTTACCAAACATCATTATCATTTTCCTCCATTTCAAGATGTTTACCTGTTACACCCTATGTGTTGACAGTGACAATGTATGGCTGCTATACAATGTTTTTGGTTATAGTTTCAAGCAACAAGACACATGTAGGGAATTTCAATCAACTCTCCTTTAAATTTCCTGCTTATAAAAGGAAGGGCTCAGATCAGTTTTATAAAGAAAAGGGAGTGTGACTCATTCAAAAGATAAGGTTTTTATATTTAATACAGTAGAGTATATATTCCTGAAAGCTTAAGGAACCATATTTTTTTGTACTTTATGAGCAGGTGCCTTTAAGATACATGTACATAGTTAAAGATGAAATGTACCTTTACATGTATAAAGTTGAAATATTATATACATAAACATATTTAACTTGATGAAAGGATGTTTGTAAATGGTGAGCTTGATGGACATTCTGGTCAAATGTCCACCAGCTGACAGACTGACACTGAATGGCTTCCACTGACAACTTCATTTTTCAACTAACTTTTATGACATTTTGAACAACCATATTCATATTAGTATTATTGTCAAATGAAATAAATACAAATTTGTATGATGTGGTATGTAAGGAGAAAGTGTGGATATCTCTGCTTTAACTAAATACCACTATCACTTAAATACAAAATCTTAATTTTAGATGTGATTATGATTTTTAGCATAGCTTTAACAATTTTTCAGTCGTAGGATATGATGTTTGCAGTGTGGCAGTTTATAGTGATGTTTATCACTGGGGCATCATGCTGCAGACATGTAGCTTGATGTCCCACCCAGTCCCATTATCTTGACACCAGGCTGACAAGTCCTAACACTAACGTCTTAATGCTGATGTCCAGGCATCTTGTTAGTACCATTTTTGTAATTCTTTGGTATGATCGAATCCATGACCTCTCACATCCGAATTGGACACTAACCATCAGACCACCGGAGCAGTTCATAATTTTAAATAAATCTTGAAAATTAGTGAGAATTAAGGATGATTACTAATGAACTGTTAGAGTGTTGAATATTTTACATCTTGATATTTTTACCTAGTTAATTGTCCAATCAGTAAAAAATATTTAAGAATTTTATAGGTTGGTGTGCATTTTCTTATGTAGACAAGAAAAAAAAGATTTAATTAGATAGTGTTTGCATTTTAATAATTCATTAATATTGGATTGTTATGTTATTTAAATATCCAGCTTTGGAACTATAATTGTGGATAATATATGACATGGGACTTTCACAGAAACAGGACTTCTATCATCCACAGTTACCACAGATCCTGTGGATCTAAAAGGAATGGTCCAATTTTGGACTATTTTCCAGGCACTATATACCCATGATCATGTTAAATACTCTGGGTAGGCATTTTACCAGGTAGGTTTTTGTAGGTTGATAGTGGATTTAAGGCTACAGTGTTAAGAGGAAATGCAGGAAGTAAGTGTTTATTCTTAGTATAATTACTCAGGATTTCTCTGTGGTCAGGTGTGCCTATACACCTGGTACTAGAAATATTCAGTCTTGCACCAATGGAATGCTGGCAAGTGTGTGACACTAATTGATGATGTAACATTTGTTTTCCTTAATCGGTGTAGGTTGACTTTCTTTTTTGGGATAGGTTTTAAATAATAAAAGGAATGATAAATGATAAAAATCACATCTGCCAAACTAGACAAACTTTTTATTTAAAATAATTATTGTGTAGGTCTTGAGAATTAATTATTTACCAGTTTGTTAACACTTTGCCTATTGATGTAAAGGTAAAGTTTCTAACAGATTTCACTTAATATCCATTATCCATATGATTAGCAATGGTTTTTCTTTGTAAAATATTTATCATGTTAAGTAGTAGATGTTTTACATTAGTTTAGAACAAGTAATGATGTAAAAAAAAGACCATGGTGGGCTGCCAGATTAAATACAGCACACTATAATATCCCACTACCTATACAGTTTGTAGCCACCTGCATAGATTGGAGAAATTTGTATAGATACATGTAACTCTAATATTACTTTTTTGTAACATATTTAAAATATAAAATTTTCAAGGTTTGTTATAGAAGTTTAGTCTTTTTTGATTGTTTTCATTTATATTAGTGTCAATGTACATGCAGCCTTTTCATTATCTTTTAAAGTAGCAAACTCTAAATTAAGTCCATGTTGAGGCAAAATTATCAAAAAAAGTTTGAAAAATTAAATGGCTTAGTGAGAAAATTAGATAGTAATTTAGTTAGCAGCCAGTTGAAAATTAAGCTGAAGAACTGTTACCAGGAACAGTTTTGTACTGTGGTATTTCTAAAATTCCAAGATGCATACCATAGCATAATTCTCTTACATATGATATTTACATTTTATACAGCATGTGATAAAATTTGTTTTGAACACTTGAGAATGTACTGAAAATTAAAAACAAATGTAAGCCTGTAACATATACAAAAGCATTAGTGAGAATATATATACATATATATATATATATATATATATATATATATATATATATATATATATATATATATATATATATAATCAGATTGAAAAATTATTGAGTGAAAATAATATATCAGCAAAGATAAGCAGAGGTTTGTTGATACTACCATAATGATACTACCATAATGATACTACCATAATGATGCCAAGTCTTGAGCAGTGCTGGATTTAGACAAAGCCAGGCCCTAAGCTATGAGAAGCTATAGAGGCCATATTTGGTATAAAATAAATTTGAGTGCCCCTTCAGACTGAGTTCATGCTTTGCAGCCCTGAGCTGTAGCTTGTTTAGCTTATGCCTAAATCTGATACTGGTCTTGAGACATTAAAAAAATAGTTGTTTTTTTTCACATCCAAGCCTTAAATGTGTGTAAAACCATATAACATTTTTGGTGTTCCAATTCTTGTAGACACCAAAAATGTAATGATAAAATTGGCAAGATTGCCATATATATCAAACACCATATTAGTTATAAAACTAGCAATGTTGTATTTATTTGACTATTTTGCATGTTCATAATTTCCAATGAAATAAAATAAAGGTAATGAAAACCATGAGCTGCTTACTGGGAGACATAACATCTGCTGTAGTTCTTGCACATTGCACATTATACATAGCATCAATTGTATCCTTGTTTATTCCCAAAAATATTAGATGCAGATTTTGATTTAGTCAACAATTTTTCCAAAATTGCATTATAGTTTATTACTCTTTTATTAACTTTGTTCCACCTGCTTAAGATTTAACATTTTTTGCTGATATAAGCAATCTAACATAGTTATGTAATTTATTTCAGAAGACATGTTTTGTTTTTCAAGACTCACAACCAGTATGTATTCTCATAACAGTAATACATTCATTATAGAATGGTCATAACATGTTATATTATGAATATAGATCAACAAATATCATCAACACATTTTAGTTTTGTTACGGTTTAACACCAAATTGTAGTTCAACATGCACATATATTTCAATATTTACAATGAAAGCAGCTTTTGAACATGATGATCATATCATTTTGAACACATTTAGATTTATTTCTGATCAAAAATGTTGGAGTTTATTCCAAACAATAGCACATTATATTTGGCAGTGGCATTCTGCAGTTATCATTTGTAATTGATTCAATTTATTGGTATTGTTATTCTGACAAAAAAAACATGCCATGCAGATGCTATGGACAATATTCATTCTTTACTTTGAACATTATTATAGGCTTGTAGCCTTTCTTGTATTTCAAATTTAATCATATCATTTCAAAGAATATAATTATAGATTGTTGTATTAAATGTTAATTTAGAATAATTCTTGTGGTTCTGTTTTAGTTTGTGGATTCTTTTTATGTCACAGTCTGTTGTATTTCCCCAAATTGCACAGGAGCAATCCAAAAAAGGAAAAATGAATGCATTATAAAATAATTTCTGATTGTTCAGTGACAGGTTATGGCCTTTCATTCTTTGTAAGAAATATATTCTTGAGTTTACAATAGAACAAATATGGTTCACTTTCCAACAAGTGCCTAGATTCTTTTTTTTTGCCTGAATCTCCACATTGTTTTTGTTGTATATCAACATTATCTTTTAGATTATCTTCCATAAAAATATAGACATGGATTTTTGTTCACTGAAAACCTTTGCTTTCTTCTGAGCAACATAGTCAAGTTGTTTTTGTTGTGGGGTTTATTGCCATTTTTCAGCACACAATAGGTTATATGTGTCAGCCAGTATTAATGGTGGAGGAAGAAACTGGGAAATCACTGGAAAGAACCACCTGCCCAGGAGAAGCTACTGGTAAGCTTTCTCACATATCCACATTCACTGAATCCTAGATTCAACCCATGCAGACAGAGGTGAGATGGCAGTGATCTGTAACGGAAAGGACAAGCGGACAAGGACAAGCGGGACAAGCCTTTAGACTACTTGGCCACTCAGGGCTCCCAAGTTGTTTTTGTGGGGTGGGGTGATTGATCAATATGTTATTTTGGGGAGTACCAATATTCAACTTATTTTCAATCTTTACCCAGTGATTTGTTGAAAATTTTAATATTAGAATGTTTTTAATTCAGGTCCATCTACAAGCTTTATATTGGAAAGGTGTCTTAGAATTTAGAGTCTTCTGTTGATCTGAGACATAGTTCATACTAGTAGCTATTATTCAGCAGAATCTTCTTCATTTTAGACACAAAATAAAGGCATTTGTAATTATCAACATTAAAGTTTTACCAGCATCTGATGGAGATAATTGTATTTGCATTACATTCATAGATGTCCTTACTATTACATTGCATGCGATACAGACTGGATGATTATTGTGCTTACTGGGAATGAAACTACCTGCACTTGAATGACATTCAAATTTATTAGGATATGCTTGGTAAGTTAGAGGACTTACTGTAGGTAATGTAGCAAGTATGATATTCACCCATGCTTAACCATCTTATAAATACCACATATATTCATTTAAGAGTTGGGTAGAGGTGTTCAGAACATAGACCCTGATCTGCCATTGTATAAGTACTGAATACACCAACCAAACTTCGCAAACCCAGATCTGCTGGTGCCTAATACAATGGCAGAAAATGGCTTTACATTATAAAGCTTGTAAATGGACCTGAATTACAAACAATTATGTACAATAAGTAAGTCTGTATCATATAAACCTGATTTATATAGTTCACACCATGATCATCTTCAAACTTCTATTCCAAGAGATAATTAAATCAGGTGGTCTTTATTCTTCAAACTTTTCTATTCCAAGAGACAGTTCAATCAGGTGGTCAGTATTCTTCAAACTAGTTTTATCAAGTGCTCTATATTTGGAATGTTTTGTTTCAGATCTGGGTCCTCATTGTGCAGGACCACTTTTTGGACATGCCAAAAAAGAGCATGCAGTTGTAGAGCCTTGTGCTGTCACTGCAAATCTGGATGTAAAATAGTGTAAAGAAATTTCACACTGCTGTGAAGTATCTGTCAGGCTTCACATTATGGATGTTACTCTAAATGGGGTCCCTTTTCTGTCACGTGATTGTTCAGCATGTAGATCTCATGTGTGTAAAACTATGAAGCAATCTAGTGTAGGCCATCCATTCATTGGCTTAGTTGTCTGCTATCATGTCAAAGGTGCAGAGATGTAGCTTTCGATATTTGTGTTGACTGATTTTGTATAGGACACCACCTCATACATTGCTTACTACACTTTCCCAGTTATCTCACTGTCCTTGCCTTCATTTGTAGTATATGCCTTGTAAAGTGCTTTTGTCAAAAAAAAAGTTTTCTTCAAAGTGGTTTAAAAAAAGGTTTATTCCTTTAGTATGCAATGGTATTACTATATCAGCTCTTTCCATTTGGGTCAGCATCACATTGTTAACCATGCAAATGGCATGTTGGACCCACTTGTTGGTCTATGGAAATGAATATACTGTTCATCTATTTCTTCATTCTTTCATTCCTTCATTCATTCATTCATTCATTCATTCATTCATTCATTCATTCATTCATTCATTCATTCATTCATTCATTCATTCATTCATTCATTTGTCGTTGGTTTAACCATAACAATACACATGGCTGATTTTCAGGTCATTTCTTTGTTAGATTGGTTGTAATAAGTATATGTAAAGGGGCATTTTTTTTGTTCAATTGAATGAACAAGGAAGTCATGTACATTTCTGCCTTGCTGGAGTGTTTTTGCAGTGTCTTTGATAGCTTTGATCTAACAATTTATCTGTATGGCTGAACAGAAACTCAAATATTAGCATATAAAATAAATGTTATCTAATCATAGTTCATGACTATTTGGATGATTAGATGTCATTTGAGTGCACTTTAGTTTGACAGTTGGCATTTACTGCTGTGCAAGGCCATCATTTAAATCTTTCATTTGCCGGCATTCAAAACCATGCATCAAAATTACTATAGTTGCTTTCTATTGGACCCATTAAAATAGTAATTTTTCCCAACAAGTTTAGAAAATATAACTATTTTTAGTCCAGTTGCTAGTGTAGAAAATTTAAAAGTTTAATGTTATTTGAAATCATATATAGTGGTTAGATGTGGGTGAGAAGCGGTTAGGTGCTCAAAATAATATTTCTGTTAGGATTTGCCCAGAGGTCAACTTTTCATGAATCTTATGAAGGTGAGTGGCCAGACTTTTATGCTGTCTTTCTTAGATGAAGGTCAGAATAAATTTTTTAAGAGTGGGGATAGAAATTTCTGGTGCTCACTTCTGAGGTGAGTGACAGCAAAACCAAGAATACATGTACATTAAAAGGACAAAGTATTTGTCCAGAATTAGTATGTTCTCTTTTGTGATGATTTATATGCAATATTTACATGTGCTACCTATTTTGCTCCATGTTCTAGTGCAGCATTGCACATTTAGTGTGGGATCATTGGTTTCACACAATTTTTTGCCTATATTTTGACTCTCTCCCCCCCTTCTTCCTTAAACAAAAAAAAACTCTACACATAGAACTTTCCTTTAGTGGATGTCATTGTCTGTGTTGGTGCTGGCAATTGACAGTGTCCTTAAAGATAATTAAAAACTGTAAGATGGCAGAGAACATCAATTGTTGCACAATATATCCTAATGAAAACATTTATGGTTTGTGGTATTTGGATGAATTACAATATTAAGTGTTGGATTGCCATTATTGTACCATATTTTCAAGGTTAAAGTGACCCCTGTGGCAAGGAAGAATGAAGTAGACCTGTTGCCACTTTGTACACAAGTGATGTTCCATTGTACAGGGACTATGCAAGGTCTGATTCAGGGTAGAATTACATTATGCTCATCTAGGTGTTTATTCATATTTATGACAAAATTTTTTTTTTAAAAATTGTATATATTGGTGTCAATTATAGGTAGACATACATTTTTTAAGAACATCCCAAAAATTTGTATTACAGTGTGACCCATCCATAATGTGCTCTGTTATAACACAAATTCAGATATAACACAGTCATGTCATAGCTCTCGAAATATAATTTACCTTATTACTAGTATTTTTCTTGTAAACAAAAAAAAAAATAATTTAGGTACCAAAAGTAAATAACATAAAGTTTTATTATCATTTTAGAAAAGAGATTGCTTATAAATTTGAATATAAGACATTTTTGTGGCTTGGCTCCAGACATATCATATACATGTATTATTCTTATACAGGTAAAACATTTCTTCTTAAAAGCGCAAACAATAATGTGTAGAAAGTTTATTATCATTTTGTGGAGGAAATCATGTATAGATTCTAATATAAAATGATCGTGGCATGGCTCCTAACTATTTTAAATTTAACAAATTTCTTACAGTTTTGTGCCAAAATAAACATTGGAATTATGAGTATCTGAACCCATGTCTGGGCCTTTTGAGAACTTTGATCTTTGTTTATTGTTAAAAGATGACAACTCATAAGTGTTAATGTTCTTATTACTGGTCCATGAGCAATGAAGCCATCAAGTCTACTTTGTGTTTGTCATCAATGCATTCCCTATACAATCATTGCTCAAACAATATCCTACATATGTTTTATAAACTGCATACACAACTAAGCAACAAACAATGCAATAGTTGATAAAAGATTCTCACCAAAATTTATAGATCAGTTAATTTGAGTACATTGCTCATCATCAAAGTTAATTGCTGAGCTAAACTGGTTCAAATTATGGATAAATGATTTACAAAACATCCAACAAACACAAGCCACCAACATGTGCATGTGGCTTGGCAGTGTTGATTTATGCAGTCAGTTGATCAGTGAATAATGTCATCCATTTCCAACAAATACAACCCCCTTGTTTATTGCTGTAGTCTTTCAAACTACATGTAATAGGTGTACAAGTGTAAATTAGTGGACATCTTGAATGGAAAATGAGAAACAGATATGTAAAGCTTTTGCTTTTAAAGAAAAGATTGAAACTTTGGACAGGATTAAATCCGGTGTTAGACAATCACAAATAAGAGGAGGAGGGACAAATCAAAACTAAGAGAGATGGTTTTGGATATGCATGCAAACAATAATAAAGTATTACAAGTCATGGATGAGAAATTTAGCAGCATGAAATTTATACAGACACCATTATTTAACCTTCGGACATACTGTTTCATCATTCATTACACATACTATTTGCTATTTATTTTTTCCCCATTGAATTCAGACCTCTCCAGTGGCCTAGTGGTTAGAGCATTTGCTTTGGATGCGGGAGGTCATGGGTTTGATCTATGGCCGAGTCATACCAAAGACTTTTAAAAAGTGGTATTAACAGCAGCCTTGCTTGGCACTCAGCATTAAGAGGTTAGTGTTAGGACTGGTTGGTCTGGTGTCAGGATAATGTGACTGGGTGGGACATCATGCCACATGTATGTGGCATGATGCCCCAGTGCTAGACATCACTATAAACTGTCACACTGCAGACATGTAGTGATATGACTGAAATAAGCTATATTATAAATCTAACTCACACACACCCATTGAATTTAGTTGCATACCAATCTGAGACAAAATTACTGAATATTTTAAATATGTGTGCAAATATTTTCAATGGAAATATTTGTATTGTAGATTCAATGTATATGATGAGATTGATGGGTGAGTACATGGTGTTCACACACTTCATGCTTTAAACTAGATATGTATATATAAACTATACACATGTACCATCAATGTGTGGTTTTCTGAATAAAGTTATATATTATATATGTAATCTGTTATCACTGCAGGTGTTTGTCTCATTTAATGTACATTGATTCAAAATGGTAATTGTGTCAATAAAGTTTTTGCACCCACTTTTATGTCCCCAAACCTTACAAATTTGTTGGTAACATACATGGTTGCTTATAACACAATTTGGTTCATAACAGTCTGGTTCTATGGCTCTCAACTACTGTGTTATAGCAGGGTCACACTGTTTCCACATTTAATGATCAAAATTCTTTCAATATGGAGACTATTTCTCAAGGAATTCTTCATTGCATAGACCACTCCCATGGCCTAGCGGTTGGAGCGTCCGCCTGAAATGCCGGAGGTCATGGGTTCGATCCCCAGCCAAGTCATACCAAAGACTTTAAAATGGTACTAACAGCTGCCTCACTTGGTGCTCAGCATTAAGAGGTTAGTATTATGACTGGTCCACCAGGTGTCAGGATAATGTGACTGGGTGAGACAACATGCTACATGTCTGTGGCATGATGTCCTTGTGCTAGACATCACTATAAAATGCCACACTGCAGACGTTATAGCAATATAACTGAAAAATTGTTAAAGCTATGTTAAAAATTCAAATCACACACACATACACACTCTTTATTGCCTAGAAAGTAACATTGTGAGTGATGTGTCATTATATCTATCTATTTTGAGGTTGAAACGGTATAATTACCAATAGACCAGTTTACAGTGGTATTTTTTTTTACAGATACTTATTACGGTAGTTAGGTAGTTTGGTAGTTTTCATCCCTAAGGAATATACAGAATTTTCTGAGAAATCTTGTTTTGACTTTAATGATATTAACAGCAGGTTTTCATTATTTATGACAAAATAGATTTTAAAAATTGTTTTTACAAAATGGTTTTATCTGTCACAAGTTAATGGTAAGTATTACAAATATAATTACATTTATGATCCTTTGATCACATGTTTAACTTGTGTCAATTATGCCAATACAGTGACCAAATGGAATTTTCTGAAAAGATATTCCAGCCAAATTCAACTTTTGGAAAGATTGTTAATTGAATTCACCCCAAATATAAACATAATTTTTTATATTTACTAGCATATACTTTGTAAGACAGGAGTGCAATTATTTTCTGTCTGTAGTTTAAGTAATTTCTCACATCCACAAAATATTTTATTGTTTGCTGACTACTGGTATGTGTTTTATGTTTAGTAGACCTCTCAGATAAATGGGTGGGGGCATCCCATTCTGAGTTTCCCTGCCTATTATATTATTAGCATAGCTAGTAAATTGTAAACTTCAGTATCAAATCTTCCTGTTTGTATCAGTTGGCTCCCTATGTAAGTACAATGTCTTTCACAATATCAGACACAATGTAAGCTTATTCATACCACTTTAGTTAACAGTTTTTAAATTACAACTTATAAAGCAATTAACATATAGAATGTATTCACTCTAAAGTACTTAACATTTAAGGAGTTCTGTGATTTTTTAAAAAATATATACTTTTCTTATATCACAAAATAATTATTTTTACCTATCCTGGATATAAATATGGTGTTTTTTTGCTGTGAATCAGACTAATTTATTTTTTAGCTATAGACAAATGGAAATTAGCAAAAGGGTGTCATGCCCCGCAGCCCTAAAACTTAAAATTGTTGATCCCTAATATAATTGTGGTATAATATGGTACAAAACTTTTCGTGGTGTCCACCTCTGATGAATACAAACACACAACTTGTCTTGTAATTAATGATTTATTAATTTGAAAAGAAAAGTAATTCAGAAAATACTAATATTTATTATAAAAAATGCTGATAGATTATGAGTGTACACAAATTTTAGAAGAGAGCAATATACAGAATGGAAACTTCCAAGGTGCAGCTCATTTCAGGTCCAACAGATAATCTTTTCATGAGCTACTTAAGCAATGATAAATCTGTTGTTGTTGTTGTGGGGCTTAACAACATTTTTCAGCACACAGCACACAATAGGCTATACATGGCAGCCAGTATTAATGGTGGAGGAAGAAGCCAGTGAAACAACCACCGACCCACCAGAAGCTGCTAACAAGCTTTCTCACATATCCACAAAGACAGCCAACAGCCCTTACGGATCACTGCCTTAGACCACTCACCCCCAATAAATCTGTTATTGCAATAATGTTTCTACTAAAAATACAGTACAACATAAATTACAAGATGAGGTGGCCAGACTGTCAAAGCAAATAAGATTATCCCTGTTTTAGAACTGTTAGTGCATATTGTGTTATTAATTTCCTTGTTCTGTTAAAATGTTGTATATCCCTCAATTACGGGGATGGGGACAAAGTGTTCCCTGCCCCTGGGATCTTACATGCAACACTGCTAGTGCACAAGTTGGATCTAACTGCATACTGCATAAACTTAGATCAGCTTTTACATTACACAACAATAGAGACCCTGATAGCCTGCTACATTATAAGATGACAGATCAGGGTCTAGTCTGTTTTCAGTTGGATTTGACATGTACACATGGGACAGTGCTTATTTAATGTCCAGAACATTGTGAAGCTTTTCAATATGATATTCTTGATATTTCTAGGAGTATTCAACACCTCAGATCAAATATTTTACATAAGAACTTCCACTTATTCAGTAACCCACCATACCACCATGGGCTATGGATATAAAATTTTTAAAAAATGCTCATGAACTAGTCCTAAGACCTGACCATGGTGGCCCAGTAGTTAACATGCTGGACTTTTAACTTAAAGGTTTAAATTCTATGATTAGATCAGTCCTGGTTGGCTAATGGTGTGTCCTTGAACATTATGCACTTGATTTGCAATTTACATTGCACTGAATAACCTGTTTGTGTTGCTGTACCATAAAACACCAAAACAAAACCAAATCCACTAATTTATCATGTTCTATAGTTTGTTTACACTTGTAACGCATATAGTGATTGCAGAGGACTGAAGTTTATTTTTAATTTGTCTCACCCTGTAAAGGTTATATGTAAAGGTTTCTCTTTGTTCTTGAAAATATATTTTATGATGTTCTTGTAAAATTCTCTCACATGGTTTATGTAATATTGTGTTTAAAAGTCTTGACCTAACTGAACTTGGAGCATATATTATTTTCCTCTGATAGAGTGTTGGTGTACAAAGTGACGTATAGTGGCAATAAAGAACAATGGAAGGGATTCATGATTGGACATTAAGTTTAAGAATCAGAAATGACAGTGCTAAGACCTACAATAAATATGTGGTTAAAAATATTATGATAATTGGGATGACATGAAAATTGTGTGGATTATTTATTAAGCTATAAAGCAACAAAGAAAACTTAAGAAAATAAAATATGCACCCCATATTATAAAAAGAACCTTTTTTTAAAAATAGTGTCCAGTTGAAAGTAATTTGAAGCATAATACTACTTTAATGGCTAACAATCACAGGTGCTTGCATCTGATCCCCTACCCTACCCCAAGACAGTTACCTGTATCTGATCCCCTACCCTAACCCCAAGACAGTTACCTGCATCTGATCCCCTATTCTACCCCAAGACAGTTACCTGCATCTGGTCCCCTACCCAGAGACCAGGCATCTGATCCCCTACCCTACCCAGAGACCAGGCATCTGATCCCCTACCCTACCCTACCCAGAGACCAGGCATCTTATCCCCTACCCATCCCCAAGACAGTTACTCACAGTTGTTCCCATATCCTATGCCTAGATTGTTACCCAGGGATCAAAACACAAAATTAATGACATATCATTTTCACTCACTTATAAAACAAGTTTGTAAACTGCACAGAACCAGATTTACCATCCCATAAACTTATAAAACAAGTTTGTAAACTACACAGAACCAGATTTACCATCCCATAATGCATTGGCAGACCTGGGTCTGTGCAATTCCTTAGGAATAATCAATAGAACAAACAACATAGACACTGTTTTGCAGGCTTATCATACTAAGGCAGATCAGGAGCTTTGTTATTTGTAGTTTGACTACTTATAAGTGCCTATACAAAGTACATTATATGCCTTTCAGCTATAAGGTGACATTTGACACATTTTGAGAAAAAGTTACCTACATATTAAATATGTTATTCTTCACACCATATGTAGGACCATGAATGGTTCTTGATATCTTGTAGTGACTTTCACCCTCCTTAAGTTTTCAAAGATTAAAACTTATTCCTTTTAAAATGCTATCCAATATCTTTGAGATCTATGATATGACATGCTTTGTTAAGTCCATTTTTGTACCAATTGGAATCTTAATTATAAATTATAAGAAAACATGGTTGGTCTTAAACTATTAATATGTACCAAAAAGAAAAATAAATAAACTGTTATCAGGTGTTTTTATTTTTATCTTTTTAAGTCTGCTGGTAGTTTATGATGGTTTGGGCTAAATGGTGACTGATTACATTGAAATTTGAAAAATTTCTAAGGTATACAGTCTAAAGCAGTAATATGAACAAAGTTTGCAGTTTCAAACATCTCAAAAGCATTTAAGTAATCCCTACAACTACATGTTTTCATGACATTTATTTTTTTTTTTGCTCTTGTGACCCTATGGGCCATTGAAATAAATTCCATCTGTAAAATACTCTCCAAGACCAATGATTTGACACCCAAGCTGTTGTCTGTTATTTTTACTTACCATGCCTCCACACCCCAAATGCAACAAAAAATGGTTATGGTGCAGTTACAGAAAGGTTTTCCAACATGTAACGCTAATCAGCTCAATGTGAGACAAAAAAAAACAACTTGTAAAAACATAATAAACACATAAAGGAAAATTTAAAGTTTTCACTTTTGAATCAGTTTTGGTGCAAAATTTAGAATGAGATACATGAAGATAATCAGTAAATAGTAAGTGTGATAATTATCATCTGTGTGTGTGTGTGTGTGTGTGTGTGTGTGTGTGTGTGTGTGTGTGTGTGTGTGTGTGTGTGTGTGTGTGTGTGAAAGAAAAGTTTGCAACAATGCATGTTTGTGAACACAATGCTGGGCATTGAATCCATATTGTAGTACTTTTGTGTACACTACTCAGTCATAACCTTTTCAATAAGATATGCATTTCCTTGATGCGTTTGCAAATAATTGAGGTCTACAAGAGTGAAGGTTTTTTTTATTCATTGTGTCATCCTCATAAAAATGACTATACTTATTATTGATATTACTATAATTATGAGTGAGTACCTTAAAAAACTTCTTTCTGCACTCACTGCGCTAATTTACATTACTTAAAATGCCTCGTTAGAGAAAGAAATTACAACTATTATTATTAATATCTTTTTTTTCCACTGTGCTAATTTACATTACTTAAAATGTCTAGTTAAAGAAATTACAACTATTATTATCAATAATCTTCTTCTTCTTCTTCTTCTTCTTCTTCTTCTTCTTCTTCTTCTTCTTCTTCTTCTTCTTCTTCTTCTTCTTCTTCTTCTCCTTCTTCTTCTTCTTCTTCACAGGCAATCAGTGTCTGTCTAGTCTTTCAGGGACACATATTCATGCACACAATAGTAGATGTGAATCTTGTTCAAATAGAATTTTTTTTTTTTAAATCAAAATAATGGGAATTTGTTGTATTTGAACATTGGGTTTAAAGATTACTTATATTAGGTACAGATACTTAACCTGTTGTTCAACAGTCATCTTTGAGAGTTTCCTAAACAGTAGGAGGTCCTTTTTTTTTTTAGAGGACTTTGCCCAAACTTGATTTCAAGTTGCACTATAACAGTATTTCAGTGTTATGGATATAGACCTTTTCAGAATGATGCCATAGGTGGCCATATAGGTTTATAGACTAATTACAAATCAGTATAAGGGGAGTAAGATGGTTGTAAATACATCCCTAGAATATCAAGAAAATGATGGGAAGCCAGTGGTCTAAAATTAAAATCAAGTGAAATACCATATATGAGTGCTTATGAGTCCAGCTTCAGATTGTCTAGATCTAGAACTGTTGCTACATAAATGCACTGGCAAATCTGGGTCTATGCATTTTGTCAGGAGTAATCTGTTGAACCAACAATATAGACTTTTATCTGCAGGTACATTATGCTGTGGCAGATCAGAATCATTTGTTTTGCAGTTTGACTTGACTTAAAAATGAGTATATATGGTAATCTAAGTGCATGACAAAACAAAATCAAGCCATTTAAATTAAATCCATTTTGTTTCCCATGTTATTTGAGTGTGTGTTATACTAAGTGGCATTATAGTGAGGGGTCGCAGTGTCCAAACTGTTTTGCCACATAATCTCAACCAGAATGGGTATAAAGTTGGGTAGGGAGGTATGAGTATTCTATAAATTTTGAAATTAAATTACCATGTTATTTCTGCTTAAAGTGTTAATTATTTATAATTATTTGACATTTGCAAGCATAAGGAAAAAATAGATATAATTGGAGTTTGTTCATTATTAATTTCAGATTTGGCTTTTGAATTTAGCTTACACTGTGTATTCACAAATGCCAAGCTGGTTACAACTGGTCTTACGCACCCAAAAAGTCTGAATACAGTGTGTAACTATAATTTACCTGACACTTTGCAGACAAATTCTGTTCAAACAGTTTTGAAATCAGGAAGGAAATTTAGTATTGGTAGATTATTGTAACAGAGATATTGAATTTTATTGGTGCATTGACTGCCCACTATTTCTATTTACAGGTATTATTGTGTACATTCTTTTGTGTTGGAATATACTTTAAACAATGTTGCTGTGAATAAGCACAAATTTATTGTGATCTTTCAATTTTGTAATGTCTAGATCTATATGAACAAAGTAAATTGGGATTGGTACTCAAGAAAGTCATATGCTTCACAGATGACTTACTCATGTAGATTGTATGGTATCTGAGTAAAAATACAATACAGATTCAATAAAACCAGACTTTAATGAATATCAGTTTGAAAAATATATCAAAGCTAAGTGACTTTCCCACTTAGGACACACTAAAGCTTCCACCCCACTGACCTTAGTGGGTATAGAACATGTGACCTTTGATTACAATAAGGATGCTCAGAACAACAATGATACCATTTCTTCCTTGAGTGTTTATTCCAGATCCAAATTTGAGGTGAATTCAGTAAACAAGTCACGATTTGTATACACTGCAAATAGTTTTCAGTGATAAAGTATGACTGGAAGATGAAAAATTTAACTTGAGCCTCTTCACTGTATCACAGTGGCAAATCTAGATGTTTTTTTTTTTATGTCCCACCACACTTCTGGACTGTAAGTCAAGACAGTTACTCAAAAAATGTTATATATATGTCTTCCTGCAACAAATGTATAATCTGTTTTTACTATTTTTATATTTAGAGTGTGATTAACAAAATAGTATAAAAAATGTAATAGTTATTACATTTTTTATAAATTTTACCATTTGACTTCCTCTCAGGGGGACCACTCCAGTGGTTTAAGTTGTTAGATCACCCATCTTGCAAGCTGGAGGTCACAGGTTTGAACCCCAGTTAAATCATACCAGTGACTTATAAAAATTTTACTATTATCTGCCTCACATGTCTCTGCATTAAGAGGTTAGTATTTGGACTGGTCAGTCTAATAACAGGACAATGTGACTAGGCTGGACATTATGTTTCTTGACTGTGGCATGATTCCCCACATCACTAAAACTGACACTCTGCAGACATCATATTGATATAACTAAAATTGTTAAAGGGAAGTTAACAGTCTAAGTCACACCACACACACATGCCTCTCATTGGAAGAGGTCAAAAATCACATCCTCTCTTAGATTGTTACCATATTTTGGAAGCTGTGTACCAAGTTTGATGAATTTCTACCCAGGGAATCACATTATTCCTTGCTATAGTGTGAGGACAAAAATTAGCCCAAGTGATTAGTAGTGTTGGTGACTGATATTTTTTAGTTTCTTTTGTAATTGAAACTGAAGGGATAATAGGAAAGTTTTGTTTATTTTTTTTTTGCTTTTATGAAACAGGTGTTCACTTGTGCAGATTTATAACTGTCATCAAAAGGGAGGGGATATATTGAGTTTTGCTCATTTGTTTGTGTATGTATTTGTTTATGATTGTTCATTCATTCATTATGCCCTTAGTATTATGGAACCTATTTGACTTGCTCATGAAAATGTTTGGCTCTGTATCAGGGAGAGTGGCTAAATATATGAAAACTAGATCACAGTGATCCAATTCACACTTGAATGACTTTGCAATTTTTATCAGTGTATTCATTACATTACATTCATTAATATTTTGGACCCTGTCTTACATCAGTGATGAAAATTGGCATGTGGATGTATCTTAGGAAGAGTAAGGTGACTGGCATAATGACTTGTTTGTTTTTAGCTACTCATTCAATACACCTAGAATACATTGGACCCTAGTTTACTAACACTTATGAAAATTGATATAAAGAGTTACCTTAAGGAGGTAACTTGGCAATACCAAACACAAACTTGCTGATTAAGGGAAATTTGTAATTTCAGCCATTTGGTAGATCTTCAGTATCTTTGACCTTATTACACAGAGATCATTCAAACTTTGTTTTGAACCCTGCATTGATAAATCTTTATATGATGAAACCTCTTAATGATTAAATTTGCAGTAATATTAACTCCTGATGGCTTTGTTATTATCATGTTCTTATAATCAGTGGGTCCTGTCCAGACCTGAGCCTGTATGGACAGTAAAGGAATATATCTTTTCAAGGCTTTTAATTCCAATTGCTGTGTCATCAGTCCTTTGTACTAGTCTGCTTTATTTTGTTGCTGTTCCTGATGTGCGCATGTTGGCAAGGGGAGTCATGTTTTCATGTTAATGCCTACATAAAGTATTGTTTATTCTAAAACAGACACACACACATACATACACATACACAGAGTTTTAAGTAAAATAGGGACTTGATGCATATAGGATAGATTTATTAAGAATGACAGTTAGGGCTTGAAATATAATACTGTGCATTCTGTTTATTTTTCACCTTGATTTTGTTTTTGGCAAATAAATGCAAATCCTGCAATTGCACATGATATGATAGTACCAGGACCTCTGCCTTGCTGTATTCTACAAAAGTGTGTGAGTAATTCAAACAAACTTGAAGATATCAGACATGTATCAACCTGTTTAGCATGATATCAAATATCAAGAAGGAAGTAAAATTCGATATGCCATTGTATAATTAGTAAAACATAATTTAGACTACCCAGACACTTGAATGGTATCAAATAAAAATTCTTGGCAGAAAAATGAAAAGGTTTGTTGGTTGAGTACCTAATGCAGTATGATGTATAGCAAAAGACATGCCCAAGGGATTGTCCCGACTGAAAATATACTTCCTTTTTCATTATAATTAAAAGGCTCACAAAGTCAGTAGAGATATTTTTGTAATTCAGGCAAAAAGCACAGATGATACTGCTAAACTTGTATATATGACTGATGCCAAGTACAGTACTGTTATTGATAGTTCAGTTTTAACTGATCGTCAATACATTTATATTTATTCTGCATACAATATTTGTAGAAAAAATAATTTTGTTTTTACTTATTTGAAGGAATACAATTAAAATGGAATCATTTTTTTGTATGGAATTTTGAAGACTAAAGCCTGTAGATGCAAACTTGTCTTGTGAAATTAATTATAATTATTGTAGACAGTGCAAATACATGAACAGTGGTCAGTGTATTAAATTAAATTAATAGAAAATTTACAATAGTATGTGATTGATTGATTGATTGATTTATTGTACTTGTATGGTGTATCAGTTGTGTGTGATGCCATTTGACACTAATTAAGTGTAATGAACAAGAAGTCTTTTGTGATAGTACATAGCTTTGTGCAAGTCCAGGAAGTTTATATTCATGGATTGGTTAGATGCCAAACAGAATCTTCATGCATATATTTCAGGAGGTATGTGAGTTTCTTTCATTTTAGGCTTGTGCATGTCATATGCAAATTTAATATACTCATACTGAAGCTATACTGTAACTCATGACATAATCAATTCTAAGTTGTGTAAATACAGTAAATAAAATAATATTAATCATATAAATAATTTGTACAAATTGCTTCATATATGTTTTGCAAATTAGGTGAAAATGCTAAGTGTAATTTGCAAGAATATTATGCTTGTTAAACTTAAGTTTTATGTAGATTTTTTCCAGCAAGGATTAAGGATTATACATTGTATATTTGCTGTATTGATCGAATATTGATCACCTTTCAAAGAATGGGTGAAAATGCTAGCCTTTCATCCATGTATGTTCAAACATAATTTATATCTTTGGATTAAAGTAGCAGATTTATAATAGCAGATGTAGAATAGATTGAAGTAGCTAATTCATTAAAATTAGTCACATTTAGCTCTCAAATTGTTGGGGACCCAAGTGGCCAACTGGTCTAAAGTGCTCACCATTATGGATTATTGCCATTTCACCTGTCTGCATGACTTTGAGTCTTAGGCTTGACTAATGTGGGTATGTGAGAAAGCCTGCCAGTAGCTCTTGTGTGTCAGTGGTTCTTTCTGGGGTTTTCTAGAGTTCTTTCTTTACCAGTTATACTGGTTGCCATGTATAGCCTATCTTGTGCTGAAAAATGCTGTTAAACCCCAACAATAACAATAACTGTTAAACTATTAAGTTCTGCAATGTTTTATAGACAGTTGTACATACAATAGAGTAGTAATAGAATTCCCTATCATAAGTTAAGATAGATTAGCATATACACACATGTACTTAAAGAAAATGAAAATTTGAACATGGAGTTCTTTGTTTGATTAGCACTGGTTTCTTTTATGTGACAGGTGACAAGTTTTTATTCTAATAAATGGTTGATAACATAACAGAGGATATTCTTTGCTTATAATTACTGTCTGTGGAATACAGTTTTGAAGTGAAACATACAATTGGTAATTACATGTAACTCCAAAATATTTTTTCTTAAATAAGCTAAAAGTCACCTCTTCAGCCTTTTTGTACATCCAATGTTTATCTGGCATGTTACCCATGATAATTATTTTGCAGATTTACAGCAATTTTGACTTTATATTCACATTCAAATACTGGTAAGATTAAAATTCATGTTAACTCTTTTCTGAATTCTGTTTCATTATCTAAATTTTAAGTATCGTTTGATATATCTATGAATATTTCCAAGAGATTTGACATAATAATCTGAGAGCAGCTAGATATTTTGAGCAAGATCTGTGAAATCTGATTTCATATGAAGTCATTCATGTGGATTAAATCAAAATGCATTTTTTTAAAAATCAGTGGGGAGGGGGTGTATTGTTAACTATTATCAAACATTTTTTAGGCATAGATTGTGTAGATATGCTAGTATATACACACTGATGTGACTGAAATGAGCCATGTTCCATCCAATCTACAGATTTACTCAAACATGCAACTTAAAATGAAAACACTTGCAGGGTTTTGGTCATTTTGTCTCACCTTAACAAAAGTCACAAAGATGAGAAACAGCACATAGAGTGTCTGATTATCCATCCTGATTTAAATGTCATTGCATGGAAAAGTAAGGGGGGAACATGTTCTTCTCCATTTAAGGGTCATTACACAGAAAAGGAGAAAATATCCTTCTGCATTTAAGAATTATTACATGGAAAATGGGTTAATATTTGTCCCCATTTAAGGGTCATTGCATAGAAAAGTAAGGGAGAAATGTCTGACCCCATTTAAGGGTCATGACATGGAAAATAAAGGGGATAATATCCATCACCATTTAAGGGTCATTACATGGAAAAGTAAGGAAGAATGTCTCTCCTCATTTAAGGGTTATTACATTGAATAGTAAGGGGATAATATCCATATCTATTTAGGGGTTATTTCATGGAAAAGTAAGGGAAAAAAGTCCATCCCCAGTTAAGGATTATGACATGGACATTGTCTGCTAATTTTTAATTGGATTGGTCTACAGTGACATCCAGTGGAAATTGAGATATAGAGTGTGATTGCAATTCAGATCAATAGTACCTTCCAGAATCATAATAGTAATTTAGTACTCCCCTGGAAAGATCAAGATCAATAGGGTTTACTTCCACATGTGACAAGATAATCCTCTGTCCACAACTTGTTATACGTAGATATCTACCATGCTTGGTCTATACTGTATATACTTGCTTATAAGAGGACTCCAGCTACAAACTGCACCAATCCAGATCTGCAATCACATAATAACCTAGTAGATCTAGGTCTGTGTTGTTTATTAAAAATAATAAATAGAAAAAACAACACAAACCATGATCTGCAGGTGCATTATGCTTTGGCAGATCAGGATTTTTGTTGTTTACAGTTTAACTTGCATATAATACATAGATTGTGAAAGTGTTTCACTTTATCCTGCATCACACCTGTGGACAATATTGTGATATACCACATGAATAGTATTACTTGGAGAAACTAAAATGCAAACTCTTTACATCAATGATTTTGCTGTTTAATTGATATCAGTAATTATGTACCATTAAGGTGAAGACACAAAAGCAGAATCAAAGAAACATGAGTACCTAATTGGATACTATAAAGACAGCATGAAATTTACATATGCAACAAACTACAGAATTTTCAAAAATGACCATTTTAGCTATGGATGTGTATTTAAGTATTTATTCTGCTGTATTTTTCAGGAATATTTGCTTACCTGAATTACCTGGTTCCTGTAAAAAGGAGGGAAATTCTGGAAATATTGATTAATGGCTTGAAGAGGTTAGAGTACAGAGGTTATGACTCTGCTGGTAAGTGTAGAAATAGTATAGCTTTCTCATGATTAGTGAAACTCCCTGATTCAGACTAAAAAATTTTTATTAACCAAGAGTGTCAGAAAGGCAGTAGAAATAAACTATAGCACTCCCAAGTCAGAATCATAAGTCAAGGTCAGTACATCCTGCCAATTGGTTCCTAATTTCTCTGACACTAATCAAGAATATATATATATATATATATATATATATATATATATATATATATATATATATAAGCTCCTGTCAGGGGAAGCATGACTTTACATCCACAGGGCAGACACTACACAAACCATAGCAGTTCTTGACTCCTACCTGTTTGAATGATGGGAAAATCTGCAAACATGAGATATAAAGGAGAAGAAATTAAAAATTTAAAAAAATGATTTTAAAATTAGTAAACTGCAAGTCAATTTTTTTCCCTGCCATCAGCTCAACAATGTTCTATAGCAGAAATTAAAGAAGGAATCTTATGACTATCACACACAGAAACAAAGTGTTTTTACCTAATTTTTCTGACTGGGGACAAGGGATGGAAACCATGCATGTTGAAAAATCAGCAGCAGCTACAAAATTTACAATAGAAATTATATTGGGGTGAAAGTAAACATGGAGGTACTAAAGGAAATATGTCAAGACAGTGGGATAATGGGCAATAAAAATAAGAAGAAGAAGAAGAAGAAGAAGAAGAAGAAGAAGAAGAAGAAGAAGAAGAAGAAGAATGATGATGATAAGACAAAAAGAGTTATAGAATATTTACTTTGGTAAATATGATCCTAAGAAATGATGAGTTGATGCCTGGCTATTCTTTTGATAAGTTTACATTTTAAAGATTAGACTCTTTTTTATGCTAACTCCTCATTAGTTTTGGATTGTAGGATCCAGTAACATTCTTTATGTGTTTATTCTATATTTGTGCAACCAAGGTTAGATTCATTTGGTAGTTTTTCAGAGGACTTGACTGAATGCTGAGTTGAGTTGCAGTGGTTTCTTGTTGATTTTGTTGTGAATGTGACTCTTATTCCTACATTGTTTTCTGAAATCAGTGCTTTTGCCAGAATATTGAGAGGCATATATCCTGCATGTTAGAAAAGAGATTACACTTGTGGTTCATCATCCAAACTTCTCATTGATATAAAAGCTAACAATTTGTTCTTTGGCGTATGTTTGTAAATCATCCAGTAGGAATCACTTTTCTATGCAGCAGCATGTGCCTGAATATGTGGTCATCTCAGAAATTTCCTTTGGACATATCAGATGGTCATTCAAATTTTTGTCTTGTGGTATATAACCATGGCAACTTTCTGAAATATGCACTTTCATGTTTTGGAGGATTCAGTATGGTACCAATGCTTCCAAGTGATTTGGGGTATCAGAGTGGAAAGTAACCATAAATGGTTTTATATTTCAGAAGGGCTTCTCTTTTGATGAGTCTAATTTTGTTTATAGCCTTCTTAATGTAGCTCCTTCTAAGGTGTCCCTTGAGCTCAGAGCTACTTTTCAGAGGTAGCCAAATTAGAATTTGTGTTTGGTCTGAATGCAAATTCCATAAGGAGGGATATTTTTATTACATGCAAGGGGTAGCAGCTGTCCAGGAGTAGATACTGGTGAGAGTCAGTTATTTAGAATACAGGTCAGTTTCTGTGTTTCTCTCCAGGAAGGTATATTGACTGTTCAAGAAGATGTTGAAGTTTTCTTATGAAAATGATGTAAGCTTAATTGTAGTAGGGAAGTTTTTGGCAAATTCAAAACATATTTTTAAACAATCAATTTTTTTCTTTAGTGATGTCAGTGAATCTGTATCACCTTGGAGTTTTATAGGGTGTATCATTGAAGATCTTTTTCTAGACTCTTCCTGTTAAAATATTGTGTTATTATAATGTCCATAACAGTTCCATTAACTTGTAGGAAGTGTTGACTATTGAATACAAAATTTCTTATCTTGAGAACATGTGTTAAAAGTTTTATCCAGTTGTAGGAGGGAAGAAACAGGTCAACTATACTGTGCTTCCTTGTAATCATCAGTGTGATAACATTTGTATGTGGGATTTATAAGGAACAGGCATCCAGGATGATGTAAAGTGTTACCTTAATATAGTAATAAGCTTGACTTTGAAATCTTGGGTTGATCTTTATTTTGGTTCTCACCCATCATAAGAGGCAGATTTAGACCATACCACTATGTTGCCATGAAAATGCAATGCAACAAAGCAAACTGTCATGAATTATTTTATGTTATGAAATATTTATCTGGTTGTTCTTTTGCTTTTAGCTATACTGGTCATAGACCAGAAGAACTTATGGGATGGTCTGTTCTTTGTCATCCATTTGTCCGTTGGCATAAGTTTGCTATCACTGCTTGATCCTGGTTACTTGGGAGATTGTCGTGAAACTTTACACCCATTCATTCCAGGATCTAGTTGGTCCTTAATGTGAATTGTGCCCCTTGGACATTCAGAGTATGGTCACCACTGTGACCATTTTGAAAATCTTGGTAACAGCAATGCAGGGATCTACTTTTTAAAGACTTTATATGATGTCCATATGTGCCATTTTTACAGATAGTGCCTGAGGGTGGGGTAATGAGACTGAAGAGTGTGCTTTGAGATGAGTGGCAGTGCACACAACCCCAAAAAATGATATAATCTAATTTAGAATAAGCTGTCTTTCATATAAACATTTTAAAAAATGATAGGAAATCAAAATCAGAATAAAAGAAAATGACTAATCTAATTTTTTTTAAAAATTATTTAATATATTTACAAACCCTACAAAGGTAGTTTTTAGAAATTAAAACATAATTATTATGCTATCTGAAAACATGGGGTAAAGATGTTGCATATATTCAAAATTTGTTATAGTCTAGCTTTATCAAAATCCCAGTCCACAGTAACAGAGAATAGATTAAACTTATGTGAAATAAATTATGTTAGCTTTACTCTTCAAAGAATCACTTTCATTTATGAAGCATGGTGCTTCTGGAATATTAAACCTATAAATAATCTCCACCTTGTTTGTTTTATCTCTTATCATTTTATACTTGTCATGTAAATGTAAAATTCACACAGGTAAATGATTGAACATACCATTTCATCCTAACTTTATGATCTCCATTTTAAAAAAGTTCTTTGTTTTTTATCACCTTTTTCTACCTTCATTTACTTTGTGTCAACATGACATGATGTCAGTAATCATAAACTTACTCACCTTACCTGATTAGTGCTATTTTATTTTTTTTGGTGCAGATTTTCATTATAGCAATTTATATCCATGTTTACATTTTATGCTGGTTATCAAAGCAAAAGGAATATAATCTCAGCCTTTTTATGAAAATAAAACCTATATATATTGTAAATATTTAAAAAACAAACTCTATGTTGAATAGAATAAGTATGATAGCAGTATTTTAGCTTTTTTTCTTTCTATTCATGTTCCAGGTGTGGCATTTGAAGGCAGCGAGGGGGATGATGAGAATTGCATACTAAAAATTGTCAGGAAGACTGGAAAAGTTTCCTTTCTTCAGGAAGAGGTTTTCAATGGTATGCTTTGAAATGTAAACTGTTTTGTAACATTATTTCTTTACTTGCTTGGTAATTCATTTCAGTCAGTGTGCTATTTCAGTAAGTTGGTTGGATAACAGGAAAGACTTTAATGGTTGTGGTGGACATTGGTCAGTTTGGCCAATGAAGGTGTAATGGTGTCCATTTGCAGTTCATATTAACTGTATTTCTCTGCTACATTCACTTATATCTTTTCAGCATGTGACTCCTACAGGAAAAAATATCTTGAAGATCATATTAGATAATAAGAAAATAAGAATTGCTGTGCAGTCTTAACCTTAAGTACAATTAGCAGACTTAGGAAACAGGAACTTTTACCAACAAATTACAGCTTTTCCAGCAATTTGTTGATATTTTCACCTAGTTTTGTCATGCAAATGATTTTTTGAAAATTAGAAAGAAATTTACATTGCATAAAATGTGAAGCAAAATATTTGTTTTTGTTTACATTAAGTGGTATTATTCATTATTATTTAATAACATAATCAGCATTTGATTTCTTTTTTCAGAGGAGAGTGGCATAAACTTCAACAAGGAGTTCAAAATTCATGCGGGTATTGCCCACACCCGCTGGGCAACCCATGGTGAACCTAGTCCAGTAAATAGTCATCCACAGAGATCAGGCCCTGATAACGGTAAGATTTTTCCTTCTTTGTATCCAGATTTAGTCTTTTATTTCTTCAGCTGACAAGATTTCCATTATTAGATAAAATATCTGTTGATACAATTTTTAATTTAAACAGATTTTAGTCATCTTGAAAGCTTTCATTTCAGTTTAATGTTGAAGAATTACTTTATTGAAGGTTACAAAATGAGGGAATTTTCATTCCCCTTGATAAATATATTTTATCAAAAATTGATTCACTGTCAAATCCATAACTCACAGCTGCTACATACCATTGGTGAACATATTTGTCCATATATTTATCATATATCATATTGCATATGAACCATTTCTATTTTTATAATTGATAGGATTGATAAAAATCGAATTCAGCCTGTTATTATCACAAATACATTTCTCCCAATTTAAGCAAAAGGTCTGATGCAACAAAAAGACATCTTTCATCATTGCTATTAATAATAATAATAATAATAATAATAATAATAATAATAATAATAATAATAATAATAATAATAATAATAATAATAGCAATGTAACAAATTGCAAATTGTAATGTTTATTGAACATTATAAATTTTGTGTCTAACAAACAAGTTTTTACTTAATTACATTGCTCTGTGACATGTATTTTAATAGGTTATTACATATATTTATGTTATTAAAATGTTGTAAATTATTTAACAAAATGTCAAAGAATTTGAATAAGTGGGGAGGGATAAAGTAGTGCTCATGACTCAGAAAACTAAATATAACTCTTCATGGAATGGACTTGTC
The DNA here is from genome assembly GCA_016746295.1 of Potamilus streckersoni. Lineage (NCBI taxonomy): Eukaryota > Metazoa > Mollusca > Bivalvia > Unionida > Unionidae > Potamilus > Potamilus streckersoni. The sequence continues at coordinate 471,121 of JAEAOA010000201.1, forward strand.
TTGACATCATTTGTAATGAACTTATCATCATTTGTAATGGACTTGTCTCAGCGTTTGCAGTGGACATGTCTAATCATTGATTATAATGGACTTGTTATCAGTAATAATGAACTTGTCTTATACTCAGTTATAATCAATTTGTCTCATTTTTAACAGATATGTATAATATATTGTGATGGACTTAGCATCAGTTATAATGGACTTTTCCAATATCAGTTGTAATGAAGATTGCATTTTTAGGATAGGAACATTACACCCATGGTCAGATGCTGGGTGAATTCTGATCTGCATTTACACATGACTGATCTGTATAAATTAACCATTGAAGAAAAATACTAACTCACAACCATTTAAAAACTCTTATGCTTGCAACTGGTGATGATTTTCACTGCTCTTATGGCTTAGTGACAGCTGGGTGTTAGAGATCCATTGGTAAAATCACTAACTGTGGGATAGCAGATGAGTGGTCATTTCAAGCCCTGAAACAATTTGTACAATATTATACGATACCAGCACAACATACCAGCAAACATGCCTACTGTGCACAGGTTCACAGTATAAACCTAAACAGTTTAATGCAGCTTTTGTTATCTGTCTTATCAGTGCAGAATGTACCTGCAAATGAAACTGTACAGATTGTTTTACTTATAATCGACAGATCTGGGTACATGCTGATTAATGAATACACTATGTAATGACAGATCTAGGTAAATACTGATCAATGAACACCCACTGTTTTTGCATGATCTCAGTAAATGCTAATCTGCCAGCACACTGATATGACAGATCTGGGTAAATTCTCATCTGCATTTGCAAATAATGACATGAATGCTGATCAGCTGGCCTGTTATGTGATGACATATCTTGGCAAAGCTTTTTACAATCAAGTACTTGATTTACATAGATACATAGATAAACTTGATGTGTAATTGATTTACATAGATATGTAGATAAACTTGGTGTGTAATTGTGGAACATAATCATGCAAGAATATGTTCACAGGCAACAGCTGTGTACAACAGTCTTAAATCAAGTAAACTCTCCATTTTCTCTGGTGAAATACAATCATCCCATTGATTTGTACAGCATGGCTATCAATAAATTGTCACAATGTACATTGATTATTTGGGCATGCTAGGTAGTTATACATCTTTGGTCTGAAAAAGATTTTGTTAGAGCTATATTTAATAAATAATAAAATATAAAATAATTCTGTTAATTTGGCTTGTAGTTCATCCATAACTTGGAATATTGGTCATTATGTGAAGTAATTTTCTTCATGCACGTGCACACACACACATGCACACACACACATGCACACAGAAGCCAGTAAACTCAAACTAAAGCATTGTTTTCCAGAATATATACCACAAATTCCAGAAGACAGCTACAAAAATTTGAATTATCAAGAATATTAAAAGAAAGGATTCAAACTATTAGATAACTGTTGCATAACAAACTGATGTACAATATTTTCAGGTTACCCTGTTCCAAACCTAATTCATTCTAATTGAAGGTTTATATACCTTGAAACCTGACTTAAGGAGACACTAATACAATGGGCCCCTGCATACAAAGGACAGTATTCAAGAGCTCATTATTAACATTATTGGAAAGGACACTTGTCTATGAATAACAAAACTTCATCATTCCTTTAGTGTCCTTAATAAACAGACTCCAGTGTATATCCTGATGATTATGTTTAATTTTAAAATTTTCTGTTTTCAGCATTTTTGGTTGTTCACAATGGTATCATTACCAATTACAAGGACATAAAATCCTTCTTGGTAAGTAGCCTGAATATCAGTCTTTTTCTATTTTGTATTGACACTGGCTCTGTTTGTCTAATTTTGTATGTCCAAAACTTACACTATGATACAATTAGAGATATAAGATAGCATGTGGGGTTTTGAAAGCCATACTGAATCAACCATGGGGTTAAGTCAAAGGTCATTGCTTGCATTTCATAGACCTTGTGACCATCTTGATTGAGCTTTATATTTAGTTGAATTGCAATGAACAGTTTGATACTCATCACTATGATATTGATTTTAAGGTCAAAGGTCACAAGTCTTTTTACTTTCTAGTTCTCTTGGGTTGTAAGAATGTTAACACAAAGAAGTATAATAGATATTTATTTCATTTCCAGATTGTCTATAGCAACTTTAATGATGACACTTAAAAATACTCTTGTTTTCTTCATAAAATATAATTATAGATAAAATAAAATTGAACATATGGTTTTCATAGATCAGTTGAATGATTTTTCTTTCCATATGATAGATTGAAAGTCAATGGTCATAACAAAGAATGTTTATCTTGTACTTACAAGTTTGTCTTGTGAATGTGCTCATTCATCCATTAAAGAAAATATTTTTGTTACCAAGTTTGGTTTTGCTGGCCTCAGAGAAAGAACCCTTATCTGATTTGAGAAATAACAATCAGATACCAAACACAAAATTATCCCTTAGATTATTTTATAACTGCATACATAAAATTTTTGAAGACTACGTCACCAGAAAGGGAAACTCACAGTTGGAGGATAATATATATTTGATCAATAAAGATTTTTTTTTTACAGCAGTAAATTTGGAGCCCATTGTTAGGAGAAATCTGAAAGACATGTATATACATACTATTACTGCAAGATGCAAGATACAAAGGCCCATTTATATTTTGCTTTACAAAGTATGATATACCCTATTTACTAATTTTATAAGTCAAACTGCAAACAATGAAGATCCCGATCCTCCACTGAATAATGCTGATCATGGTTGTTTGTTCTACTGATTACTCCAAACAAACTGCTTAGTCTGGGCATTATGAGATGGAACATCTGGATCTGTACAGATTGCAGTTGGACTTATAAGTGAGTATATATGGTATGAGATTTTATAAATCAACAAATGTGATGCAAGGAACATACAGCTTTTATTGGTAAAATTTAATATAGTTTATAATATCTCTGATAGTAAAATAATAAAGTCCATCACATTCCGTGAATTGCATATGACAAGACAATTTAACCATATCAGATGTTGAGTTGTATCTCTAAGGTGTAGAAAAGGTTTTTAAGGCGATTATTTCTCCTCCAGTTAGTAATTGATTGTCTGTAATTAAAATAAAAAACATTGATGTGTTGGTTGACTTCTGACAATGCAAGTATTATCCTTCTGTTCCTTGGACTTGATTTGCATGCATTTTTTGGGTGCACATTTTATCTTTTAAGTCATCTTTTGGCACTTCTACTGTCAGTCATCCTTTTTTGTGCTGTATTGGTTACTTTATCCCAATTCCTTTCATAATTTTCATTGAAATTTGTCCCTTTTCACTGAATTTGAGGGGTTTGAATACCTCTGTAGTGAAGCAGTCTTTTTATTTCTTCATCTCTTTATTAGTACCTGGTGTTAGGGTAAATATTACCTACCTAATACTCTTCCTATTCATTGTTTATTCAGTATGCCTCAAGGTGCAGGTAATTGCAGTCATAAGAAGGCTGCATTTTTTCCCTCTCTTAATGTACTACATATGTACTTGTGGATGATTGTTTTGTTTTTGTTGTATATGACCTGATAATATACAAGGGACTTAGTGGAAAGTTACTTACACCTATAGGACCAAGATAAAGATACATTCCTTTCCTCTTTGCCCATTTCCTAGAGGGGTTCAAAGCACTTCCCAATTTAGGAAGGGGTCCATTGCTCTTCCTAGAGTATGGCGGTCACCTACTTATGCAAGATTGGGAACATTGACGCATGGAAGGAAGCAAGGGAGTGATCATGGGTACCTCTAAATAGAATGAAAGTCTTCAGCATCCAATAGAAAGACCCATCTTCCCAAAACAAAAGGAAGCATGCTCATCTGTTAACTAAAATTTGGGTTAAAATTAAGGGAATCTCCTTCCTCCAAACAGAAACTCCCCAGTAAGGTCTAGATTACCTGATCAGTCCATGCCTTGTGATCATTCACTATATACAGATGGTGATAAGGTAGTGTGGCAGGTAATAGTAATGGAAGGTCCGTCTGCATTGGTCATCTCATAATGTCCCAAATGAAGTCACTTAGTATTTGTCACCAGTATATTGTCAAAAGTAGATTACAGTATCAGACTGGGATAGTATTTGTTTTCATTCTAGACCTTGACTTAATAATTGATGGAGGAAATAATCTCCTATGATCAGGGACTAGTGCCAGGAAACAATATATTAACACAATATTAGCAACTGTATATTACATAGTATGGTGCCTAGCTGGCCCTCTTGGTCCTAAATAAAAAGATGCCCATTTGTAATCCAAATAGTAACCATGGCAGCCATCATGACATTTTTTTTTATTTATGCTACTCCTGAATGGAGGATCATATTGGCATAATGGTCTTCTCCAGAAGACTTGTTACGAGATTTAGTTGGTTCTAAATGAAAATAATGCTAATATGGCAGCAATGGTGGCAGCCATCTTCAAAATTTTGTTTATGGCTATTCTTCCTGTTGTATTGACAGGTTTTTCACCGAAAATTTATGATGATGTCTAGTTGGTCCTCAATGATAATGGTCTCAATCTTACATCCAGTATTGCTGCAACTGTGACTATCTTGAAAATCTTGTTGTTGCTCCAGATTATCTGGGATGGTTTGAGTATTTTGCAGTTAAGTAGAAGAAACAGTCTTTTTTTGAATTCCTGACATTCTTTTTGGTCAGGACAGCATGAGTCTTTTCAAGAGATTCATCTTCATTTGAGAATATATTGTTTGCAGTGAGATTTGTAAATGCAAAATCATAGAATCATTCAGAGGAATGGTGTCTTGTTTAAAAAAAAACATATCATTGTCATCATTGAGATGTGTACTGGGTATCACTGGAAAAAAATTGGAGTTGATGGGATGAACAAATTCTTAAAGCCCAGATTTTCTTTTTAATGAGTTATATGTCATCATATCAAAGGAAGAAAAAGCTATTAGCAAAAATATCAAGGTATGGTTTAGTTGATGACTGAGTAGATTTATTATTATTGCATCTTTTCATGTTTTTGATTTCACAGATGTACTTGATGGCTCACATATTATGAGATATTGTATGAAACAGTATAATAGGTTGTTGGCACAAAACTAATTTCTTTTAGATTGAGTAATATTGATACATACAGAATGCATTTCATGGAAACTATAAGAATCACCTCCTTAATTGGCAAAGTGTTATAGATTGAGGCTGAGACAGATGTGTACACAGTTTAACTGAAGGACATGCTAGTAAATTCTTATTTCATCATGTACATTATATTCATCTGCAAAAATAAATTGTAAAGGAGAAAGAAGTTATTCTTACCATATATACTCACTAGTAAGACAAATTTTACAGCAAACTACACAGACCTAGATCTGCATTTTCATAATGCACTGTCCGATTATGGCCTGTGCAGTTTGTTAGGAGTAATGAGTAAACAAACAACATAGACCCTGATCCGCAGGTGCATTATGCTATGGCCTATCATTGTCTTTGTTGTTTGCTTTTTGATACATTTTGTAAGCGAGTACATATGGTATTATTTGAAGGAGAGCCATTATAAACACCTCTGTTAAACATATTTAAATAAATTTACAAATACATGCAGAACCTTGTATATTTGCTGTGCTGTTTCTGAGTACGTTTCACAACAATGAGTTACTACTCCCTGGATCTCGACTTTAAATGTTTCACAATAATTATATATCATCTTTGCCCTTTTCAGGAGAAGAAAAAATATGTGTTTGAATCTGAGACAGACACAGAAGTCATCGTCAAGCTGGTGAAGCATGTTTACGAGGAACACAAATCCCAAAATATTTCATTCCGTGAATGTGTTGAGATGGCAATTCAGCAACTGGTATGTTCAATATTTATTTGCATTTGGACAGGGAAAAAAACCCAATAAGATTTTCATAAAATTGTTAAAAATAAAGTGCAATTTTCTTCCTTTATAACTTACATGATCTCAGTCTAGTGACATAAAATTTTATTTTTCCATCAAACTTGATAAACTTTGGTAGACCACCACATAAGGGATTTTTCAGCTGTTTTTATTCTTAGAGTAAATTATTGGTTATTCTTTGCATGGTTGAAGCATTCTTTTTGGTTTGTTTTTGTGATCTTTACATCTTGATTTAAATGCACAAAAATCCAGTGTTGATTATTTGTAAAAGCATCATCAATTATGTTATCAGTTAAAATTGGTTGCTCGTGAAAATTAAAATTTTATTGCACATTGGAAAGCTAGAAGAATGGAGAAATTTAAAAAGAAAGTGCAAACACTGTTTCGTATACTTGTATAATCAAATCTTTTTTTTTTGTTTCCAAATCCACTCTATCAGTGTGGTATAGTTTACATCCCACCCCAGCCTGGTAATAAAGTTTGAGGGCCTGACAATTATGGTGGTTCTAGGTCCAGGACTGATTATTTTAGTCATGGACCAACTGTGTGTAAGCTATGCTAGTCTGTTGGACCTATAATATTTCTTATTTGTTTCTATAAATTGTAGATAATGTGCTTTTTAATCCTTAAGAATATGAAAAATGCACTGATGAGAGACTGAGAGACTAGAGTTGTAAAATATTACAGGAAATCTGCAAATTTAGCAATACAATACACTGATCACCAGCCTAAAATCGCTTTTCATCAATCAAACTTTTGTATGTTCTCATCTATAGCTAAAACTTAGCCTCACTAGTATCAGATTACTGGATGTCTAGATGTTTGTGAGTTTGTTTAAGTATGAATGTACTGGTAGAATACAACAGTCAACCGCAGGGAATTTGCATGTTGCATTGCAGCACTGTAAAAGTCCCATGTCCCACAAGGAGAGAAATTGAGAAAAATCAATGTATTTAGACTTAACGGGATCATTTGAAAAGAGCTTGGTCATTATGATCGCTAGAGGTTGCATAGATGCCAACCATTATGCATCTGGCATAATCAATATACTTTTTTCCAACAGATTATTTCTTAAACTCTCCTGTATTTATTGTCCTTTTCTAGTGCATTAAAAATTGAAGTAAAATAAAGAATAAGTAGTTGTATTTGTCATTTATATTAATATCTGTGTAATTCCATCCATCATATTTGAGAATATTCTTTAAAAAAAAAGTCTCATGTGTGAGAAAAGCATAAGAGGTAATTTGTCAAGCATAAACCTTCTTGTAATTTCCTATTTTTTTATTGATAGCTACTGTAAATGGCCCATTTCAAAGAAAACTGACAGGTTTCTTTAATTTGAACTATGCCTTTCAGATTCATTATATTAATAATCAAGTTTGGTAACTGACCAAGTCTTTGCTTTTAAAGAAAATGGTGCTAGTCGTTAAACAAATGGGCAAGTATGGTCAAATTTGTGAAATTTCTTAGAGTAGATTGGTCTTTTTAAGCTTAAAAAAATGTCTGATCAGGAAAAGGACAAATCAACACTGCTTTACAAATTTGTCAAAAAGAATATGATAGTAATTGGTTGGGCATTCATCATGCAGAATGTATGGACCTCACAATAATTTTGCAAAAGATAGACATTTAGGCTCATTAAAGTAAGTGTTGAATATAAATAATTTTCAGTACATTTTGTTTTGGTATTCAGTTTCTAATCCACATGGAATTTGCCAAGTTTTGTCCAAATATTTTTATCTGCAGATCAAGATTAGTAGTAAAATTAAACATGTACATTTTTAACTACAATGTCTTAGCTTCAACGAAGTAGGGATACTAATATTGGAACTAGTAATGTATAGATTACAAATTTTGTGCTTAGATTTTGCTTTTTTTGCTCCTTATTTTAGCAAAAATTAATTTTTTTACCTCTCTCGAGGTTGTCATGTATGAGGTTGTTTATGTTTTGTTTAACATGTACAGCATGCCAGTCAGCCAATCTCTTATTTAAGGTCATGTCTAGTTTTATAACTGACCCATTGATAGCTCATAAATGACTTGTACCAGAAATGTTATTGATACTGTAGTAAATAAACATACCTTTTTCTCACATTAAGACCCTGATTTCTGAAAGCCTGTACAATTCTAAGTGCACAACCAGTCAGAGGGGCCAGAATTAGTTGTCCTGATCAGTCCATTGCCCATTGACTGCTTTCTTGACATGTATACTTTGAGGGCCAGGGCAAAATTCATCTGATGTTGATGAATCCGTCAAGTAGTCTAGGTTATTTCTGACCTTTTCCACCCCATTTTAGATATTTTGACAACAAAAATGTCAAAATATCTAAAATGGGTGGGAAAGGTCACAGGAGCTTTGGAATATCTGCCAAATGAATAGTTACTGACTGTATAAAATTTACTTCTAGTTTTCCTATCTGTTTCACTGGCTTATATGGAACTGGGCAATTTAGGATGGCCCTTCTGATCATTGAGTCAAAACTGTAATTTTCAGGCCCTGTAGTTTACAGACTATTCCAGCCTGGTGATAGAGTTTTAATCCACTCCTCTCTGGTGATACATTTACAACCCACCTTAGCCTTGTGATATTGATTACAACCCAGCCCAGCCTTGTGATAAAGTTTACAATCCACTCCAGCCTGGTGCTGTAGAGTACAAGACTGGTGAATCAATACAATTAACAATCCACTCCAGTTTGGTGCTATAGTTTACAACCACCCCAGCCTGGTGATAGAGTTTGCTGTTGTGCAGTGCAACAGTAATGATATTTAGAAATGATCATATCAGATCTTGCATAAGATAGATTGGGAGAGATGAAATATCACCTCAGCAGTGTTTGTCCTATATTGGTTTCCTTTTTTTCTGTGCTTAAGAAAAACTCATCGCACCTGATAAAGTTTTGATCTCTTAAGGTCCAATTTTTGACATATTGTTCACCATTTTACCTTCAATATTACATGTATACTATGTCATGTCATATTGTAGCCAGCATGGCTTTCAGGAACTATTCTGATGTAATTTGATATGTACATAGTTAAGTAAATATGTGCCTTCTATGGTCGTTTTGTCAATTCCATTTGGGATACAGAGTTATGTCTTTTGACAGTTAACATCATATCTGCAGACGAAATGTTGCTTGTACAAGCATAGCTTGATAATTCAAATGCAACTTTGTATGAACATTGTTTTATAATAATTACATGTGCCTATTTGGAGTGTGTATTGTTTTGGAAGAGTTATATCCCCCTGATAGTTCATCCGCCTGACATTTCTTTCAGCAAGATAACATTATAGCTCAAAAAAAAAAAATACTGCTACCATGCAGATGTCTTTAATTCAGATCTGGGGTCCATTTATAAGCAACATAATTAAAAAAATATTCGGAGCTATATCCAGAAGCTGGAGATAAAAGTTGGGGTAGATGGATAAAACTGTTGATAATTAAACACAAGAAAGGGATCAATGTCCAAATTGCAGAGATGCAAAGCAAATGTTTTGCAACTATATTATCCAGGTCAGGTTCCTTCACTTACAGGGGCTTATGGCCTCCAATCCAAAATTGATAGTTGATCCCTGATTCCCCAATTTTTCTTTGCAGCAATAACAATATCATACGACCAGTCCCTTACAAAGTTATTTTTCGGTAATATACATTGTTAGAAACTCTATGCACAATTTCCCTAAAATATAGTTTAAAGTAAATGTGCAGGGCATGAAATTTGATGCACATATGTATGTGCTCCTGGATAAGGACAAATTAGTTTTAAATTTTCAGTAACTCTACCTTAGTAATGACCCAGTTAATGTTACCTAATGGCTTATTGTACCTGGTTTCGTTATGTTTAGAAATTCAGTAAGATCTCCAATTTACACTAATATAGTAGATTTAATTTCTAAGCTCTGTATAATAGGTCCATATCTCCAGTGTACTATATGTACACTAATGTTTTGCTATTACTAATTGTATCTGCTTTATAGCAAAGTGTAAAAATTTTAGTGGTAACAAATTTCCAGTATAGTGTAAAAATGTTAGTGGTATGGACTTTACAGAAAAGTGTACAAAATGATAGTGGTATGGAATTTACAGTAAAGTGTAAAAAATGTCTTTGGTATGGACTTTATAGTAAAGTGTTAAAATCTTAGTGGTATGGACTTCATGCTTTGTAAAGTGTAAAAATGTTAGTGGTATGGACTTTACTGTAAAGTGTAAAATATGTTAGTGGTAAGGACTTTACAGTAAAAATACCATGTTTTGAGGTAATTATTACTTATCACTTCATAGTTAGTCAATTGAAAAAGGTAATGATGTGGAACACATAAAGCCCCTACTATCTGCAACCCCACCCTAATAGGTATGGGTTTTCTCAGTGTGGGCAATGGTTGCAGCATCATTGCCTTTCAGAGTTTGAATAGATTAAAAATTAAAATATATCTAGATTGAATGACATCAAATAAAAAATCATTATAGGGAATAAAACTAATCTCAAAATATAAGGAAGCTAATTAGTATTGACTGTCTTGTAGTACATGCAGTAGGTAGCTTTAAAATAGCAGAACAAAGAACATTACCGTTTATACTTGCTTATAAGTCAAGTCCAACCCGAAACTGCACAGACCCAGATCTGCTGTTGCATATCGTGCTGGAAGATCTGGGTAGATTAGGATCTTTGTTGTTTATAGTTTGACTTGTGTTATAAGCAGGTATAAACATTACATATATACTGTATTTAATTCAAAGGTTGAAGAAGGCTTCCATGACATGGTGATTTTTACTAGATGTCTTTTTTTGATGTCTAGCTGATCTTGCACCATATATCAGTTATTGTGCTGAGGTGCCATTAAGCACTAATATGTATATACTTATCAAATATGACTGCCATGGCAGCCATTTTCTAAATTTCATTATTACTGTTTCTAATGAATGAATGGTTATATTAGCATAGAGTGTTCAACATTTTCTTGCTGTCTAGTTGGTTCTCAATGGTCTGCAGGTGGATTATGCAACTCTAGATCTTATTCTTTGTTGTTTGCAGTTTGGCATGACTTATAAGTGAGAATATGCAGTATATTCTGACTTGGTTATCCAGCATCCAGTAGCATGAGTTTGTTTTTCACTAAATACTTCTAATCTACTTAGAGGATTGCCACCTACATTTAAGTACCTTCACCCCAAGGTTTAGTGGTAATAAATGAAAATGGTATCCCATTGGATCTATTTTGAAAATTCTTTGGCGTTGCTTTTGTTAAAAGTATGTTGACATGGTGGTTTTCGCTAGAAAACTTCTTTTGATGTCTAGTTCATCTTGCACCATGTATCTGTTATTATGCCACTAAGCACTAATATGTGCAGCCATTTTTAAATTTTTTTTATTACTTCTTCTGATCAATGATGGTTATATTAGCATACAGTGTTCAACAACAATTTTTAATGCTGTCTGTTCTCATTGAAAGTGGTACCTATCTGATACCCAGTTTTCATCTTGCCGGCTGCATTGAAGATCTTGTTATAGTAACTCCTACTGCTCCACAGTCGTATAAGACTTTGATTTAATACCCCTTTAAGAACTACCAAGCTTAGCTTTTTTTTTCATCCCGGATTTTCTTGCACACCATTTTTAAAAAACATGTTCTTCAGTTTTCTAGGTAAGATTTCTAGGTATTTAGATAGTGAATGGATGAATTTAAATTTTATGCAATAGGATATGTTTTATTTGTTGAATAATAATTATTTTGGTTTAATTTGATTCTTTTTATTCAATAGACCTGGACAAGTACACACTTTCAACAAAAGAATTAATTTGAACAAAATGATATGTTATTCAGACTTAATGGGTTATGCAGTTCTGTGTCATCCATTGTATCTGTCTGCCAGTAGTGTGTTTGGTCATGTATTATCCAGCATATTCATTGCAGCTTGATCTTCTATGGTAGAGATCTATATTGTATGTACCATATATACTCATTTCTAAGTCTAGTCAAAATGCAAAAAACAATGATCCTGATCTACGATTGAATAAAGTCCATGTGAGCAAGGTCTTTGTTGCTATTTACTGATCACTTCTAACAAACTGCATAGATCCAGATCAACTGGCACAGCATGGGATGGCAGATATGGGTCTGTACAGTTTATAGTTAACTTGCCTAAAAAGCAAGTATATACTGTATTATACAGTATATGTCTAGTCTTTTGTGTACAGTACAGAAACACAGCTTGAATATCCATAGAGAACACCATATGAAGTATGAAATATAAAAGAAGTGTAAAAAGCAGGTATATTACATAATAATATTTATATCTGGAACTAAATAATGTGGTCATTTTCCCATTTTTCCCCATTTGTCAAAACACTCTTCTTTACATAGGTATCATGCATCTAACCATAAAGGTAAGATGCCTGCACACTTACCTTTCATGACTTGGTCTTTTAAATCCATTCTTTTACAAACTGCTTTGTGTGGGTTCAAGTCTCAAGATTGTCCAGCATTGGCATGAAATCTTGCCCATAGCTTCCTGTTGGTTGGAGGTTTTTTCCTGTGTTCTTGTGGGTTCTTCCTCTGGCTTCCATGTATAGACTATCTACTGTACATATGTGCTGAAAAAATGGAATTTAACCCACAACAATGACAGCAAAAAAAATCTTTTTTTAGTTGAGTTATACATGTAATGTTAGATTAGGAATGCTTTCGAATATCTTTGATTGCAGAACTACAAACATCATAGACCCTTATCTGTCATTACATAATGTACTGGCAGACCAGGGTCTGTTTTGTTTGTTCTACTGATTAATCCTGACAAACTGCATAAACCCAGATTTTTTGGTGCAGTATATGATGGTATATCTGGGTCTTTATAGATGGACTAGACTTCCAAGTGAATGTACATGCTATGTAAACCAATATGAAATTTCAACAAAATGCTGAATCAAGTTCAGTGAGGGCACACTTACAATGTTACCTTACAATGTTACATATATTTTCATATGAAAATCTGTGAGAAACCAGCCAAATAAATGTAAAATGAAGAGCATGTAATGAGACAGTATGCATAAATTTGTGAACAAGTGTAAATAGACTAAACATCAGAAAAATACAGTTTTGAGTCTTAAATGTACTGTTATCAGTCTGTATGTATCTTCACAGAAGTTTGTATCTCAGGTGTATATAAATCACTGCAACCCCACCTCAATTGTATTTACTTTATAACATTGTAAAGTTGGAGATTGTTACTGTTATTTACAAAACACTTTAACTTAATTAGACCTCTGTAACATATAGGTACCAACTAACCCCCCAAGACTCTAAAGTCATTTATATTATAATAAATTGTATACATTCTGTTAAATGCCAGATACATGCAGATATAGCTTAAGTTTATGTATTACATAAAACATGTTTTAAAAAAATACTGATTAGTTCCAATAAACTCCACTGACCCAGATCTGCCAGCATGTAATATTTTGGCAAATCTGGGTCTGTGCAGTTTGCAGTGGATTTGACTTATAATTGAGTTGAGATAGTTTACTTACCTTTGTAAATACATAGATCACCTTGTACTGGTACAATACTTTCTCCAGCAATAACTGAATTATTATTCAGAAATGAAAATTTGAAACCTGATAATTTAATGGTTATTTCATAATTGTGTGAATTTTTGAGAAAATTTTTAATGTTTTGTATGCATGCAAGATAATTTTTAATGATATTAGAGATTCAATGATGGATTTAAAATCAAAGAATTTTAGTATTAATTCTATTAACTCTGTCTTTTGTTTTTGGACATTTCATGACTATAGGGCTAGAAGACTATTCCATATAAGGATACCTGTCTATAAAGGCAATATCCCTCCCTACTTTTGATTTTCAATTATAGACATGTTTAACAGTATTAAGAGTTTTATTTTTATTGAACCAACCCCTGCTGTCACCATTGTTATATTTTGATGGAATGGTCTTGGGAAAAGAAATGATAATTTATTGTTAAATGTTTCAGGAAGGGGCCTTTGCCATTGCTATGGTGAGCACACACTTCCCTGGGGAATGTGTAGCAACAAGGTAAAAACTTCATTTTCTCATTTGTCAGAATTCTGTGAATTGCAACCAGAATTCTGCATCATATTTTTTTGTAGGATTTTGTAAATATTATTATTATTTTGGTGAATATTTGTGTGCCTCCAAGATAAATAAACTTCTGTCTCTATATCCAGCAATCATCAGATTTTTTTGTTCTTCATTCACCTCTCTTCACCAGTTATTCTCGCTATCCATCCAAAACTTATGTTTAGTATTGCCTGCTGTTCAACTTTCTAGACAATGGTAGAGTATTTGCCAGACATTTGTAGGTGGGGGAAGGAGGTGGCATCACATGTGATCCATGTCAGTGACATGTCAAAATGAATTTAAACAATAGTATAATTAATTTATTACTTGGCTGTAGTAGCCTCTTTGTTCTGCAGCAATTTTAAATTATGGGAAATAAGATAAATAATTAATAATTTATGCATCCTCTGAAATATAAACTGTTCCAGTCTTTACATAATGACAAAAAGTGTCACAACAAGAAAACTATGAGTATGTCAATGCACATATCCATTGGGTTATTTGTTCTTATTCTTATATTAATTGACCTCAACAGAGATTATTAATAAAATTCATGTTAGATCTAACTGATTACTAGAGTATGGATCTTGTAGGCATATATTGGATAATGACTCTGCCCTATTTTGCTATGTATCACACTGACACAAATCAGCTATGGCTATGAATTTTGTCTCAGCAGATGTAGTTTATGGCATGTCAAATTTAAGAGCAATATTAATATGTACTATTCTTATTGTCCACTCATTGTGTATATTGCATGGGTACCATGGAACTTGGGTGGAACAAGAGACACTATGTACATGTATGAAGTGACTATACTGACTTAAGTTAATCTTTGTTGATATATATATATATATATATATATATATATATATATATAACATATATATATATAACACACACATATATATATATATATATATATATATATATATATATATATATATATATATATATATATAACATATTCTGACAATAGCATAATGTTGATATATTCTTTTTTGCTTATACAATCTTGTTCAAGGATAATTTCATAAAAGCAGATCACAGATTGAGATCATAACACAAAACTATATTGACATACTATGCAAATAATAAAGATGGTTCCCTGGGTGACCAAGTAGTCTAAAGTGCTCACTTTAACAGATCACTGACATCTCGCCTCATGAGTCTTAGTCTCAGATCAGCCAATATGGGTATGTGAGAAGGCTTGCCTGTTGCTTCTTTTTGTTCAGTGGTTCTTGCTGTGGTTTTTCCGGGGTCTTTCTCAACCATATATTCTGGATACCATTGATAAATGGCATTAAACCCAGAAAACCAAACCAAATCAAATAGTAAATGCACATGTGCATCGTTTTGTGACATACTGTACAAATTGCAGAAGCATGTATTCAAGTTTTGTGATAGAATCTCAGAAAATTAAACTTAATATACACACAAGCAAAAAATGAGAATGTACGCTGAATCAGAATGTTGAATTTTTTAATATTTATTATTACTTTTTGAAAAATGTCATGAAATGTGTGCAATGCTGGTTATCAAGCATTCTCACATTTCCCACATTTATGTCATCATTACAGCTTTCCTACTTGAAGACCATACATTATACTGCAGTAGGATGCCATTGTTCATAATTGCCCTTATTGCCAGATGATTTTTTTTTTAAAGTCATTATTTTCCTCTGCACATACACAACTTTTTCTGAATATAAAGTTCAACTTAAGTTCAAGATGATTTTTCATGGTACACATGTTCAAGTTAACTGAAACATACAAATAACATATTAAATTGACAATTAAGTTTAATAATTTAGTCTCAATTTGACAGTGTCATAACATTCCATGAACAAAGGGAGATAATTTCTTTCAGACGAGGCAGCCCCCTCTTGATTGGTGTTAAGAGCAAGTCAAAGCTGTCCACAGACCATATTCCTGTTCTCTACAGCAAAGGTAGGTAAATCATAATTAGAAATCATGATGGGATGCATGCTTTTGGTTGTGACAGCTTCACATATCTGTCTTCCAAAGGGAATGTTTGATTGCAACATATCCAAACTGATTTTTACAAAATCTGATTCATTCATTCACAACCGGTTTCAGTGATCTGAAACTGCATTTACAAAACTTATAAAGTTTTTCCAAGGAATAATTTCAGTTTAAAGAATCAAGATGGTATTACATGTGTTGATTGGTTGAGTTGACACTGTAATGTCATCCAATTTTAGTCTTTTACAAGGGCTTTTTGTGTACACGTTCATCTTTACACAGGGACAAGCCACTTGCAACTACTACCATGCAAATATATTTTAGAAAAAAATTAGATAATGAGCAATGCCATGACAATTTCAATGGTTGTAATATGTTTATTTAAAGTCTTGCTGTTTTCAATGGGATGGATTTGAAAATGTGCATAATTGAACCAGTTTCATTGTAATCAAACAAGCCTAACTAGTGTCATAACCATGCAGATGTTTCCATGCTGCCAGGTGGTTCTTGAATACATCCTTACAAAACATGCAACAGTTGATAAATGCATGCAAGTTTTTTTTTACAAATGTATAAGGGTTAAGATAATTACAAAGATGTGAGAGCTTCCCCATGTATTGGTGTACAACCATCAGTTAAAGATTTATTTATTAACTTTATTATTTTATTGACTTCATAAACGTCATAATTCATTGATATATAAATTGCATATAAATATGTGAAGGAATGGGATTCATTTTAGGGTGATAGATAACTCATTATTAAGACCCCAAATTTCATGAAACATACATTTTAGTTTTTGTTATCTGCTGATATGCCCTAAATGGCACGGAAAATACATTTTTATTTATGTTTGTATGTTTTATGGAACTTGGTTTTAGTTTTCCTCATTAAATGTTATTGCTTCGTTATTTGAAAATATTTAATTTGTGTTGAATACTGTTACTATAGAGTAAAACATTCTACTGTTGGCAAATCTCTGCAATATTTTTGTATGTATTGGATAGTATTTGACTAATAAGCAGGACATGCTTTTTTCAATTTAGGTAATAATCACTGAGTTTGTAAAATAACTCTAGACATTTTCTTTAGTAAAACTTAACAGATTTGAATAGTCTGTATTAAGTATTACAGTGTCAGGCAGCTGCCATTATATTTAAAAATCAGAACTCATTTCCAGTCAGGCAGAATACATAGAACCAGTCTATGGAGAATAGTGCAGCAGAATGGTAGCAAATTTGTCTTTGTAAAATTTTGTCAGCACCATCCAACATGGCTCATTTGTACTAAACCAGTTTCTCCAAGTTATTACTTAACAGTTATAATTTATTGCCCTAATTTTCATTAAAGTATATCTTGTTTGTTACTATTACCTCATAAAAAGTTTAATAGAGAAACACTGGTAATTGCATATCTCACATATTCTATATGTCTTAAATTCATTTTGTGTAATACTGCATTGACATGATACATGGACTTTGTTTTGTACTTTATATAAGCACATTGTTAATGAAGTATATCAACTTAATTAATTACACATTCTGTTACTTTCAAAAAAGTTTGACAATCTTCAAATATCACATTGTGATATGTATTGGGTCGGTTTGGGCAGGATAGATTTTATTTTATCAATCACTTTGACTTCTGTTTTGTATGGTTTAAGTAAAATGTGATCTTTATTTGTTTTGGAAATTTTCACAAATAACATTTTGCAACATTTGTATTATTTTAGCCAGCAGAAATGATGAAATGAAAAAGGGTTTGTATTCTTTTGATCTGGATTTTCACTTATCCATATGTACATTTGATATATGTCACAAGTGCACATGAAACTTGTTCATACCTAGAACAAAGTTAATGGAACTTAAAAGATTAAGTTTGAGTTCCTCTGAAATTTTTATTAAAGTATGGTGAATTTTCCTTGTATACCTAAGTAATCACAACTAAAAATCCATACACAATATATGCTCCATTATATGTCAAGTCAAACTGCAAACAAAAAAGATCCTGATATGCCATAGCATAATGAGCCTGCAGATAAGGTTCTGTGTTCTATGTTCTACTGATTACTCCAAACAAACTGCACAGACTCAGATATGTTGGTGCATTATGCGATGGTAGATCTGGATTTGTACTGTTTGCAGTTGGACTCTTCATATAGGCAAGTATATGTAGTAAGTACAACTGTCAAAATAATTTTTTAGGTCATTGATCTTGATTTGGTTCTATCACATTTTGTCTAAACCAGCCTACATAGGGAAGTGGTTAAGTGTGTAATTTAAATTTTTAATGCAGCTTTTGCAATTTTTCAGTCATATCCCTATGATGTCTGCACTGTGTCAGTTTATAGTGCTGTTTAGCACTGCGGCATCTTGCCACAGGCATGTAGCATGATGTTCCACCCAGTCAGATTATTCTGACACCAGGCTCACCAATCCTAACACGAACCTCTTAATGCTCAAGTGGTTAAAAGAACTTAATTAAAATTCTAGGTATGACTAAAGTTTCTTCTAAGTTTTCTGTATCTGTCTCAAAATGTGGACTGACTGAAAATTTGAGGCTTCATTGCTATATGTAGTTACATCCCTTTGAGCTTCATGTTATCTCCCATTGCTTTTTGTTTTAGCTGTGCTGGTCATTGACTAGATATAGCTTACGTGATGGCCTATAATCTGTCATCTATCTGTCTGATATCCATCTGTTAATACAAGTTTTTTAATTACTACTCCTCATAAACTATGTTTAAGATTGCTTTGAAACTTGAAACATATTTATCCCAAGGTAAAGTTGGTCTGATGGCCACCACAGTGGCAGCCATCTTGAAAACCTTTTCATCATAACTTATGAATTGATCATTATATTGACTTGAGTGTTTCACTAAAATACTTTTTATCATGTCTATTTTTGGTCCAAAATGATCATGGTGTCCTTTAGACATCCAATATGGCCACCATAGTAGCCATGTTGAAAATCTTATTTCTACTCCTACTGAACTGTTTATATCAGTCATATCACATTTATATTTTTTAAATTTTTATAAAAGCATTTTTTGATCTCTAGTTGGTCCTAAATGAAATTTGTGCACCTTGGACATCAAATATGGCCATTATCATGGCTATCTTGTCCTTGCAACTCCGGATGAATGGTTGCTTATAAAGTTTTGAAAGTATGGTCAAATCAGTAGGTCAGTATTGACATATTTGTTTTTTGCTTTTTTATTTTTTATAAAGCAAAACATCTTTCTTTCAATATTTAGTGGTTGCAGTATTAAAATGATTGTGAACCAACTGCTAAACACTCTCTTACCTGTCTACTTGTCCTGAAGGGATGGTTGTATCAACATGGTCTTTTTGTGTGCAGAAATACTATAGCAATACTGATATATAGCTGCTACAGAAATGTTGCCCATTTGACTCAAAATGGCACCATAGTAGCCATCTTGTTATCACTACTTCTTTTTCATTAATTGTGGCAATGACATATGGCTTTTGCTGAAACACTTCCAGCAATATTTAATTGGTTTTAATTGAGAAGAGTACAGATTTGACCATTAATATATCTGGCTTAGTTGTCCCTTGGGTAAAGCTAGAAGTTATTCCTACATTTTTGTTCTTCACAGAGGTTATGAACATAGTGATTTATACATGTACAAATGAATGTAAACCAGACTTTTTACTTAGTAGCATTCCAATAGAGAAGTTGTTAATCGGCACTCAGACATTAATATTAAGGTCAATGGTCTTCACTGAGATTTTGTATGCTTTGTTGGTTTTTGAACATAAAAACACAAGAATGCATGGATTTGAGTTAAATCCAATTGGTGGATATATTTGAATTTGTTTATGGTTTCTTTTTTTCAAGAAATAATAATTATAGATGTAACCAAACTTAGTATATAGATATATCTTGACATAGAGACAATCAAGTTCATTAATCTGTATCAATGATACATGGTCAAAAGCCACAACAAAGAATCCAACACTTGTAACTTGTAAGTCAAGAACATATCTTTGTTACCAATTTGGTATGTTTTGGATGGTTCGTAAACTTGGTAGTTAAAAGGAAGAAATTGACTTAGTTATAGTTATAGATTCCTAGTTCTTTTAGGCCAGTACAGCTTCAGACTGTTTGAGGGACTCTTTATGTATTATCATTTGCCAATAACAGTCTATAGCTTTAATTTAATTCTAGATTTGTGTTATATGCTTTGATAAGTTTTACCTATACAGTGAAACCTGCCTTAAAGGACACTTGTCCATTATGACACACTTGGAAGTGAAGTCCTTAATGAAATGTCAGTATAACAGTCCCCACATAAAAGATAACTAATTTGAACAAATCACACTTGTTTTTGTTCCTTCTTGGTGCATATAAAGAACAGTTTACAGTAAAACAAACTGAAAAATTGGGACTTAGGATACATTGGATTGGATTTAAATTGATTAAGCTTACTATTATTGTTTTGAATCTGTATCAGTAAATCTAGGTATGGGAAGTCCCATGGTGCTGGTTTCATTTTGTCATTAATCCATATGCACATTTGTTCCAAAAACTTAAAAGCACATGATGGAAATTCCATGATATAAAGAACACCTGGGTATAAAGAACAGAGTTGTACTGTTCCTTAAAACAGTCATGCTTTGTGAAACAATGCTTCACAGCATAAAATGACATGATCATTACATTATGATGTCATTGATATGACATTTCTTAGTACCTTGATGTTATGCCAATATGACTGTGTTGTACAGATTGGGCATAAATTTATTTGGTACTTCTGTTTCTTTTTAAATAATTAAAAAGACAAATTCTCACACATTTTAGTAAACATTATCCAGTGATAAAAAAATTTAGGATACCATTTGCCATTTTTAACTAAAAATATTTAAAACTTAATTTCTAAAATATTTCACAAGCAGTTATCTCCGCTGTAGATAGGTTTCACTGTCATCCTTTACTGTACATATGATATATAAATGTGTAGATTTGTTTATAATTAAAGAGATTACTAAAGCTGTGTCACAAAAAAAATAGTAAATATCATTCCACATTGAAAACAACCACAAGTTGAATTTTTGCTGTGTGTCGTGAAATTGTGAATTTTGGTTATTCACTGTACAGTATTTACATTCTTCTGTTATGACATCTATGTTAATATGCTCATTATGTTTAATATGTGTAACTTATTTCCAATTCATTGTATTGCAGAATATATTTTGATTAATCACTTTATGAGAGTATCCAAAATTTGATCATTTTTGACCAAACTGACTTGTGGAATTTTAGTAATTAGCCACTACATTTTGACTTCTACAAAACTAAACTTGAATTTCATCAACAGGACTTAAGTCTTAACCTGAATTTAAGTTTAAAATCCAGGGAACAGATTGTATGACAAATCAGTGTCTTAAGTGTAGACTTAATGTAAAATTAAGGCCTGGCCTTGGATTCATCAAGATAATTCTCAAAACTTTGATTGGTCAATTTTAAGTAAGACTTAAATTTCGTTGAATCAGATCACCTGATTTTGAATTTAAATTTAAGTCTCAACTTAGCTCTGTTGGCAAAATTCAGGCCAGGTCCATCAAAGGATATATAAGTTTAATCTCATGCTCTAAAATAAAAAAGGTGGTTTCACATTCCACCTGATGAAATGAAACATGACATAAAAGTGTTTACTATGCTAGTCTTCCCTTGTGATTTTTTTACTGACCTAATTCCTAGCGTGTGTATGTTAGAATGCAGCAATAATAAATAAATGTAATAACTCAAGAATGTAATAATTTTATGGATAATTTTTTTTTAAAAATGGGAAAACCTTTTAATATTTATTTATCATAAGTCTCATCAGTACATATGCAGCAATAATATAGACTAACAAGCATGATACTACAGCAGTTTTTCAGCCTTGTTGCCAACTTACTTAACATTCTTTTATGTTTAGTTAGTTAATTTACTGTATATACCTTAATTTTTGACACACTTATTTTTAATAACGGATGCAAAAAATTAGAAAAATTAATGCAATATTTTCTTCATCCAGTCAGATTACTTATTCCATTTATTTTAATCAGAATTTTAATTATCTACTTATCCATAACTTTTCTAGTGATATAAATGGGTTAATGTATTTTGAGTGCATGCTAAAATGAGGGAGTGGTGTACATTGTATTACTAATTCAGTAACTACACTAATACAGTAACTACACATTTTGTAATGGTCTGCATGGAAGGTTTGACTGAGCATTGTCTGGGATACTTTTGACTATATGATGTTGAAGCTATGTGTATGTTACAAGGGTCACAGTCTACTTTGTATTGAACTAATCTGCAATTTAGCTCAACCCAGTTTTGCATAACTTTAAGCATTGTTCACTTATTTATATGCTTTTACTCTTGGTTGGTGCCCCCCTGGTGATGGTTGGGATTTGTTAAGTAATGTAAGTATTGACATGGAGGTAACTTTCATTCCGTGCAATGTAAAAATCTGAAAAAATTATTAATTATTTCAGGATTATGTTCTTTTTGGGGTTGCAGTGGGGTGGGGAGTATTGAGAAGTCCACAAATTTAATCACTGAGCTAAAGGAAATTTTTTTGGTACACAAGAGAGATCGAAACAAACCCATCCGATATGTGAGTAAATAAGGCAAGAAATTTTTAAGTTAAAAGAACCAGGATAAAAGTAATGTCATTGACCATAAGGTTTATATATATATATATATATATATATATATATATATATATATATATATATATATATATATATATATATTGTGGATGTATGTTCATGTTATGGTATATGTTAATTACAGGCCATAATTTCAGATGTTATGCATGGACAGGAAGAGTTTGATTTCTACATCTGGCTTCATTAAGAGTAGATTGATGAATGCCAAAAGTGTTGTTTTGGATCCCTTTCAGGCATGGTAATTTAGATGCACTGTAATGTGAATAAGGAGTCATCTGTATGATGGCATTTAACATTTCACTATTGCATCAAAATATGCCACATTGAACATGGCACATTTGAATTGTAAAAATGACTCATGGTTGAGCACTGACATTTAGTCAATGAAAATGTTTTCAAATAATGAAAATTAATGTTTTACTATAACTGACAGAACTTGCTGAGGTGTTCAGATTTGTTCATGTTCACACCAGCATGAATGCATGATCATAAGCTTTTAACAGCTTTAATAAGCTTTTAAAATCCTCCATGAATACTCTTGTACATTTTAATTGATATGTATATTATATGCATTTTAGTCAACAGTTTGAAAAATCTTGATTAGCTTCACTCAGCAATCCAAAATTTTGCAATCACTACAATACAAGGCACAGTGAATTTTGTTTATAACAGTGTACATTTTCAATGGTCTAAAGAATGCACAGTGGATTTTGTTTATAATGTACATTTTCAATGGTCTAAATAATGCACATTGGATGCAGTTTTTGACATTGTGCAGTTTCAATGGTCTAAAGGTACATTGGAGGCAGTTTATAATATTGTACATTTTCAGTGGTCTAAATGTACAGTGGAGGCATTTTATATATAACATTGTACATTTTCAGTGGTCTAAATAAAGCACAGTGGATTCAGTTTATAACATTGTACATTTTCAGTGGTCTAAAGGAGGCACAATGGATGCAGTTTATAACATTGTACATTTTCAATGGTCTCTTGCATGAAAATTGTGAATTCTTTGTTAAAAGACAGTGTGAGGTAGACAAGTACCTGCCATATATAATTGCTTATAAGATGAGTCCAACTGCAAACTGAACAGACCTAGATCTGCCATTTCATAATGTGCAAGCAGATCTGGGTCTGTGCAGTTTGATAGGAATGATCAGTATAACCAACAACATAGACCTTGATCTGAAGGTGCATTATGCTAAGGCAGATCAGTTTGACTTACAAGCAAGTAAGTACATGTGGTGATTGATTGTATGGCATGTTTACTAACATTTATTTCTGGATAGATTTTTCAGATTTCAGAAAACTTCATTTAAGCATATGAAAATTTCTTACAGACAGTAATTATGCATGTTCACACTATTAGTGGAGCACAGTTGTAAATTATGGAATGAGCATGCGTTATTGAAGATAGTTTATTTCTTGTATGTGCATGTTTGATGTAATTTTTCTTGAACTTTGCATGTGTAGGTCTAAAGGAAGTATTTGGCGACGAAAAATCAAAAGGTATATAAGCCTAAAATTATCTCTTTGTCTGTGCAGCATCAGCTTTCTTCAAAAAGAGCATCTTCTTGGCTACAACTAGATTCATTCCTGCATTTATTACACTTACACCATTTGTATAGACATGCCATCGTTCTTAAATAACACTCATGAGCCCTGAAAATTAGCGTCCCAGTCAATTACTGCTCTGTACTCCGCTCTGTTAACATTTACAAGATGTAAAATTGCCTTTTAGGAGAAGTAGATTGCCTGATATTTTATTTCTCAAGATTACAACAAAAAAAAAATAGAAAAAAAAATGCATAAGATATTAGTACTTCATAAGTTAAAAAACTTAAGAAACACAAAATTTAGACTCAGATTATAGACCAAGAATTTTTCATTTATGAAAACTTGATTTAAAGTAAACAAAATTTAGGCTTTACAATTCTAAAAATGGTATTGGTTTTTCTATGCTCAGCCATTTTATAGGAACTGAATGATATGTGGCAGTGTTATAAAGCAGGAGGATGAGGTTTATTTCAATGAGTGTACTGCTCTATTTTCTCAAAACTAGGTCACTCAGGCTTATAATTCAAGCTTTCTGATTAACAACTTCTGCATAATATTATAATTCAAGTACTAAAAATCCCACTTTCAAGTTAATGAGCTGCTTTTCTGATCAGACAGCACGATGGGGCAGAACTTTGTCATTTCTAATGACTTTAAGGATCTGAAGCATCTTCAGGCACAAGGAGGAATTTGTCATGTGATTCTTGATGTAATATGTCAGCTGATGAGGATGCTCCAATCAAAAGCTTGCACTGCTTTCTCTCACCAGATATTTATACTTGCAACTCCACAAGAAGCTGTTAAGCTCAATTAGCACTTATAATTTGAGGGTTTAAAAACCAAATGGGATTTTTTTGTTTTGATATATGTTTTAAGGGCTAGTTGGCATCTTTTTTAATTCATCCATAAAATATGCCTTTTTTCTGTTTGAAATCAACAATTTGAATAGCTTTTAAGTAGCTGTGGTAAATTTTCACTCATATCAATACATGGGAATCCTAGTAGTAGCAGTAATGTTTTATTTTAGATTGGGAATGTTTTTCTGTAGTTTATAATGCCTTAGTAACAGTTTTGATTTGCTTTACTTTGTTGTGGTTGATGTTAACACAAAAAGAAAAGTATGACAAACCTAATGTCTAGTACACAATGTCTTGCCATGATAATTATATGCTTTTGTTTTTGATTGAATTTATATTTTCAAGTGTTAGAAATGGTACTTTCTGCACTTTAATAAAACCTATTGCTGTTTAAGTGCCACAACGTAATTAGAAATATTTTTTGTTCTCATGTTAAGTCTCAAGAAGATAGAGCTGAAGTCAAAGTAATTTTAGCAAACATGAATGCAAACAAAAAAATGCAATTTTAGATTTGTTTAAAGTACAATATTTTCATTTTTTTATTCATAGTGAGCTAAGTATTTTTTTACTTGATGTATTAAGAACTGAGATAATAACAGTACAGCAGATTACTTTTGTGTTGTAGTTACAGCCTTGCATTGAGATGTAGTAAACCCCATATCAAGCACCCTTTTTTGTGGTTCCATTTGAATGTCTGTCCATCTTTTTGCACTTCTTGTAACTACCAGAGCTCTGAAACCCTTGCTTGTAAGTTGATGATGTTTTGTAGATGATATATCCAACATGCATAGATTTGCCTTTCAAACGTTTTTTTTTTTTATTCTGTTCAGACCTAGTTTTGATGGAGTTAATGCCCTTTTTCCATAGGTTTTTAATCTCCACTACTGCTGAGTTGAGGATTGTAACCAGCATAGTTGCTAATTAGAATACAGCATACTCTAGAACTTATTTTGTGATTGCACCATATCAGAGACCTAGATCAGCCTTTTATGCATATTGTCTTATTAGCTGCAGTTTGCATAGAGTTATGGCCCTTGACAATTAAGATCCTATCTTGGCATATGAGTTTGCTTGTAACCAGTAGAGATCGCTAATCATTCAACATATTCTGATGCAACTTGATATGAATATGAACAATAACTTGGAGACTTAAATGTACCTCTTACAGATTTTGCCTCCTCTGTTCTATGTGAACAGAGTTATGCCCTTTGACTATTAACTCATTAGATTGAATGTAGCTTGTACTTCAACTCATGAACCACAGAATATATCAACTAAAAAACTGTTTCATGTCTTCCACACTGTCATTTAAACGAAGCGTGGCCTCTCAATGTCACAGTTCACAGCATTAACTTGGTTGGCTATTTTCATATGAAAAAAGAGATGAGAAGTTGGGTTATTGTTTTTTCTGGTGTACATCTTTCTAACTCTTGCCATAAAGCATTTCTGGACCATCAAAATGATGCAGAGAAAACATGAATGAATAAAATTTCATCATTAATGCTTCAGACGTTTATAGTGTGTGTGTGTGTGTGTGTGTGTATATATATATATATATATATATATATATATATATATATATATATATATATATATATATATATATATATATTCTCTTTGACCCCAGATTGTCACCAACAGGACCACCCAGCCCTCCGACTAATGATATGGTTTCTTCTTGTGATGTGACACGTCATGACCCATTTGTGGACACACATCCAAACAAGACCCTGCTTTGGGTCATGACATGAGATTGAGCATCATTGTTATGCAGGGTTGGACATATGGTTACCTGGGATCTGCCCTTAATCTTTTCTTATCTCTCCTGAAATTTTTTTTCAGAAGGCCAGACATCCTAGCTGACATATTGTCCTTTTGTACTCTGTATGTGACATGAATTCTTTATCAGGCTTTTTTTAATTCTTTTTATTTATTTTTTTTATTTTTGAGAGTTTTGAAATATCATTGAATTTTGCCAAAAACTGATAGAATTTTTTTTTGTGAACATAGAATTAAATTGAGGGGTTTTTTTTGTTTGTTTTATATATTGTTCAGAAATAATGAATAAACAAATAAAAGAGATACAGTTTCATGGATCAAATGATGCATGAAACCAATAGTTAACAAACTCACATATGGACAAGATTTAATTTAAATAGAAAAAATTACTTATTGAAAACTGGAAATCTTTTATGACTGTTAAAAAAGTTCATGTTTATAAATTTTCCATGGCTGTATGAACCTTCTACGATTAGGCTTTGAAACCAATACACACATTTTATAAATTCTTAAACATTTAGAAACGTTTTGGGACTTTTAACAAAAACCTTGTTAGCACAAAAACAAATAAAACCACTTGCAGTCAACAGATCTAATTTCTATGCACATTTGTTTACAGATGTAGATAATCTGATCATGCAAGTACAGCCTATTTCAGATGTTTGGTAAAATTATGCCTTTTTTTGCATATTTTGGTCTGCACATGTAGCATACATGTTTCAGAAGATCAAATAAAATAAAAGTTTAGGCTACATGACTTGTTTTAATTATGTAATGTGATCAGAATAAGTACAATTACATGTCTGAAATTCCAAATGATCCTTCAGTACAATCAATGTCTGAAATTCCAAATGATCCTTCAGTACAATCAATGTCTGAAATTCCAAATGATCCTTCAGTACAATCAATGTCTGAAATTCCAAATGATCCTTCAGTTGCAAGTCAGTTTTTAGGATAAAAGGTCATAGTAGTTGCAAAGGATGTTATTTGTCACAAACAGAAGTTTATATTTTGAATTTGATTTTTCTTTAATAAGATACTTTTTTCAATAGATTTTCGCATAAGACTTTCATTCAAATGTTGATACAAAAGGAATGGTGCTTGCAAAACAGTTGAGTTTATGAAGAGCTAAAACTTAAGTTAAAAGCACAGGCAGATGGTAACACTGAATAATTTTGGGGGAAACTGAGTCATTGTCAGGGGTTGATTTTCATGTGCATGCAGCAAGGGCATCTTTATTTGTGTACATGTAAAATTTGATATGCATGCTTGTTTATTTTGATAACCTGGTTAAAATATTATTTTTATGAAGATAGTACTTCCAGTTATCTAAATGTTTTAAAATTTTTTCAGAACTTGAACTTTCTTGTCTATATATCATCACCATTGAGGGCATATGTGTTTTGCAAACACAAATCTAGTTTTGCATGTTATGGTATTGTCAGGAGCTATTATTGCAGCTTTGTCATCTGCCAGATATCTGTATTGCATAATATATTTACATTAAATTACACTATTCCTGAACAGTCTGAGAGTAATCAAGAACTATATGATATGACTTGATATTATTGGTGCTTTGCTGCTTTGAGACTGTGCCTTATCTATTCCATTATCTCATTATTTTCTTTCTTCTCACAATCCAAAAGAAACATTGATTTTATGTTCTTTTGACTTGCATTGCACTGTATCTTGAAAAAGATGATACTTCAAGGTGATCTGAACAGCCAGATGTTGTACATTATTTTTAATAACTGTTGTCTTACTGTACATGATCTTGTTGCTTTTTTATCATGAAAATATTGACATTTTAAAAGATCAGTTTTCAAACCTGAATAATTCATCTTTCTCATTAAGATAATTTTTTATTTGTGTTTTGCAGCTGCGGTGTAAATTCGGAATGCTTCACTCTTAAAATAGCTTGTCAGTACTCGTACATGCACTAATTATAACATTTCTAGGAAGGAAAATGAGAATGATGCTTAGTTATTATATAATTTTATCATTTATTAGGTAGTAATGTTACCTCATGATAATTATATCATGTATTGTGGGGCAACAATTAGCAGTTTTATATATCTAGGTTTTATAGCAATGTCATATATCAGGATTGCTGCATAATGCAATACTTTCTGAAGTAACTTGATAAATAGAACAAAGTACTTTAATGTTGATATTAAATTGATGAAAGTTATTGAATAATACAATTTATCACATAAATTGATGAAACTTTGAATAATACAATTTATCATATATTTTATGAGATATTAAAATATATCAGTGGGAGAAATATAATTTTGTTACAGTAGTAATACCAGTTTTATTACCATAGTGGTAACATCATTTTTAGAACTATTTTCCCCATTTAAGAAATATATATCTGCCCTTATTCAGATCTCTATTTTCATATCTAAGTCAATTAAATTTTGTTCTCTCTCTCTCTCTCTCTCTCTCTCTCTCTCTCTCTCTCTCTCTCTCTCTCTCTCTCTCTCTCTCTCTCTCTCTCCATTGTAGTAATAAAACTGTTTAAGTAGCAGTTCTAAAACTTGACAAAATCATAATCGTGTTTGAAAATGATGAGAAATTCAGTATTAATGAATGTTGATGAAACACAAAAATTAAATGACAATCAAAATTTGGGTACAGCACTATACATAAGGCTTGCCAAGGCCAAAAACTTTAATTTGAATGCATAAAATTGAACAAACTAAATTTTGTTTATCATATGAACACTGATTCTTAAAACATTTTATATCCCTAATGAGATGAAAAATTATAACAACTACAGTTTAATTGAAACAACATTATTAAAGTTGTAGATTAACATCAGATTTCTCAGATGCTAATACCTTTGTGACTTTTCTTTTTGTCTATAAATTTACTTTGTAGGACTTTTAATTGACATCATATAGTCAGTATATTAATTACATGCTGCTAGAATGGATGCATACAAATATTCCTTCCATGCAGACATACATATATTAAATTTTCATTAAATAAAAAAAAATTGTTGAAGCATAAATTAATTCATAATGATCTTTCATTTAATTCATTTATTCTCCACAATTTACAGTGGTCTTTCGCTGTAAAATAACACAACATCTAGTGAGAAGTAGAGTAACAGTGAAGGGAAGTAATCGTGTGAAGGGGTATATATTGGATCGTTGGAATCCTTGGTATAAATATATTCACAAGCTAACTGAGAATTTAAGATTTTTATGCAAACTTCAGGCACATGAAATTCAAATGGCTGAATATTAATCAGAAACATGTCTCATGCTTTTTCCTTTAGCTTTTGTATTATTTTCATTTTCCTTTCTTAAGACAACATTTTTCTTAAGACAACATTTGTCTTATATAATAGCTAGATGTTCCAAACAGATATCAGGCATTATTTTATCAATAATTAGTTTAGAGATTAATCTTTCGTTGTTGCAGACATGCCAAAAACTAATTGGACTTGGAAAAGCAATTGTGTAATCCTATCCTATTTTATCTAATTTTACCTTGTATACATTTGATTTGTGTAATCCTATCCAATTGTATCTAATATTGCATTGTATACATTTAATTCATAGAATCCTATCCTATTTCATTTAATTTTACATTGTATACATATAATTGTTTTATTTCAGAGCACCGTGGCATTGTGGGAACCACTCAGAGAGTTGAATGCAAGGCAAAAGTCCACACAGTTGGTTCAGAGAAAGAAGTGGAGTACTTTTTTGCCTCTGATGCCAGGTATGGTACCATGCTAACATAACATTCTTTTCCAATGTTTGGCTCTTGTGGACACATCATTTGCAAAAAGAATGGGCTAAACCTGTTGGGTCAGAAGTCATAATTTGCTAAAGTAATGCTGACAAACATATGTAAATGCTGATTATGTTGACCATTTTCAACAATTTCTCGGAAAATACATTGTGAAATTTGTTAGACCAAAAGATCACAGTCTTGAATGTTTAAGATTTGCAAACTCTAAAGCTTGATACACTGTTGCAACTGTTTTTTCATCAATTGCAGGTTAGATTATTGGGTTATTTCTCACAGTAATTGACATAAATTGTTGAATGTTTTATAACAAGGATGGGAGATACAGCTGTTGCTATGTTTTGTCTGTGTCTGTAATCCATCTGTTTTGTAAACTACTTTGTTTCCAGAATACAACTCATAAACTGTAACTCTTTGAAATTTGATGTGAAGATGTCTCTTTTCCATTCCCTCCATTTCGAGAAGTTTGTACACAAGACTGTGCATTTTAAAGCCTTTCTCCCCAAAAAGATGAATTAAATTTTGCATGATTATTTATTTTAATGTTTAGATGACCCGGTTATATTTTAGGCTATGAAAAGTTCTCATTTATTGTACACATTGTCCAATGTTTGGAACAAAGACATTTTGAACAAAATCCATGTTAGTTAGCACAAAAAGGCAAAATCATATTAAGATAAAAATTTGATTTGGTAAAGTTATTAGTATTTATATTAATTATGTGATTTTGATGTATGAAGGAGTTTTAAAAAATGATTTTATATATTTGTAACTTCTTAAATTATGTTGATGGTATATGATTCAATTTTCAGACTTTTAAAGGTAATGACCAATTTGTTTTAAATACATTTTTGAATTCTCTTGGACATAAACTTTTCTGTGAATTGAACCATGTTAGCAAGATTTAACAAAAACCATTATAACATGACAAATAAGATGTTGCAGGTATGTTTGCATATGTATGTCCATGACCTAAATAAATTTCAATCCTTTATATAAATTTGTCAAGTTTTCATAATTTTTTATTTTTTGGACATAGATTTTTTAAAATTACATTGGGCCAGTTGTGTTTGTCTGTTTTACAGTCATAATCCAGTTAATATTTTTTATAATTTTTCTTTATATGCTTTTATTCATCCATTACCCACACTTTCATTTTGGTCAAGACTTCAAAACTGTTTAAGATATCTCAATGAATTTTCATACAATTATTAGAGTAGTGGGGTAGATGTGCCTTTTTCTGTTCATAATTCTTCAAGGTCAATATTTGTAACATTTTTATCCATTTGTTCACCCATCCTTCATAGTTTTGTTTCAGGAGCAGAATTCTGAAACATGGTTGTTGTCTAGATGTGCCTTTTTGCTGTTCACAGTTCCTCAGACTCTAGTTTTAGCTCCTATGGTAGATGACCAGGAGATCACATGACATGATTGCCTGTATATCCATTAGTACAAGTTTGTTATTGCTACTCCTAATAAACTATTTCAGGCATTGCCATACAATTTTATACATGCAGTTATCCCATGGTCTGCTTGTTCCAAAATGAAAATTGTGATGCTTGGACATCCAATATGGTCGCCATTTTGACCATCTTGAAAATCTCATCATCATTTCTTCTGAATGGATGGTCATGTAAGCATGGGCTTTTCACTGAGGCTAATGATATTTATTTGGTCCTGAATGAAATTGTGTGGAGCTGATCTCCAGTATTGGCAACCATATCAGCCATCTTGGAAATAATATCTCTACTCTTCATGAATAGATGGTCACATTAACATGGGGCTTTTACTAAAATAGTTTATATGATGTCTAGTTTGAAAATGGTATCAGTCTGGCATTTAGTACAACCACAATGTTAGCCATCTTGAAAAGCTTCTTAAGGCTACTCCTCTTCAATGAAAAGTCATTATAAGTTAGGAAGTTGTTTGCCAGAAGACTTTTTATGATGTCTAATTGGTCCTAGATGAAAATGGTGCCAATCTAATCTCTAATATGGCTGCCATGGTAGTCACTTTGAAATTTTTTTTATTACTTCTAATGCTAGATGGATGGTCATATCAACAAGTGGTTTTCACCATAGTACTTATTTTGATGTTTAGTTGGTCTTAAATGAAAAAGGTGTTATTTTGACATCCAATTTGGCTGCCATGACAACTATCTTGATAACCTAGTAGTTTCTACCCCGAATGGAAAATCATATGAACACATGGTTTTCACCCAAAGACTTTTGTGATGTCTAGCTGGTCCTAAATTAAAATGGTGCTGATCTGATTTCTGCCATGGCCACCATGGTGGTCAGTCTTGAAAATATTGTTATTACTGTTCCACTATTTATGGCCATGCTGACAGGGTTTTCACCAAAAGACTTCTTAAGATAACCGATTGGTTCTAAATGCCGATGGTGCCAGTCTTGTATCCAATATTTTGGCCAAGACATCCATATTGAAATCTTGCTATTGCTACTCCTAATGAATTGATGGTCATATTGGTATGGGGTATTAACCAAATGTCTTCTTCTGATGATGTCTAGTTTGTCACTAATGAAAATAGTGCCAAGTTTTATCCACTATGGTGAAAATTGAAAAAGAATTTGCAGTATTACAAATTAATTCCAAATAGTCCAAAAATCACAAGTTCTAATGAATAAAACTCATTGGTGTTCGAAAATAAGATCCAGCTGTGAGGCATCAATGTGCCTGTATTCTTGAATGTACTAATAAGGTACCAGTAGCCTAAAGTGTGATGATGTACTAACAGTCTTCCTATTAATCCCAATAATAAAATCAAAGATGTCCAGGTGTGAATTCACTATAGTTCCAAATTAATGTTTCTATGCAAGAATACTATTTAAGAGCATTTTGTGTTTTAAGTGAATAATAATTTGAATAAATAATTTCACCCAAATCAAATACAAGGACAATGTCTAGTCCAAAATACAGAATACATAACTTAATCATAGAGAAAAGAAACTAAAAAACAATACAAATTAAATATACATAGCACTAGAAATTATCAAGATGGTTCAATGCCAAGCAGTTAAAAAGAAGAAATGGGATCATTTTGAATTCATGGAATGTCTTTTTGACATTTGCCAAACCCTTTCTGTTTGTCACATGGTGTATATATTAAATGATGAGACATTTAGTGTTGATAAGTCACCAGTATTAGTATCATTAACTCCCATTTGTCAGTTTAAAAAAGCACTCAAACTATAAATAATATTATATTTTTATCTCCCACTTTTATAACATGGGAAGAAGCTGCTATCATTATGTCACTTTGTCTTTTTAGCCATAAACACATTTGTATCTGGAGCATAACTCTTAAACTGTTGAAGATATTTCATCCAAAATTTGGTACATATATCAGGAAAGTGAGTAAAATGCCTTTCGGTAATAATAATAATAATAATAATAATAATAATAATAATAATAATAATAATAATAATATCCTTATTTATAAGGGTAACATAAATACCATACAATTTGTAAATAACCCTGCACTTAAATAAATGTACATGCAATTAATAAGGAATCTACAAGATTACCATCTACTGTATGAAGGAATGCAAACATAACAAAAGAATTAATGCGTATTAAACAAG
Organism: Potamilus streckersoni; assembly: GCA_016746295.1. Taxonomy (NCBI): domain Eukaryota; kingdom Metazoa; phylum Mollusca; class Bivalvia; order Unionida; family Unionidae; genus Potamilus; species Potamilus streckersoni. The sequence continues at coordinate 505,365 of JAEAOA010000201.1, forward strand.
GTTGACATAATGTTATCATATAGATATATCGCATCTACTGTGTACAATTGTAGGCAGTCATAAAATCAGGATTGCTCATTAAAATATTTGCAGCAGATTAATTTCCTTAGGTGCTTGTTTAATATCATGCTGCAAACTATTCCATACAGTTAAAAATTGGAAGGGAAGGTACTTAGAATTTTCTACATTAAAAAATTAATATGTTACTATGAAAACAAAGCTTAGGATAAGTAGTATGTAAATTAAGACAGCTGAAGAAGCTATCAATAAGTAGTATAAAATTGAGAGTTTTGGATCATAGGATACTTTCATTTGGAGTCTTCATATGGGCAGGTTCCATGAAAATTGAGTGTTGGATCATAGAATATAGAATACTTTCTACTGGAGTCTTCACATAAATGGGTTCCATGGGAATATGTCATCATTAGATGACTCGTGTTTAATTAGCATATCTTGTCATTTCAAGCATAACTAATATTGGATTTTGCACATTAGTGAACCAGGAGACCATAGACTTGGATATTTCATTAAGAATGAGGAAATCAATATAGTTTAATATAAATGTCAGAGTGGTTATTATTATTATCATTGTTTCATAGATGGGTTGTAATTGCAGCTAAATAGATTGTTCATTACTAGTCTAGATATTATCTCATAAAGCCTGACAAGTTTATGAATACAGTTTATAATTTCATAGATTTTAATTACTTTTGCTGGGCACTAAATATGAACTTTTTTACACAAGTTTTTACTATATACAGTAAATAGTTTATTGCTCAAACATTAATCATTCCAGTAATCAGCATGCAGTGACTTCATTATTATTGCACATCATCATTTTGTGCAGATGTTCATTCTCAGTACACATTCATTTTGTGCAGATGTTCATTCTGGGTACACATTCATTTTGTGCAGATGTTCATTCTGGGTACACATTCATTTTTGTGCAGATGTTCATTCTGGGTACACATTCATTTTTAGTGTATCTTAATTTTGGTACATGCTTGTTTTAGGCACATTGACTTCTATTGCTTTGAACCAAAAATCAAAAAATAAGAATAACAATGTTTGGGGCACACAGCATGTCTTGATTTTGAAGTTATGCTGTATATTTATAGAACATTATAGCTTATCTGTATTATCCAATAGAAGTGCTTTTGCGCACTCACTATTTCATCTTGAAAGGGTTTGGCAAAAGAAGACAGAACCAGTACATTTTTACTAACCATTTGCTGTCTTATTTTAGTGCCATCATTGAGCACACCAACCAGGTGATCTATCTAGAGGACGATGATGTGGCTTCAGTACAGAATGGAGAACTATCAATCCATCGAGTCAAAAGAAGCCTTGATGACACCAACACAAGGGAAATCATCAGTCTCAAGATGGAAATTGAGCAAATCATGAAAGGTACCTTGAAACCATATGTACTCATAAGTCAAATCCATCTGCAAGCTGCACAAATTCAGATCTTCCACTGCATAATGCACCAGCAGATCTGGGTTTGTGCAGTTTGTTAGGTATAATCAATGCTACATTTTTGTTGGCTTGGAGGCATTTCATTCCCACTGTATTTATGGCATACTATTTTCTTTTACCAAAAATAGTTTGTATTACTAAAAAAAAAAAAACAACTTTATGGTCTTGCTAAAAATTTGTGTGAGTTTGGATAGCTCATTTGGTAGAGCTGCAGACTCCCAATCCAAGGGTTACAGGTTTGGTACCATCCAGGTTGGCTGCCTCATTGTGTCCTTGGAAAAGGAGTCTTAGATCCCATTTCCTTTGCATGATATAGCGAATAGTGTGTTAACATGCCATTAAAACCAACAAAACAGACTAAAATTAGTGACAATGTAAAGATCCACTATCCCTTCATGTCAGTTTTATAGGTCAAGGGTGGCAACTCAAATTTGGGTTAGGGATTAAACCATATAGTTGCTTTTTCCCTTAAATATTATTTAATGGATAGTAATGTTTTAACATTTGATAAAAAATACTTTAAAAATAAATTATCACAATAATTGTGAAAAAAATTTTCAGATGTTAAAATAAATTCTGTAGTGAAAAGAAACAGAAAAGAAAATTTACACCAAATATTATACTGGTTCCTAGAGCAGAATGTTTACAGTAGTATTAAATAAACAACAATGCAATATCTCTGGAATTACATAATTTCATCTGATGTTGTGTAAATTTTGTGTCATTTTAATCCATCATTATTGCCAGTTTTTTATATCAATGAATTTAAACCTTAAGCAAAATATTTTCACACACTAATCTTGCTAAAAAGGAAAAAAAAATCATTGAAACAACAAAATTATTAATTGCATTCAGTTTCATTTCTTATATTAGAATTTTTGTTATGATTCTTGCAAAGTTGTACAACCTTTTTAAAGATATATGTGCAAGTTCTGATGTATATACTCTGGTACTGTAATCAAACGAGTATTACATAGTAGAGTTTGCATGAACCAAGAGGCTTACCTTTCAATTATTTCAAGGAGAGATTCCACTAAACCAGGTTGATTTCTCTTTCAGGAGATTATGACTCTTTCATGAAGAAGGAAATTTTTGAACAGCCAGAATCAGTGGTGAACACCATGCGAGGTCGTGTTAACTTTGAAGCAAATCAGGTGATACTAGGTGGGATCAAGGACTTTATGCCAGAAATCAAGCGATGCAGACGACTTCTTTTCATAGCTTGCGGGACCAGTTACCATAGTGCTGTAGCAGTAGGTCATAGATTATATTTATGAGACAGTGTTCATATTTATTGATTATTGGGACTTAGAATGAGGCCTGCCTTTATAAAACATCTTAGTATTTGAACTTTGATTGTCTTCTTTACATTTCTGAACCCAAATCATTAGAGAAATACTAACAAGTTATGAAAAACGGAACTTGGAAATTACCCATTTTTACTTGTTTACAAGGAAATCCTATTTTATGATGATGGCTGATGTCCAAAGAGTGCCATAGTGTTGTGAAACGAGACAAGTCATTTATATGAAGAAAATCTTTTACACACATCCTTTAGGCTTTTCAAAATGAGTAGAGGTAGGCACAAAATGAGGGGTTTTATTGATGAATTTACAAGCTTAAACTTATGCATGTTAAACAAGAAATAGTGAAAACACAGTGATAAAATATTTAATGTTTAACTTTCTGCCAGGAATTGGTACATACATGTACAAGAAAATCAGGAACTTGATAACATCTTTAGTTAAAGTGCATTTGTATGCATCAAATGATCTCAGTAATCTATAATAATTCCTTAGCTAAAATCCTTAAAAAATTTACTCAAAAGAAATTTGTTTTCTATCACCTGGTTTAAATCATGTAAATCATAAAGAATCTTGGAATTTGGTGCAAGAAATTGGCTTATATTGTTCAGATCTCTGCTGAGTATGGTTGTGAGAGGAATCCAGCCATATTAAAGATGTGATCATGCATTTTATGGCTGAGTTTGTCAGCACTTTAGCAGCCATATTTCTGATCATCATCATGTTAGATGAGCTTGAGCATGAGCAAGAGCTACATTTATATATGAAGTGCTCTTCTGTTTGATTGGCTGAGATTGTTACCACTCAGAATCAACTTGTTTCTGATTGGCTGAGCTTGTTACCACTCAGGACCAAATTGTTTCTGATTGGCTGAGCTTGTTTCCACTCAGAACAGAATTGTTTCTGTTTTGCTGAGCTTGTTGCCACTCAGAACTGAATTGTTTCTGATTTACTGAGCTTGTTACCACTTGGAGACTGGATTTCAATCTTGTCTTGCTAAGACTTGATAGATATGGTTTCGTTATAAGTGAGATTATTGCAATAATATAGCTTGCAAAATAGAGATTTATATTTACTATTGCATCAGTTTCTGATTTATCCTTCCAGGTTTTGCAAAAAAATTAGTTTTCTTTATTTCAGAAAACTGTACTCTAGATATTTTTAAAAAATATTTTATTTCAGTTCAGATGTAATTTTTTTTTATTGACAACAAGCAGACTTAGTACCTGATACAGAAAATACAGAACTTACTTGACAGGCTTTTTCAGTCAAGTGTGATGACTAATAAGGTCCTCAAACAAGAAATTGAGGGGGATAGTAAAAGTTGTTTGCAAGTAAATTATTTTTTTTTAATTAGTGCATAAGCCAGACATAGTTTGTCTTAAAAGTCTAAGCTGTCTACAAACATTGTTAAAAGTATAAGGTGTGATGGTTTGATGTAGTGTCTGTAATAGAGACATTGAAGATTTCCTTCATTTATATGGTTTTGATGAACCCAATAGTTAGGTTTTCACATTTTATGTCTTTCACTTTGTGGAGTGTCTTAAAAATTGGTTACACATATATATTGTCCAGAATTGACCTGGGTTAATTTTAAACACTTTTTGTCTAAAGTCTGACATGTCAGTACAGCAAATAATTAGTTGAGCTTAATTGCCAGTCATGTCCAGATAAAGGCCATTTTGGTATCTCTGGTTCTTGGAATAACACATAAGCTTGCACTGTAAAATAATCAGGTGTTGAATTATAAAGGTCGGGTGGTGATGTGATGTCCTCTTGCATCCAGATTATTGTTTGTTACAGAGCAGTGTCTGGTAGTCACAATAAAAATTTGTTGGAAGGTTAACTTTCCTGACATACAGTCACCTTATTAGGTACATAAATTAATTGATTTACCAGTTTATCACATTTCAACAATCATAGTGTATGGGGTGTATCATGGTTGATTGAGCAAGCATGTTTTGACTTGTGTGGTCACCCTGGTTTAAACAAAATTATATGACACATCTTGCCAGATTAACACATCGCTCTCTTTCTTTGACAATAAACTCTGTACTCTTTCAAAAATCAGTTGGGAGCAACTGATGAAGAGATGGCAAATATGTATGTGTTATTATGAAGCACCTTATTGTAGGGTTTCTCTTTATTATCAAATGATTATAAAATTGCCATTAAAGAGCAAAGAAATACTGTAAACCAATTATGTTAGAGCTATAACTGAAAAAGTCCTCTGTTTAGCTGTCTGTAAGTAAAGATTGAACATAAAATAACTTAAAAGATGAAGACACATGCACATTTATAATTTTCCTTCCCATTGATCTTAGTCACAGAAATTTTTACCAAATTGCAGTATTTCTTTCCTTTGATAAAACTTATAAATTCCTAGAAAATGGAGGACGAGTTTTTCATCAGAATTAAAAGTTTGTAGAAGAGGTGGATTATGTTGTTTGTTCTATTAATTACTCCTAGCAAAAACTGCATGGATCAGATCTGCCAGTGCATTATTTCAGAACAGTTTTGCTGTATGCTGTTGGACTCTATTTATAAGCAAGTATATATGGTAGTTCTCAAAGAAGTGTAATGTTTTATATAATTATTATTAATAAAAGTACAGTCTTACGATTAAATCCATCTGTGCAGAGAAAATCAATTCATTATTCTTTAAAGCATTTTTCAGACTGGATGGGTCTAACATCATAGTTATAATACTTATTAATTACTTGGAGAAGAAACATTTCTTGAAACCGCTTTAAGATATGCTGTCTTGATACATGATAGAAGCTGGCTTGAAATGATTTAGGTCAATAGTGAGCTGCAATACTGACCAATGAAAACTCTGTTACAGACTCGGCAGCTTCTTGAGGAGCTAACAGAACTTCCTGTGATGGTGGAGCTGGCCAGTGACTTCCTGGACAGAAGCACTCCAGTCTTTAGAGATGACGTCTGCTTCTTCATCAGTCAGTCAGGTATTAGCATGAAACATGGTTCTGAATTCAAATAAAATTTAGTTTTTGTAAAATGCTCTTATTCCTTTCCTTAACTTAGTATATATGACATGAATCATTTGGGATTACTGTAAAACTATATCCATAATGCTGTTTCATCTTATTTTCATGGAATCTTCAAAATTTATCTGAAGTTGAATATGGTGCAAATTTTCTTTCTTTTTAGCAATTACACAGCTAGTTGTAATGTAAATAAATTCAAATTGAAAAAAAATTAGACTGGGAAAGGATTGACTTGATGACTTCACAACCGTTCAATTAACGGACATTTACAATACAATATGTTTTGCGCAAAGACCAAGACATGGAGGTTAAGGTCAATTTGATATTGGCAAGGAAAGCAAATGAGTTTGACATAAATGATTGCTCTCAGGCCTAAAAATTTTTGGTGTTCAGGGAAATTTGTTATCATGTTTGAAAGTTACTTATTGTTTGGGAAATAATAATTATTTTTAAATTTTAAATTTGTAGATATCCAATATGTCAATGCAGTTTTACCCAACTTTTGACCTGTATTATTTTTAGTTTTCACCAGTGTTGTTGTAGACATTTTTGAATTATTGATTAGACTGTTTGTTGTTGATTCAAAATTATATCTGGTTTTTTGTGACAGATCTTCACTGATAAAATCTTAAACTGATATTGAAATGATATGTGAATGATCCAGGAATGAGCTATTTACATTTAATCTTAGTAAAGCTGAATCAATGCTAATATCACAAAAGTGGAACCATAACTAACATGCTATATTGTATACAGCCATAACAAACATATACAATGTTACTGTCCACAAGCATTTGGCATTATTTTAACAAGTAATGCCATTTGGCATGCATATATGTTGTATACTTTTAATAAAGATGGGAAGAAAATAAACTGTTTAAAAAGTTTTAAATTCAGACTGGATCTTGTACACATTCCCCTTTACAATTGAAACTTTATTATTTGTTAACCCTAATATTTTCTTCAAAAAATTATGTACAAATATTCTTGCATGTGTGCAGAAATGCTTATATGTATGCAAATATTCTTATATATACAAAATTGTATTCAGATGAGTAAAAGATTTAAGTAGTCCATGCAAATCTCAACCTTTCTCTATTTTTGTTCATTTTTTTTCTGTAACAAGTAGCAGTATTACCAGAAATAGTATTATCAAAAGATCAAAAGAAACTTCTTATATATATATATATATATATATATATATATATATATATATATATATATATATATATATATATATATATATATAATTCTTGCTTGTACCCTTTCTTTGTAAGCACTTGTATCAGCATTCAAATTTATTATATTTTGTGTTACTGTTTGGGAGCCATTTATGTAATAACCTGATGCTTTCTGCTGAATCCCCCAAATCCCTATGTTTGTATTTGCATTTGACAAAATTTCAGGAATAGATATGGACTATTCAGGGAGGCCTGATATAACATTATGGCTCCGTGGGGCCTGGAGTGGCCGAGTGGTCTAAAGCACTGTCCGTTACGGATCACTGCCATCTCACTTCTGTCTTCGAGTCTAGAATTCAGCGAATGTGGATATGTGAGAAAGCTTGCCAGTAGCTTCTCGTGGGTCGGTGGTTCTTTCCGGTGATTTCCCGGTTTCTTCCTCCACCATTAATACTGGCTGCCATGAATAGCCTATCGTATGCTGAAAAATGGCGTTGAGCCCAACAACAACAACAACATTATGGCTCTGATTTCTCTTATTCTGTGATACTATTCAGCAGAGCTGAAAGGTTAAAATAATTTGGTTAAATCTGAAACGTATTGCTTACAAATATAAATGTTCTTGCTTAGTATTAATTAATTTCATGAAGTATTGGGCTGTTTTAATCATAAATGTATAAATTGTAGGTAGTTAATTATTACTATATGATTGAATGCCTTTTAATTATTTTCTACAAATACATTTTTTAATAACATTTAAGTCATTCTTGCTATACATTGGTTTGCTACATAGCATGGTTTGCAGTTATGGATCCTGACTGCCACTTCACAGCAAGGTTTCACTATTTTTTACACAAGTAAAAGAATTAGTTTTGGCCTCAGTCCTACATGCATTGTCGACCATACCTCTATGCATGTTATCACAGATGCATTTAAAAAGATACAAACTGATATATTGTAATGCATGGAAAATAGTTTTCCGATTTTTTCTGATTAAATATTTTTTAAACACAAATTTCATTTGTAGTGACATAGAGTAATCTTACATTAAAATATTACATTGATTCATTGCAAAATGCATCAGCTTATGAAACAACAGCTATAAGATGATTTTATAAATATATTTTAACATTTATCCAGGGGAGACTGCAGACACCCTGGTTGCCCTCAAATACTGCAAGCAGCGAGGGGCATTGATTGTGGGCATCACCAACACTGTGGGCAGCACAATTTGTAGAGAATCTCACTGTGGTGTGCACGTCAATGCTGGGCCAGAGATTGGAGTAGCCAGTACCAAGGTTTGTCATATTACATTCAGCCTAACAGTTCAGGCCATGGCCCAAGGCCAATCCATACCCAAGGATTTTTGCCCTTTTTATAAGTAACTCTCTTTGTTGTACATTCTTGGACAAGTTTTATGTTTAGCTCATGGTATTTTGTACATTGTATAATTTTTCTTATAACTGAAATAATGAAACTCTGTGGATGCATCTTTATTTGCATTCATCCAGATGTAGCTCACTGTGAGCAGTGTCACTTAGCTGACTTTGATAAACTTTTGTAAGTTACATTTAATTTTAATTCTCAAGCTCTGTTAATTTTGCATTAATAAAATTCAGTGATTTTATTTATCTCTGTTAGTACCACACCATTACCACACATGAACATCTCTCTGACCTACATTTCTTTTTTGAAAGCTTAGGTTAAATGTTATGTTCTGCTCATGACCTGATAGGATTTAGCTATGCTTTATTTTTTTTAATTTTTATAGATTCTTAAACTTTGTGCATATTGATAGGAACTGCACTATTATCGTAAATGTAGGTGAATGTGACCTATATTTAATGCTTCACTGACTGATTAATTGTTTGAAGTTTTGTTTCTTGAGTTCTCTTCATGCTAGAATCATCAAAGTAGATGATTGTATACATCTCTATTATTTTTATTATACCTATACAACAAAGAATGTCACTGTAACCTACATTTCATATTTTACTGCCTTATGTTAAATCTCTTGGATTTAGCTCAAAACCAGATAGGTTTTAATATGACCCTATATACTGGATGGCAAGATTTGTATATTTGGGTGTCATCAGTATACAATAGTTGAGACACTGAATGATGATCTATGAGACTTGAGAGTGGCTGAGTGAACAGAATGAAAAGAACAGGTCCAAGAACAGACCCCTGTGGAACACCACAGCATAGATCAACTGGGCTGGAGTGTTTTCCATTTGCAGACACAATTTTGTGTACTGTTGACCAAGTAGGACCTGAACCATAGTAAGACTGTATCATGAATGCCAACTACATGCTGGAGACGGTGAAGTAATATATCATGGTCTATAGTGTCAAATGCTGCAGACAAGTCAAGGAGAGTGAGGACTGTAGTCTTTCCACCATCCAAAGCAGAGAGAAGGTTGTTGACTACTTTCAAAAGAGCACTTTCAGTACAGTGGCAAGGGCAATATGCAGACTGTACATTGCTAAAAGACTTTGAATTCAGATGAGATACAAGTTGGGATAGAACAACTTTTTCTAAGATTTTTGACATGAACCACATCCCTACAACAAAGGAAGGTCATACCTGGCATCATGAAACATATGAACTACAACTTTATCTTAAGATTAGGTTACTATGACCTATTTTCAACATTTCACTTTTGTTCAGTATGATATTTTTGCCATTATTGCTGTACTCCTGAAACCAGGTGATTTCTCTCTTAGTACCACAACAGTGGCATATAGTTCACATTTTACTGTCTTCAGTTAATTGGTTGCATTTAGCTCATGACAACACCAATATTTGTTATATCTATCCTCCTTAAAATCATGAACCTTGGTAAATTCTATATCCTTTCTGCCAGAAGTCACTGTAACCTACATTTTATGCTTGGGGAATTTATTAACATTTTGTGTTAAAAGTCCATTCCTGTTTTTGCTTTTTGTGTTCCAGTCATGAAATTTCATGTTTGCAATGGTTACTGGAGACTAGTGAAAGTAGAGATGAGCTATATAATATTTCATTACACTAGCATTTGACATGTTCAAGCAGGAATACAGTGGGGGGGGGCTACATATTTTTATTTTCCCTCAGAGATTTAATATACAGTCTACAGCATTGACATCTCTTTTCAGTCATTCTAAACAGCCTATGGAACATTGTATTCTTAGACCCGCTCACTTCATGTATGTTTTGTTAATAATTGTAAATGTACTGATAGACTACATACATACATACATACATACATACATACATACATACATACATACATACATACATACATACATACATACATACATACATACATACATACATACATACATACATACATACATACATTTAAGGTTAAAGAAGTATATTTATTTCAAAATCAAGTCTGTGGGACTTGCTTTCACAGTTCCATCTCTGTTGCAGGCATACACAAGTCAGTTTGTCTCCCTTGTCATGTTTGGACTTATGATGTGTGAGGACAGAATCTCAATGCAAGAAAGGAGGAGAGAAATCATACAGGGACTTAAAAAGATGCCACGTAAGAGTTACACTAAAATGTGCTTATTTTCTGTAATTAATGTTTAAATTTCTTTATGCTCAAGGTGACAGACTAACATTGCAGTGTAAATGTAGTATCCTTCACAAAGTAATATAGAGGATATAATTATCCATTAATCAGAATATCAAGTTGAGAGGAATGGAAGAGTCAGTGCATTGTATCTCTGTTGGTATTATCAGTAGAATTTGATACTTTGTGATATATTGTTATATCTGAAGACTGCCAATCTGGTTTTGTATGAACACCTGTTCATTCAATTGTTTGTCCATTATTTACAGTTTTTGTGTACAACAACATTACTTACTTTTGAAATGTGGTGCTAAACTTCTGTTGCATTTTAATTATGAGAGTGTTCATATCTTTCAGTCGGATTTGTTTTGATATGCAGTCCATAAGAATATCAGGTCATGGCTTTGTCTCTTCATCTGTCGGTTAAAAATGCAGTTTATACTTCCACTTTACATACCTTCACCAAACCTTGAAGTAGGTATGATATGTATCCATGGTCACTAAACCAAGAAATTAAAATGGTTTCTGTGCCAAAGTTGAATTTTTATGATCTTATGTATATGCTGCCTTAAATAAGATAAAGAAACCTGTTGATTGGTTGGTGGATTGTGGTTGAAGGGTCAGAGGTCAAATTGAAGGTTACTATAGCCAACAAAATTAAAATATTTTATGTATAGTTAAAGAAGTTCTGCAGAAGATATCATCACCAAACTGTTACTGATGTGTTGAACCTATATGAATCGGACACAGTTTTGGTTTGGGCCCATAGTTAAGGTTCAGTATATTTTGTAAAGATTTTGCATGTATGATATAGTGAAGCTTTATTATAGCGAGGATCACTGTTGAGGCAGAAAATTTCTCTGGAACTCTTGTGAATTATTATGTCACTTGTAGTGTGTTTTGACAGTTTTACCTCTAGTTACTCATATTTTTCCTGCTCTATCTTTCAGAAATGATCAAAGAAGTTTTGAGTTTGGATGGGGAGATTGCCAAACTGGCCAGTGAACTGTATGAGCAAAAGTCCCTTCTTATCATGGGGAGGGGTTACAACTATGCCACCTGCCTGGAAGGTGCACTGGTATGTTAGAGTGACTTGGACATTGAGTTTTTTACTTTTCTTCTTTCTCTACATTTCACCTGTAGGAGTAAATCTTGTTATATGTAATTAACCCTTTCATCACTAAGTAACTTTGTAGGCATAGATTCCTCAACACTAAGTAACTTTGGAGTTGTAAAGCAAAATGACTTGTGGACTTTGAAACAACATAACTTTGCCAATGTTAAAGATATCTGGCTGGATTAGGTGTCAAAATCATTGTTAAAAATTAAATTTTATGACTAATTCATTAAAGTGTACATATCTATTACAACTGTTAAAATGCAGGTGCAAACAGGTAACACAACAGGTAAAATACAAGTAATTATTTTATTACCTCTTAGAAAACTTAGAAAGTTCTCAAAACGTGTTCAATTGACTTTAGATGTACTAGTGAATAATCACAGTAACAACATAAGTCTTTCTTTCATGGTGTCCATAATATATAAAATTGTATAAAATGAACCAAAATGATCTCCAAGGTGAGATCTGTCCACACACCTATTATCTTCTCTGCCACGTTTGATCGTCGCATTTAAGTTCATTAAACGGACAATTTTTCCAAAAACTTCATCTGAATAGAATATTTAAAAAAAATCTGAAGCTTTCCTGGAGCCATATAACTCTCGGGTGTGCCCAACTCTGTCAGAAAACTGAAACAAATCTCTTCGGTTTTCGGGCTTCGTCCAAAAAAAAAACAAAACACGTGGAACGTACAATTCCTCTGGTTCAAAACCTTCAAAGTCATCTTCATCATTATCACTGTCACCCACAAGTGCATTCCATTTTTTCTCCATACGTCTTCTCTCATTTTCATCCAAAGTTACTAGGTCAAAATTATTTAAATCCTCCGAAAACTCTCCTCTAAATTTCCCTCAAACGCCGTCATTTTGGATACAAATTTCAGCATTCGGAAAACACGTTAAAAGTTCCTACTTTGTTAGTTATTTCTAGTTGTATGCAAGCTAAACTCACGAGATCATCCAAATATAACATTTACATTACCAGATAGAAGTTATTAGAGGTACCCCGAAAGATATTTAGTTGGGTACTATAATGTTAAAGAAGAACACTGAACCAGACTGAAAAGTCGGTCCATAGTGTTGATGAATATAGTTCCCCTGGAACGGTTAAGTGGTCTTCCATGATGAAAGGGTTAAGGCAGTTGTCAAGTCAATATATTTTAAGATTTGCAGCTGAAGTTTTTTCCTGCTGTCAAAAATTAAGGACAGAAGTTATTGTTTAATTTACCATAGAGTTATGTTTGCAGGTTTTTCTTTTGTGTTGATGAGATTTTGTCTCCGAATAATTAAATAAAAGCGGTAAGCTCACAAATAAGGTGATGCTTTAGAGACATATATAATTGTTAGAAAATAGAACTTCTGATCTATGGTAATAAAAATTAAAACATTAGTCAACTTCTTCTGAATATTTGATACAATCAGTGTTTCTGAAAAGCATAAATAGATTCCATATGCCTTAGTTGTGGAGCTAATCTGATAATTGGGCGCATGGTTTTTACACATCTAGTACACAACATTATCTCCAGAATCTGATTTTCTAGCTGCATGTCCATCAAACAAAATAAAATTTACATCCACAATTATGAAATGAAAGTCTGATATAAAATTAAATGTAAATTTTATGTAATATGTTGGTAGTTATGTTTTTTTTTCTTAGTTATTCATGTAACATTTCAGTTATTGCAGACAAGTTTGTCTGCAGCACATGTGAACCATTTCAAGCAATTTACAGTATCCTGCAGCTTTAGTTCGTAACTGTTGTTACCAAGTTTGTATTTTAAGCAGTACAAGATGAGATCCATCTTTAAAAGAGTGTAAGACGAGAGCTGATAAATTCATTCATCACCTTAGAAAACATTCTGTCAGTAATGTTGACCATTTGCTAATTTTATAAATTGTATTCCTTCAATTGATACTGTAACAATACTTTTACTCGGCAGAAAATCAAGGAGTTGACATACATGCACTCAGAGGGCATCATGGCTGGGGAGCTGAAACATGGACCCTTGGCCCTTGTAGACAAATCTATGCCTATGCTGATGATTGTCTGCCGAGACAAAGTCTACTCTGTAAGTTTCCTTGTAACGTTCCATATTGTTGCTGTTATTTATTTTTGTGGTATCAATTTTGTGAACTAAGGCCAAGTGAGTTTTGTTTTTTGCATCCATTGTATGTGGTCAGTCATCCTTCATCAATCATTTTTTATCAGTTAAACAACACTTGCATGTTATTACTCTGGAGTCCATATTCCAAATCCATTTCCAATCAAATTCAAAAGATAGGTTTATATTATCAAAATTTCCAATGAGTTTGATAATGAGCGTGATCCATGCTTATTAATAAGGTGATCTTGTATCGAATTGGGTCATTTTTGTTGCCACTGTTGAAGCCATATTTTGATAATTTTTCAGGTTTTTGCTAAACTTGATGCCCTCTACATCTGGGCTATAATTTTTCATCCAATTTATGTATTAGTAAAAAGCTCATCTGCCCTTGTCATCTTGAAAGGGCAAACAAGATATGTGAAGGGGCATAACTCAAATTTGGTCTTGAGAAGAAATGATTAATCAGAGTTATGTTCCTTAGTATAGTTGGACACCTTCTGTGTATCTTTTTAAACAATCCAAAATCATTTCAATAGAAAATGCTCATGAAGAGTAATTGTAATATTTCATTAATTATTAAATCAGTTTTCTGTTTAGAGATGAGCAGGAAGGACTTTAATAATTTATGATTGAGATTGCAGTAATTACAGTCACTTACAGTCATACAAAAGAAGAAAGATAATTGGGATTATCTCACAAGTTATATTCATCCCTTGGATCCTATTTAATGTAATATTACATGAATCCTACAAGCTTTCATTATTCTTAATACATTGACTGACAAGTTACATTTCATGACTACTTCATTTTGTGCACTTTCATCAGATAGGAAAAAGATGGTCATAAATTGCTATTAATTTTTTGTTGGATCTTTAAAATTGTGGTTTGAAGTACCGGAAGAATCTACAAAAGATGGTTCAATGAATTTTCATTTGTTCAATCCTTCTTACAGCATACTTGCCAGTTTTTCTATGTTCCCTTTGCAGCATGATTTTATTCTCAAAGTGCTTTGTACAGCATGCTTTTTATTCTCATAGTGCACTTTGCAGCATGCTTGTTAAATTCAAAGTGCCCTTAATGGCATGTTAGTCAGTTTCTCTTATTGCCCTATTCAGCATACTTGTCAATTTCATTATAGATGTTCTGATAAATTAAAAGCTCAGAACAAGTGAAATGAAAGAGGTAGCAGTGATAGAACTCAACTAAGACATTATAATGGGATCTGTGTCCATATTTACATTATACAAAGGGAATTAGTATAGTTAATAAAATTTAGGGACCACTTAACCAGTATGCTTTGAAGTCCAAAAATCTTTAACATCCAGCCCCTTTCCTGCTAACATAGGACCTTTCTTTCTTTGACCCATCAACCTTCATATTTTACCTGAAACATAAAAAAACTTGCTAAAATATTAAAGGTCAATTTAATTTTTGTCTTGAGGCTGGTACTTATTTTGGTTATTTATAACTTTATTGTACAATATTGTATTCTGAGCATGCCCAAAAATAGCATCATGTTTTTTATTGAAGAAACCATGATCTAGAAATATTTTTTCCACATAAATTAAACTGTTAGGAAAGTCAGTATTTTATGAACTATAGATGTAGAATTAAAAGCATGAAAAATTAGGCTTTTGGCAACTTCAGTTTTAAGTAACACATTTACTGACCAAAATAGTAGATCAGCTCTAAATATTTTGTCCATTTGCTTTTTAGAACTTAGTGCTCTTGTGATGTCAGAAATATACCTCAAGTTATTGAAACTTTGGAAGGTCTTTGTCACATTGTTGCTAATATTAAATGATCTATTGTTTTTTCTTTCAGAAATGTATGAATGCACTGCAGCAAGTCAAGTCACGATGTGTAAGATATATTTAATAGTTTTTGACACTATGTTATATAATTAATTTGAGACTTGATAAGGGTGTAGGAGATTGGTTTTGCACAAAGCAGCACTATATTTAGTAGCAAGTAAACAATTGGTCAGCATAATGTAATATTATTGGTCATATTGGTCAAGTACTGAACCAAGGCTGACCAGTATTTCTTTTTAAAGAAAAAGGGTTTTCTGTCAAGAATATATTTGACTTTGTTCATTGAAAGTCTGTACCTTTTACTAAATAATTTGCCTTCCATATGTTTGATCAAATTCATGCAAGTGTTTTGATCTCGCTCATCAGTGCTAATGAACACATACCAGAGTGTGATCAAATGACTGGTTTCATTTTGTAATTGCCAAAGATACCATGCTAGGATCCCAGTCAGTCATAACAGAGTGTCACTGAAATTTATTTCTAATACAGCTTAACTGATACTAAGCTAATACTTGTTGATGATGCCATCCATGTTCATTTTTATAGTTTTTGCAATTATTCACAAAAGATAACTCTGAATAATAAACACATCTTCAGTTTATGATGCTGGCCAGTTGGTCTTGCCAAGAGAAAAACTATAAGAGAGTTAAGTTGTTTTATTTTTGAACACCAAAAATTATCACTCTTCAGTATATGTAGTACAGAGTATGTAATACATTCATAAATTAGCTAGCTCTGTCAATATTAAAACCTTTATTTATATAATCATTTACATGAATGATCATTCTATATCAGTCTCTATCCTTTGTGAATCTACTGAGAAATAAAATTTAAGCTATTCAAAGAGTTTAATAAATTTGTATAATTTGAAAAGAGCACTAATGTATGAGTTTTTATATCATGTGTCAAAAATTCTGATTTATTTAACAAAACTGCAGAATAGTGTAGCGAAATGCCTTTAAATACATTTGGAATGCCATTGACATTATCTCTGTGCCTTACATAATAATTGTAGCATCACAAGGTGTTATTATATATGTTCAATATATCAACTTAAATAACAGTAGTCATGTAATAAAAATCTCTATTTAGTAAATTCATTTTTAAACATTGTGTATCTGTAATGTCAATCCACGATCACAGTCTGGTTGTCGAGGCAGAATTGATCAAATACTAATTGATTTTTCAGGAATTGGTGAATTTATAATCACTCATTTCCAAAAAGGATTTAGATTTGGGGTTTTAACAACACTTTCCAGTGCAAGTTGGGCTGAACATGGTGGCCAGTATAACTGGGGAAAAAACCTGGTATGAACCACTGACCCATGGGAAGCTCCTGGCAAGTTTTCTTACATACCCACATTGACCGAGCCCAAGACTTAACCTGTATAAAGACAGTGTTGAGATGGCAGTGGTCAGTAGATCACAGGGAATGATCAATACATTTTATCCTGATTGATAATACAGTACCAAGTCATGGTTAAATGGAATTTATCTTTTGACAAGGAATTTCAGAAAAGAGAACAAAAGAAACATTACAAAGCCATCATTGCACTGATTGATGCAATGGCAATAGATTTTGTTTCACCAGCCAACAAGCAAGACAAGGATCCCTTTTGTGATTTGCCATTGATGTCACTGTAACTGTTGGCATTGCACAAGAATCAAGTTTTGTATTAATATTTTGTAGCAAAGTTTTCCTGGTGGCACTCCTAAAATTGCTTGTGCAGTTGAGATGCCACATTTCACAGAGCACTTGTATTAATCAATGACCCAAATTGTATTGTTGTTGTTGTTATTGTTGTTATGCACTAAATGCCATTTTTCAGCATATAAAAATAGGTTATACATGGTGGCCAGTATAATTGGTGGATGAAGAACCTGGTAAACTCCCAGTATAAACTGCCAACCCACAGGAAGTTACTGATAAGCTTTCTCACATACCAACCAATGCCAAGCCTGAGACTCAAACCCATGTGGACAGAACTGAGATGGCAATGATCAGCAACGTTGAGCACTTTAGGCCACTCTGTCACCTGGGGTCCCTAGCTTGTATCAGACAGCACCGTTATACTGTATGGTGTAAATACCATGTATCCTCATTTAGCATTTTGTACATGATGACATCATTATAAAATGTGTTGTAAATAATAGATCCCACTATGCAATTAATGCTTAATGTCCCAATTATATAATGTGGGGTAGATAATATATCCCAATGTTCAGTTTGTGCATGATTACCCCATTTCCAGATGTATTGTAATTATATTATCCTATGTTTTTATGCATGATCTGTGCACAATGAACTCCAGAATTAGTGTTTGTTCTTAGAATGTCTAATCATATGTAAAAAGCATGTGTGAATGTTGCAAACCCTGATCCACTGGAGCATTATGTGTGGACTGATATAGGTATATAATAAGGGCGAAAAGTTTGTGGCCATTGAAGATTATAAGTAACTTATCAAAGATAAGTATAAGGTTTGTAGTGATTTTCCACCTTCTGTATTGATGTGTCTATCAAAACAGTACAGTCATCAAGACATCTGTGAATTATTTCACCCATACTATATCCTGTTTGCAACTGGGCATGCTTGATACAGGAGGAGATACAACATGTAGTGCAGCTTGTATTTTACTTCTTTTACTCATCAAATTCATGCCTGGACATTTTTTTAATATGCCACCTGTAAGCAGAGCATATTATGTTATAATGTTGGCCATCCATGCTGGTTACCATTTTAGTTTCAGCAAAATAGCTTTGGTTGTTTCCCATGTACATTTTCCAAAGTTTGTGGTTGACTGGAGATAAGAAAGAAACCTATCCATTCCAGGTCAAAAGGTCAAAGTCACTGTAACAGAAAAAAATAGTTTCTCTACTGTAATTTGAGTTATCCACCATATGCAGATACAATACTTTGTGTATTGCTAGACTTGGGATAAGAAACGACAGTATTGATTATGGAGTTGAAAGATACCCCAGTCTGCCTGCAGTTTCATTCAAGCACTTTCATTCAACACAAATTTCTTTTACTTTACAATCAGATTATACACTGATTGCTAGAGATCTATAACCTCAGGAAGAAATTTCACTGCAGTGGCAATATCTGCATCTATCCAGTGCACAGTGAATCTGTTGCCAAAGCTGAAATAAGACAAAAGATAGTGAGAAAATACATATATTTAAAACTGACAGCAGCTACCTGATGGTTGTAGCCAAAATACTTTAGTAGTATCCCAAATCTTTCAATAACTTTCCTTCAGTATAATTTTTGAGTACTCGGAAGTTGATATTGAAGCTCGGTTTTTGCCACTGATATGCAAGGACATCATTGAAAATATTGAAACATGTAGAAGGGTCATGAGAGAGACATGGTAAAAATTATAATATAAACTGATGTTGACTAGTAGCAGGGAAACCAACACCAAGTTGCCCAGTTGACTAGCATGAAGAAGTAAAATCACTTTACATTTGTTTGATAGATGTCATTTGAATTGTGTTGAATGGTGTTAAAAAAAAATTTCTTTTCAACATTGTGGACAACAAAGTTGCCCATGAACACAAGGACATTGTATTTTTCAGATTTCAATGCTTTCCATTGCTTAAGACATTTTTTTCGTTCACAAAAATCCTGTTATTATCATTTGAATGAAAAGCACAATTTATTAATTAAAAACTTTTTTCTTGAATGTTAGATATAATACTTCCAATCCAACTACATTGCTGTTAATTTATTGAAGTAAAATGCAACAGAGCAATTTTGTCTTTGCTGAAGTCGTAATAAAATAACTGGTCAAAGAAAAAACATTATCACATGAATAACATTTTCTTTATTGAACACTGTCATATTTGTAGTGATTTGATTATGTAGTACATTAGATTAAGATACAGTAAAACCTCATTTGCCTGGAACCTCATTGGAAAAGGATTTTGTTAGAATATTTGGTTGTCTGTAATTAGTATTGTGTATCTATGTAAGCATTGTTCTAATTGGATGCATGCAAAAAAATTTCATTTATAATATAATTTTTGCCTATAGATCAGCTTATGAGCCTTAAGTAGGTGGGGAAATGCCAAGAAATAGACAACATTGCAACCTATGTTAAACCTTTATTTGTAAAGGAAATAAATCACTATTAGTAAATAAAAAATAGCATGTAATAGCAATAAACATTAATAAATGTTATTTTAAAAACAAGTTGCTATATTTTTATTCGAGTACCCAAGGGAAAAAATCTTGCTGGAATAAAATTATACAGAATTCTTTATTTGAAAATATAAATATGGCAGAAAGGCCATAATAGTGTCATTCAATCAGTGAGAACAAAATATGTACCCAGGTAACAATCTATTGGTTCATATGATGCAAAATATCCAGGGAGGTTTCAATTCCAAATAAGTGATGTATTACTGTATATGAATAATTGCTGACATGTAATTTATGACCTTGATATACTGCCTCTTTAAAGGTACTGATGATTTAATGCTTTAAATACTACTTATTGAGAGGTGCTGATGGATAGGGACTAATAAAATACTGTGTGTAATAGTTACACATTCAAGATGTTTAATATCAGTGAAGTGCACATTGATGCAATTGACAAGTTCTACATAGAAAGACCTTAATGTAGCTAATCACTATCAAGCAATGTTCAAGTTTTTATTAGTCTTTTATTCATGTTTTTCCTTGAAATTATAGAAGAAATAATTACACTTCCTATAAAAAATGTAACGAGGTAGTAAGTCAGGGTCATGTTCTGTACTTAGCATGCATTTATATGTAGTGATAATTCTAACATTTGTTATGCATAATAAAATCGTTCATGTTCACCATTATAACTCATTTTATTCCTCTGACAATCCCATTTTAGGGTGAACCAATTATATTATGCAATACTGGCGATGAAGAAACAAAGGCGTTTGCCAAACATAGTATTGAAGTGCCACAAACAATTGATTGTCTTCAAGGCATTTTGACAATCATCCCATTACAACTGCTGTCCTTACATATTGCTGAGCTACGGAAATGTAATGTAAGCATGCTGAATCCATACAGTTGCCGTTTCATAGTTTTACGGCATTGGTTGCCAAGGAAATTTATGCCAACATCTTCATTTTTCAGAATTTTTGTCATTGCATTAATCAGATTTTGTTTAGATTAATGCCAATATTGCACTGCATTTGTACTCTGCAAAATTGGTATTTTGTTTGTAGTGTGGCTTTTCTAACAGACCATATTCACAACACCACATGTAAAATTATAACTTTGTTTCCTATTTAGATATGGCACACCCAGTGTCTAATGTAAAAACACAAAGATCATGTATTTGCAAAATCTATTAAATGATTTAGAATATTCTGACTTTGATCTGAATCAAAATTTATTATTTATTAAAGTGTTAATTAATAGATGATCATTTAAAATTTTGCACTTCAGGTTTCTGAATATGGGCTGACATTGTGATCACATCAGGGCAATGCTTTATAGCTCGCAACACCAACTTGAATTTAAAAAAATATGAACCTTCTGACTGAAGCTGATGTTGATCATCTAGAATCTTTTGTGGTTTTGCCTTTTTCAGTAAGCATTTCATAGGACAATACAGTGATCATCTCTCTAGATAGGCCACCACCTGACAAGAGGATATCTTGTCCTTCGCATAGAAAAGACACACATTTCTATCATTTTACTACACTACTACTGTCCACTTACATGGTGAGTTGTTTTATTGCAGAAGGTGTGGCCTTTATTAATGGAGCACTGTATTGTTCACCATATTAAAATGCATGGCTAGTTCAAATTAAAAATTTATATATTTATTGCCACTTTATTGATAACTTTAAATCCCAGTCTTTCTCTTTTGAGTTTCTTTGTCAGACTGGTTCAGTGTTGTGTGTTGCGGTTGACATGTTCACAGTTCTTGTACCTGATATCTAATTCTTGTATTCACCTAGCACCAGTCTAGCAAAAAATGATTGGGCTTTTGTGAGAGAAAATTCATGGATTATCATTATTTTGCTATGCAAATTACAAAATCTTGTGTAATATTTTCATATATATATATATATATATATATATATATATATATATATATATATATATATATATATATCCAAAACAGCATTTAACATCAGCAAAAAAATAGTCTTGTAAACTACTTGTCAGTTTTGATTTGATGACAAACTGTTAACAAATAAAATGTGTTACTATTTACTGTATATAACATACACAAGATGATGAAAAAATGACTAGGATGTTCATGAATTGATTTCACAGAAGTTTGATTTGTTTTGCTTGCTTGTGATGTATGCACCATTCAGCTCTATAGTGGCTTGTAGTAGCACTTCCGCTAACCCCTTCATATTCCATCCTTTTCAACTGAGTGTTCATTCATCATCATTATCATCCCAATATGCCCATTATGTAACAATCTCCATTATAGGGTCGCCCCATTTTATTATGCACCAAAGGTGATGAGGAGACCAAACAGTATGCATATAAATCGGTGGAAGTTCCCCTTACTGTGGACTGTCTCCAGGGTATACTGACTGTCATTCCTATGCAGCTGCTTTCCTACCATATTGCCCAACTCAAAGGATATGACGTAAGATTTGTACTAGTACGGTTTGTTGTCGAGCCCAATTTAGTGAGAAGCTGAGCATAGCAGTCACTTTTCCACTACTCTCAGGAAGAGTTTCTTTAGATATTGGTTAAAGGTTTCATTGGCATTTATTTCTTAACCTCAATGAAAGAGTCCATAATACTTTGGATCGCTAACAATGAAGCTAAGACAATTAATTCAACAACTAGCCTCTTTTACCTTGGAGTAGAGGTCAAGGTCACAGAAAATTTCATTTTGGTAACAGTTTATTTTCATTTGCTAATTATTTTCTAAACTACTTATTAGATTATCATCATACTTGGCATTAATCATTATAAAACTAAGACAATTCATCCTGTAATCTGTGTGCTTGCCTCTTTCACCTTGGAATCAAGGACACACAAAATTGACATTAAGGTTTGGTTAGAGTATATCATTTGATTATAGTTCTGAAACTCAATGATGGATTTTTTTGTTCAAACTTGAGATGAACCTATTAGGAAACTAACACAATTCGTTCTGTTTGATTCTCTCTTTCTTTGATCTTGGTGTTGAGGTCACACATGGAAAATTTGAAAGAAAGCTTTTGGTTTTTTAATATGATTGCATTTCATAAATCCCTTATTGATTTTGTTCATAAGTCATTATGATGCTAAGACCATTTATTCTGCAACAATTACACTAATTTTTTTCATTTTACATCAATGCGTAGATTGTGGGCTCGACATGCATGCCCTGGCCTTTATAATTATCTCCCCTGACTAGACAGCCATACTTGGTTATTTCCATTTACATCTCACATCTCAGGTAAGAAGCAAAGTCAGCAACATACAGTTGAGTCAAGCTACATACTATTAGGTTTCAAGCTTATTTTTTCAGATCTCTGGATGTTCAAGATGTTAAGATTCTACAATGTGTATGCTTGTACACATGTGCATGCCTTCATGCACACATTACATATATGTGTATATTTGTTTCCAGTAGGAATTGAACCTCTGTCACAATGGAATACACAGAACCACTTGGCCATTGGGAATTTAAGACCTTAATCTGAAATAGTGCAAAACTACAAATACTGTACATACTTCTTTACAAGTCAATTCCAACTGCAAATAACATAGACCCTGAGCCATTGTCCCATAATTGGCCTGCATAACAGGGTCTTATGTTCTTTGTTCTACTGATCATTCCTAAAAAACTGCACAGACCCATATCTGCCAGTGCATTATGCAATGGCAGATCCTGGTCTGTGCAGTTTGCAGTTGGACTTGTGAGTATATATATGGTATAACCCTCAGTTAAGTGTTTTTTTGTTACATACAACATGATCTCAAGTCACAGGATATATTTGCCATGATAATTGTTTTAATTCATATTAGTGCTGGTAGATGGTAGATGAAAAAAAGTGTCATATATATTTTGTTTACTAGAATGGGTGCTGCTGTTATCCATATCTAATAAAGAGAACATATTTTAAAGACTATTTTTAGCCTACTTATCATTTGAATATTTTTCAGTAATGTCTTTCTGATCATTTTTTTCAGTATAGTGGCTATCCTTTTTCATTGAAAGATTAGTACAAACTTCCTATTATTTTCATTTAAACATAAATATTTTGAGAAGTTGCTTTGGGCAATGACCATTAAAACAATTTTTGTAATGAGATAATCATCCAAAAGAATCTAGGATCTCTCTTTCAGGATTGGTTTACAGTTTTTTATTTACAATTGTCCTTTGAAATTCTCCCTAAGACACATTAATATTAGAAAAATAAACACCAATAACTTTAAATCCAGCCTTTCTAAAAAAAACTAATATTAATCTTTTCTGTCTGAATATCATATAGAAAAAGAGAAAAACTCTTATTCTTTATTCCCTTTGGCACTGATTTTAAGCATTTGGTTGGTACTATCAGCATAATCCTACAGGACCACCATGTATACTATGATTTCAACCCATCCATCCAGAAAGTTGGTATACTGGTGTGTAGGAAGATTTTTTTTGATAAATATGATAAACATTATTTTTTACTTTTGTGAACTAGGGTTTTTTTTCTTAACTTTGCTCCTATAGAGTAGCATTGGTGCATGTTTATTGTTGTTTTTCATGCTTACTATATATATATATATATATATATATATATATATATATATATATATATATATATATATATATATATATATATATATATATATATATATATATATATATATATATATAAAGAATACAAATCATATGGCAAATAACAAAACAACCCTTTCAAGCCTACTGGATCCACCAAGGGATCACGTGTGTCAGGGATTGATTAAACATACATACATACATAAATTGATTATACATACATACATACATATATACATACATACATACATACATACATACATACATACATACATACATACATACATACATACATACATACATACATACATACATATATACATCCATACATACATACATTCGTTTAAATAATTAGTATTGTTATTGTAATATGTAAAAAAAATTTGGTTGTTAATCTTAGTTAAACAATGATGATAAAATGCATTAAGTGTACAAAATTCAAAGCCCAGAAGCATGCAGAAATGTCTGAAGTCTTGTACAGAGCAGTGTAACATCTTAAGTCTTGACCCATGGATACCACATTTGGTAACATAATAGAGAATATTTTCAGCACACACACCCCAACTGAGACAATTACATCTGGTGAATTAGAACAAGGGATTGCATTGCCAAGTCATGAATTCTTCCCAGACCCTGTTAGAACTGCAGATGCATAGAGTAACACAGGAAATGATGATGCAGTTGCCAGGTTTTGTACAGTTTTTGGCTTTATGTCCATTTCAAACCTCAATGGATATTTGTAATTTGGCGGAGTGAACCCCCAATATCTAGGTCACCCAGTGAGTACAAGTCCCTCCACATATCCGAGTCATGGTGATCAACTTCATTATTCTTTTATGCTGTATGATGCCATTCCAGCTACCTACTAGCCTCTCAAGATGGCCAGCCAAAAGGGTTTACCTTATTGCCCATGGACTGAAGTCTAATCACTTTGATGAGCATTGCAACATACTGGCCAATACTGCACTGGTCTGTGGAACCAAACAGGGATCAGACTAACCAATTGTCCATTTTACCTTCTGCATGGACAATTCCAGAGCATCCATTAAACTAACAGCCATGCATACTATCCAGTTGGAAATCCATCCTATTTGTGGCTCACACCCACAAAATGTGGAGATAACCTTGATGCCATAACACTCTCCAGTCCCACTATAGAATAGACTGAGTTTTAAGGCCTGCCATGGGCAACCATGAGCCAGGCCTAGATGATAAAGGCATCAGTCAGCTTGGAAATTGAGAATGAACATCCTCCTTAAGCTAAGGAAATTAGACAATCAGATAAAATCTGTAATCCAGACCTTTCTGATGCATTCTTCTTGGTAAGTCAGCTACCAGTAACATTTTTGTTAAGATGGTATAGAACGCATTTGGACACAACACCAAGCTTTCAACATTAAACAAGAATATTGTGGGAGTGAATATGACTGCCCTGCTGTTGTACAAGGTGAACAAGAATGCTTTTTATGTGACCATGAAACTCATGCATAATTTCAGGGCAACATCTTCAATGTCTGTTCATTGTCATGCAAATAAACAGTGATCATGCTTGGGAATCTATAGCTAGGATCAGAAAGGTCATTAACAACTGTGCACAGCATTCTCAGCCTCAAGTTGCATCATTCCTTGGTTTCCATGCCACACCCTTTGTGTTGCTGTTGCTGTCTGGTGGAAGGATAAAGAATATGAGGAGGCAGTTGGCACAGGAGCTGATCCCTTCAACTGGCCATGCATCATGCACAAATTATCTGGTTGAATCAGTCTCAGCCTCAGTGGGGAGGACATGTTGGCAAAGAAATAAGAAGCTGAATACTGCCAGCAAAAGTTGGATCTCAATACCTTCCTAGCCATTTGTTCATCTGGGCATGGAGTTTATAACCAATCTCAACATCATCCATCTCCTTTATGTATGCATTACAAATTCTGGAACTTGCAGACTCAGTTTCCAAATCGGAGTTGTTTACAGCAAGAGAGTTTATGTAGATCCTTGGTTTACTTAATGTGGCACTTTCAAGGTGTACAAGGGAAAGTGGTGTGTGTTCAGGGACTGATGCAAAGTCAGCAACATCAGTCCATTGAAGTTCATTAGTCATTCAGTTGACTGTTTTATTCCTCTGGCTGTTTGGGGAAAGAAAAAAATTAACCCCAGTTACTATCAAGGGTTACCACTCCATGATTTCCAACACTTTCAGGCATCATAGCAGATAGGATATTGGTCATGATTAAGATCTGTCAGACCTGAGTGCCAGTTTTAATTTGAATTGATCAAAATCTCTCATCCTTTTTTCTAAATGGAACATTGTGGGTTTTGACATGGTTCAATTTAAGATCCATTGAGACTTTTAGTCAAAACCTCACTGAAAAGTTAGCCTTAGTTTTGGCCTGAAGAGTGAGTTAACATGCTCTCTTAATGGGTCTATGTAATGATTTGGATTTTTAACATAGCTTTAACAATTTATCAGTCACATTGCTCTGATGGCCTGCACTTGGGCATCATGTGCCCAACATGTAGCATCATGTCCCACCCAGTCACATTATCCTGACCCATTCTAATTCTAATGCTGAGCACAGGTGAGTCAGCTGATAGCACCAGGTGAGTCAGCTGATAGCACCATTTTCCTAAGTCTTTGGTATGACTCAACCAGGGTTTGAACCTGTGACCTTCAGCATCCAAGGCAGATGCTCAAACCACTTCTGCCACCAAAATGGTCCCCTTCTTAATGGACCCAAACTATCTTTAGTTTAGATCAGATGCCTCTGTGGTCCTAATGATGCAGCCAGGCATTGTATCTAAGACTTGGTTGCTGTAATTAGGCAATCAAAGTCAGCATGTGCTTGCGCTCTTCAACAGATACATTGAGTAAAGTGATCGGGCTGTGAAGCTTTACTTGAATCTCACAAAAGTCATGGAACACAGAAGCATCTATTTCATATGTTGAAGGCTGGAAATATTATATTGCCTTCAAGCCCAATTATCAAGACTTAAGTGGGTTACATGTTTGGCATAGTCTGAAGTACAAAAATCAGATTCACTTCATGAATATTTCAGTTCATGAGATTAGAATGATGACTGCAAGCCTTGCTTTGGAATGTAACCTTTTGAACAGAGACATAACCTCTAGCTGACACATACAGTCCAACCTATCTTCAGAATCTGGCTAAGAATTGATAATTTTAATCTGGTTGATCCAGTGACTTCTGCCCAGATGACCACCATACTCAGTGGAGATTATCATACCCTTCTCATAAATAGTAGTTTTGCACTGTAATTGTTTTCACCTTGGAAATTTATTAGCAAGAAGAGTTTATAACATTTCTTCTGAGCTGTGTGTAGTTGTCACAAATCACATCCATCCAACCATTCTTCCCTTTGTATAGGTGTGATACTTAGCAGTTATTATCTATTCTTCTAATATTTATGTGTTCAGGGGATGTATCCAAAGTTAAGTGTATATTATATATCTGTAAAGAATACTTACCTGACCACATTATAATAAAACCCTCCCCATGATCATCTGAGATAAAATTGGCACCCCCTAGCAGTAGCTATTGGGAGGTAATGGCTACAAGTTATTATATGTGAGAAAGCTTGCCAGTAGCATGGGTCGGTGGTTCTTTCCAGTGATTTCCCGGTTTCTTCCTCCACCATTAATGCTGGCCGCCATGAATAGCCTATCGTGTGCTGAAAAATGGTGTTAAGCCCATCAACCAACCAATCAACCAACAAGTTATTTTCCTTGGTCTATGAGACAGAAAAGATGACTTTTCATCATCTTGGGAGGGCTGGAATGGAAAGTAGCAGAGTTTATCTTCCCAATGTTAATGTGATTAAGTGTGTATTCTTGGAGGAAAAAAATTTACTAAAACAATCTGATTTAATGAATAATAATTTTCAGAAGATAAAACATGAACAGAGCAGTAAAACAGTATACTTTCTTGACATATGGTTCCTTCTATTGATCTCCCTTTTATGCTTTATTTTTAAAATTATCATCATCATACAGTCACTGCACTTCATTGATCAGTGCTAAGATTCATAATGTTGTTGTGTTGGCTTATGCTTTCTTGCTAGGTGATCATCAGTTTCACCACTTTTAACCATCCATTTTTAAAATGTTTTGAAAACACAGATGTAAACCAAGTTTGCATTTTATTAATACTAAAAAACCCAAACTTAATATGTTGATATATAATTCTTGAATTATTTATAAAAAGAAAAACATTTTAATTAACATTGCAGTGGTCCTTCACCTAGAAGGTCAACAGTATAACTGTTCTTAACACATATATGGTCATAGATCACATTAACTTGTTTATTCCTAGTATCTCATTTATGTGTCATGAGGTAGCACTCTTGTTCTGAACTCTAGTTAAAGAACCAGAGTTTGACTGGTTTTAGACCTCCTTCAGTTTGATCCAAATCAGTTCTGTTCAAACAGCACATAGATGAACAGTCATTTAAAAGAAGTAGGGTAAGTTTGAGATTTGAAGAAAATGTTGATCATGACTTGAATATCTCAGCCTTTGGCAGATTAAAAATTTCCAGAATTAAATGTACTTGGATGCAGTAAGTAATAACAAGTAATACATGTTTTCTGTCATCATTTCAGGCGAAAATAAAAATATTCTCACAAGGACCACAAGCTAAATTGATTAAATGATCCTTTGTCAATGCATTTATTTTATTTTGCTTAAGTTCTTTGCTCTCTGCCCATCCATGGTGTTCAAACCATTCTCTGTATTTACCAAATACTTTAATAAATATTTTAAGAGTGAGAAAAATGAATCCACAGATAATCCTCTTCTGAATTTATTATTAAATATACCTTAATTTCATTGCTTATTTGCACAATTACAAAACATTTACTGAACCTCCATAAGTATAAGGCTTCCATGCTTACACATCTCATGCAGGCTTCCATAAACAGTGGACTGTATGTCACAAATTCAATTAACAGGCTCTTATTCTAAATCTCACATTGAAGGAATATAAACCCTGATTTCCTATTTGCTGTGAATGCTTATACTGAGTAGTTGATAGTTAAGGATATGTCTAATGCTGTACCAATTTACTTTTGGAAATGTTAGAAAAATCACAGAAAATAAAAATATTAAACTATAGTAAATAATGGAGATTCTAAAACCTATACATTAGTCTACAGATTGACTTTTGCTTTAAAAATTAATTGTTGCTAGATAAGTTGGTTTAATGTGTAAACATTTAAGTTTTTATACAAAATTAATTTATATCAAAATTAAATCCAAAATTTCTAACAGTTATCAGAATTTGATGTCACTTTCAACAGTCATTTTATTGTATAACTGGAATGGACTAACATCACAGACACAGACAATTATTGCTTTCACAGGTGAAGAGTTTAAAAAATATCAGCATCTGGTGCTTGGGAAAGGTCAACAGCAGTAGTGGTTTTGGTGTGGCTATTGTTTATAGAATCAAAATCTACTGTATAAAGTATAAATAATTAGTAAACTGATGGAGAGTGTGTGTAGTCAGCATAACTTGAGCATGGGTGATGGTTTGAAGATATTGCTAGTGTTAAGAAGACTTTGTAACCTTGTCTGTTTATTCAACTTTTTTTATCATATATAAAAAGAGGGATGATTTGGGGGATATTTGTTGTTTTTTTTTAAAAAATTTTATGCAGAGAACAGAAAAATGAGTTATTTTCTTTGGGTTCAATTAATTTATTAAACAATCTGAACAGAAATTTGTGTTTAAAATATCTTGTATATATATTTTGTAATTTAGATGAGGTATCGTTGTCATTTCATATTAAGCAAAGTAATTTTAGAATTCAAAAGCCTTGCAAATTAAAGATTTTATTTGTATATTGTAATTCTCTCATGATAAGCACACAGTTGATTATTTGCCCAAAAAATCACTAAATCATAAAACAAATTATTTGAAAATAATTGAATCAGTCATATCAGAGAATGTCATAATAATAATAATAATAATAATAATAATAATAATAATAATAATAATAATAATAATAATAATAATAATAATAATAATAATAATAACAACAACAATAACAACAACAAAAAAGTCATTTGCATTGGTGTGGGACAGAGAAATCTCTCCCAAGGTTTAGAATTTGTGAGTCGGAATGAGGCTTTGCTGAGATTCTCTTCTCTGAGGTGGGATTTCCATATCAGTGCATATGATGATTTTTCTATATCATTTCTCACTATGGAAACATATTGGTAGAGATTTATCAGACATCCAGGCTTATCTTAGGAGAAAGACGGTAATAAAGATAGGAGTTTCCCAATACTAAATATACAAAAATGGATTTCAATTAGTTTGCAAATCTTCCTGTTGCTTTGATATGTTGTCATTTCACATGTGAAAGAAATTATTGCTGTTCAAGCCAAGGTGGACACATTCACAATTTAAATGCATGTACTACCGAAAATATTTTTTTTTTAAATTAAGGCTTGAAATATTGCTTACTAGTACTTACTGCCTCTTGGAAATGGCAAGATAGATAAGTGTGCAGTAACAATAGTGGCCATGGTAATATCTTTGAAAAAAAGTCACCAAGAAAACTTAATTGTATAATCTACTAATTTAGTCCTGGAGAATTCTAAACTGTTGATGAATGACTTGTTAATATTATCATTATAAATTAAGGTTCTTTTATCATATTAATTCTGTTGAATAAATAAAGGTAGTAATAACCATTTTATCATAAGAAATAGTTAAAAGTTATTAAAACTTAAAAAATGAATCTTCTAACACATGAATTTCTTTTAAAATCATAATACAGATAAAGAATATTTTTTTATGTGCATTTTTTAAGTATTTCATTTCAAATGTGACCTCCAAGAAAAGCCAGTTGAATACTTGACAATTTTTAACATTTTTTTTTAAACAAGAAAGAAATAGCAATGTTTTACAAAATTATTCACTGTAACTTGGATTTTATACGCTGGTGATGAGACAATTTTTTTAATTGATTTTAATATACACGAGATTAAAAACATTTGTAGGGGATTTAACATTACTGTGTTATAAGGACTAGCATATTTTTTTTTACTAACTTTTTGTGTGAATTTTATTCTTTTTAGGTTGACCAACCCAGAAATCTGGCAAAGAGTGTTACTGTTCAATGATTTGCAGTTTATACACAGTAAGCATAATTAGATTATCTCCCTTCAGTACAGCTGAACCTGGCATATCCAAACATTACCCAAATTACTGGTTCAGCTGAACAATATGCATGTACCCCAATCGGAACATTCTTGCCTCCTTCCATTGAAAGTTGAACAAATTTGATTGAATTCCCAGCTTGATGTGAGTTGAATAACTTAGACTCTAAATATCTAGCTGGTGTGCAAAGAATAGATCAGCATGCAAAGAGAATAATTCAAAATAACATTGATGTTTCAGCCATTATTGACTACTTACACTTTTATATTTTGTCTAGCTTGTCTTAGTAGAAGATCAATTTGGTGATTACTTGCCTGTCTGTATTTACATTGTGTATATCTCTTTATCTGTCCATCTACATCCTATATTAACCTCAGTGCTAAAATTTCTTTTTGGTCATTTTCTCTAGTACACCAGGCCACAGAGTCATGCTACTCACTAAATGGATCTTTGTGTATACAATGCCAATTTACCAAAAAGCTGGTAGGGGAGCATTAGTTGATGTTAATGTTTTTTTGCAACTTTTCAGTGAAGAAAGAGAAATTTTAAGAAAACATTCATATAAAAAAAACACAAAACATCTGCTTATGTAACTAGCATATGGTTGGTTTTTGAAAAATCCTTAAATTTATGTGTTGCTTTAAAAACTCCTTGAATTCACAAAGCATTGGTTTTATCCTTTACTTTAGTGGCTCAGTTGTGTGTTTTTCTTTTAATTTTGTACCCAATTATGCAGTGATAAAGCAAAGTACCTGTAACAAGTAGAAAATTCATTTTCTGTTAGAAAGAATATAATCCTTGAAAACTTTTAATCAGTGGTAAAAAAATTCATTAGTCTTTAAAGAATATATCCAGGCCTACATGACCAATAGATTATTCTTGACATATCATTAAGTGACTGTGATGTCAGAAAATTATTATGATAAGATAGGTAAAGTCAGCATGAGAGCAGTTCAAAATGACCACTATATCCATTTATTCCTGCATGTGATGTAAAATGTCGATAAGCATGAAGGTGTTTCAAAGTGGCCACTATATCCATCTAAGGTATTGATCTTGCATTTGAGGCCAAGAATGTTCCAGTTGGTACTGTCTATGCTTGATTATAAGTCTACTCCAACTGCAAACAACAAAGATCCTGATATGTCATAACATAATGTGCCTACAGATTAAGGACCGTGTTGTTTGTTCTACTGATTATTCCTAACAAAATGCACAGACCCAGATCTGCTGGTGCATTATGCAATGGTAGATGTGGACCTGTGCAGTTTGCAGTTGGTCTCGTTTATAAGCAAGTATATATGGTTTTGTCCCAAAAAAAACTTCCATGTATTTGCTGTACATCCAGATTTATTTAAATCCAGGCATTGTTCACATCTTACACGGAGTTTGGATAAATTAGGTTCTACTGTATATAAAACTGTATGCATAGGTTTCGTGTAGATAGATGGAGTTGGCCAACAACATGTTACTTAGATTACTATGAAATAATTCCAAAAACTGAAAACAAATTCTGTGTTTATCTGTTGTTAAACCGATGCTTTATGACAAGCCTCAATTTATAACATATTTTGGTAAATATTTAGTAAGGACATCTTTATCTAATAACACATGCATTAACACACACATACACATGCACATTTACTAGGCTAGTGACCCAGTCATGGAACAAATGCAGTAAACTATGCAGTTCAGTTACTTATGATTTGTTATGGTCATTAATTTATTTCTTACAGGTGTAATCAAAAAAGAACATGCCACATTTTTTGCCAGATACTAATCTGTGACATTAATCTTTACAGTGGATCCAGAATAATGTAATCCCTGAGTATACCAGATTGCTTGCAATTGTTGCCACTTTACACAACGAAACCTTTGACATTAAAATTCAGTTTAGAAAAATTTACAGTTTACTGAGGTTTTCATGTGGTGTTTATAATTTTTTTAACGTAGCTTTTTTTTAAAACAATTTCAGTTATTTTTCATGTAAGAAACAGGATTTGATTTGATGGGAATTTGGTTTTTGGTAGCATTCAGAATGTTGAATTAAACACTATTTGTTCCAGATCATTTCCTAAACCATCCCAAATTTGGTAATTACCCCTTATGATGAAATAACAGCTTCTACTGTTGAGTTTTCTTATTGTTACACTGAATACATAACATGGGGAATAATCTTCCATTGAATTGGCTAACATTGTACCAGTAACCTCTTAATCTTTAGAATGTAGCAAACAATGATTAGCACCATTATTACAAACTGACATAAATGTTTTTTAGTTTATGCATAAATCTGATGTGAAAAAGATATTTAAAAAATCACCAATTGAAATATACAAGACCTTGCAAATTCAGATGATTTTCTGTTTTGTGATGAAACAAATGAATCCCTTGCTAACTCACGACAGCTGTCTTTTCTGTAAGCAGGTATGCGAGATCTAACAAAATTTAACTGTTGTAATAAAATCCTCAAAGCTGTGCTATATCAGATTATGACAAATCGGCTGCTAATGTTTGCCTGCAAATCTTTTGTATGTTCAGTCTCCACTTTTGTAAGCTCATTATGTAACATCTATACTAAAAGTAATGAATTAAAAGTTTATCAAAAATAATCAAGAAAATTTAACTTAAAAACACATTCTGTGCTTTCTATTTAGAATGTAATCCCAGTTATTCTAGAGTGTTTTGGGATCATTTTTTAACAACAGTTTAAATAAAGTTACATTAGTATACAGTAAAAGGGAATAATTTTCTTGATCTCAAGAACTCATGCCATTTAGTCGCTTGGTGGCAGTTACACATGCATAATGAAAATGGCTATTGCATCCATTTTATAAATGGTTTCTATGGTTATAGGTGGTGAAAAATGATCTTCCTTTATTTTATTTTTTTGCCAGAGTTAACAGATTGTGAGACATAAGTGAAACCAGCAGCAACAGCAGCATCCATCACAGCATTAGTTTTAAAAGCAATTTTATTGCAGTTTTCATGGGCATGAGTGTTTTGCTGAGCCCATACTATCTTATACCAGCTAATAACTATACACACAACTGTATATTTTACCATCTGTACTTGCTTGTAAGTCATGTCAAACTACGCAAAATAAAGTTCCTGATCTGATAAAAGGTAAACATGCCTGCAGACCAGGGTATTGGATTGTTCTACTGATTAATCCTGGCAAACTGCACAGACCCAGATCAGCTTGTGCTTTTTATGACTGCAGATCTGGGTCTGTGCAGATGTAGTTG
The DNA here is from genome assembly GCA_016746295.1 of Potamilus streckersoni. Classification (NCBI taxonomy): domain Eukaryota; kingdom Metazoa; phylum Mollusca; class Bivalvia; order Unionida; family Unionidae; genus Potamilus; species Potamilus streckersoni. The sequence goes on from JAEAOA010000201.1 coordinate 540,086, forward strand.
GATTCCACTTAATAAACAAGTATATATGGTATGCTGAAGATGTGGCAAATATGTCCTGTACTTTTTTTTGCTTTCTGTTCATAATGACTTTAGATTTATATTATATTAAAGTTCATGTCTCTCACAGGCAATGTCACTGATGAGGAGGAATAGCAACAATATTGCCTTCAGTTTTTATCTGCAGCTGGTCTCATAAATCGAAATGGAGGTGGTAGTAGTGTTGTTGGATCTCTTTTTAATGAACAATTGTCAATCATCCATCCATTACCAAAATGTTTGTTTATGTTACTGCTTAGAGAACTGCTATGAAACATTACACACATTCTTCACAGGGTTTAATTTGTCCTAAATGCATGGTACTGCTCAAACATCCAATATGGCCACCACAGTAACCATCTTCAAAATCTTTTTGTTGCTGCTTCTACTGAATGGATGTTCATACAAGAAATATTATGTCATCTTATTGATAATATATGAAAATGGGGCCAATATGATATCAAATATGCCCACCATGACAGTCATCTTGAAAATTATATTGTTGCTTCTTCACCTGAATGAAAATTCATATTGATATTGCATTTTTATCAGAAGACTTATGATGTCTAGTTGGCCATAAAATGGTTCCACATGTACATCCATTCTGCCCTGGTGAATATCTTATTGCCACTCCTCCCAATTGGATAGTCATATCCGTGGGGGGGGGCAGTAAAAGATTTCTAGATGGTTCTAAATGAAAATGGTACCAATCTTACATCAAGAATGGAAGCCGTAACAGCCATCTTTAAAATCTTGTTCCTGCTACTTAGCATAAATGGAAAGTCATAATGACATGGGTTTTTCACTAGAAGACTATATGATGTCTGATTGGTCTTGAATAAAAATAGTGTTGCCTGGACATCAGATAAACAGGTTTTTTTTAAAGCTTCTCCACCAGAATTGATGGTTTAACAGCATGGGATTTTCACATAAAGGTTTATAATAGCCAGTTGGTCCTAACTAATTCTACCAAGAGAGACTGTACTTTGGTGATTAACATACTTTCATGGCTGCAAATACACTGTTGGTACATTAAAGCCTAATGGGTTACAAATCAGCACGCTATTTTCATTGCTGCAAATGCAACACAGAGTTTGTACATTGGCGAATACCATTTGGGGGAGAAATTTGTGCATGATTTGCATTGCTGCAGATACTGCACAGAGTCTGTACATTGGTGAGTACAGTCCTACTGGGGAGAAATCAGTTTATCTATCTATCTGCAGGTATTATGCAGTGTGTGTACATTGGTGAGTACAGCTGGAGAATTTGATGCACAATTTATATAGCAGTTGCAATTACATAGTCTGTACATTGATAACTTGTTCCAACCAGGGATACTGAAAATCTAATGACTGTTGCCAGACATTTTTTCCCCAAAATTTATTGTGGTGGCCAGATATTCATAGACTGAATAAAATAATTAAAGGATTCAAAGGATTCTAAAGGTCTTGTGTATGCTGACACACTACCACACAATGAAAAATCACAAGGGACTTATGTTACATCTATTACCAACCTAACAACCCAGAGGCGATTGTTTAATTATAGGTTTTATAAAGTCCAGGAAATAAGTTTTTACACTAGTTTGACAAGGTTTAGAGTCAGATTAAGGGCATCAAAAGTGATGTTTGTTGCTTGTAAGACAAAGATATTTTTTTCTTTCTCTCCATCATTTTTTTCATCAAAACCAGTAAGAAACATTTGCAAGAAACATGTTACATTCTGATCCATACATATATGTTACATAATTTTGTATTTTCAGTTATTGTCTTACATCATTTCTGTATCTTTCAGACGGATCGTCCACGCCATCTGCTGAAGACATACACGTCATAAATCTAAGAACAATCAGCTGTGCTATAAACATCTTAAGTTGTTATGCTACGCAAACAATTTTGTCTGTAGTAACAAATTAGTGTGCTGAGACATGACTTGTAGAAATTCTTTTATCATTTATATGGGAACAGGATTCATATCTTTTATTATAGGCAGCTTTGTTGTTGTCTACATTGTATATGTGACAAATTACACAGAGGTTGTATTTTGTGGCAGTTGTGGTTTATATGTTAATTTCTAGATGTGTTGGGGTCATTGTTTTCTCAAAATTCATGTGCCAAATTTTTGTCCCATTCTCCCAAATTTCCTATTCCTTTCTTGATAAATTAAAACATTTTTAAATACCTATATGACATTCATTAGTGAAATTCAATCAAATTCATTAATATTTTCATGTTTCTTTGGAATAGTTAGCTCGATTATAAGATGCTTGAAACTAGGGATAAACAAGTTAAGAAGAATTTTTCATAAACTTTATCATTAAATATATTTGCACTATTATCTTTTTATGGAGAGCTAATATATTGCTACTTGGTGGACCTTAATTTGTTTTACTGTTTTCAAAAATGTCAGTTATCATAGAAGTCTGAGATTTTTGAAAATTGGACAGACAGTTTGACACATAATGGTAAATGTATTTCTGTTATGCACCCCAATCATAATGATTAGTTATATAATTTATGCAGTATCACCTATGATGAGTATTGGATAGTTGTAAACATGAGTACTGGAAAGTTGTACAGATGTGTTTCTGTGTAGAGGTATTGTATACTGAGACATACAGGTTGTTTATACATGTATTTTGACTTATCAATGATACGGTACATAACAATGATATCAGATTGTTTTGTTTCAAAAATAATTTCAAAGGATAATATGCTTATCTGAAGAGCATCCAGATAATTCAAAAGCATTTGAAGAAATATGGTATTAATCTATTACAAATTACCTGTTGACTGAAGAGAGAGAGAGAGAGGAGAGGAAGAATCTTACATTAATGCTCATTTTAAGTGAAACTTATGAAAAGAATTTAAACAATTTCTCTCTTGTTCTAGCCATATTGGACTTATTTAAGGAGTTTCATAGATTTCACATGAAATGAACACAAATACTATTTATTCAGTAATGACAAAGCTGATTTTATTTGACCAAATTGTAAAATTGTGTAGTGAAATGGCTTTAAAGTATGCAGGGATAACTTAGTCATTATGTTTTTCCTTTGTAAGTTATTATGAGGTCATAAGGAATTATTACATAAATGACATTATATATATATATATATATATATATATATATATATATATATATATATATATATATATATATATATATATACACACACACATACACAATACATTTCATGTATGTATTTAAGATTCCACAATTCTAGATTCTCAGTGTCAGTGAGGCAGAGCTTTTAAATATAATTGATGCTTAGTTCTTGATCATTTTGGAAAAAATCAAATTTGTTAATTAAATTATGCTTTGGCTCTTTTTCAGCATTTTTGTTCATTATATCTGGCTTTTATTTCTTCACTAGTATCAGGGTATTTCGTATCATCAGTTCAAGATCAAGTGGAAGGCTAAGCTTTTTTTTGTAATTTGTAACTTTTTTCTCTAGGGTACACTTTACCATAAATGACAGATTTGGCATAATTAAAAGTATGATTGCTCTCATCTGAAAAGTCTGAAAAATACAGATGAATACTACTGTTATTTATCCTTCAAAAATGTATGCTTATTTGTACACCATGTAGACACTTATCTGCTGTTGCATATTGGATGACAGATCCAAGTCCAGACTAATTGTTCTTCATTGGTATGATTTCAAGGAAGCAAATGTAGACCCAGGTCTGCCTTCACATAATGGAATGACAGATTCAAGTCCAAACTCATTATTCTACTTATAGTATGATTTCAAGTGACCTACCAGGTTTTAAGCAGATTGTTTAACCTTCATTATGATTTTATGTGTGTTCTCAGATCTCATGCTTTTCCAGTTTGCAGCAGAGTAAATACAATAATAACTTTACTGTTGTATCCTCCTCAAAGTAAGCATCCATGGAGTCATAATCTTTTTTATTCTACGATGCATTAATATGTGCAAAATTGGCAGGACCAATTCCTTGCTTGACCATATGTTTTGGTGCATAAAGTGAACAAAGGTTAAAACAACCTACGCCCAGGTATGTCTTCACATGAAGTCCAGGAACATTGTGCTATTAGCAGGAATGTGTGCAATACAAATACAATATGCTATTAGCAGGAAGGTGTATATATAAATACACTATGATATTAGCAGGAAGGTGTACTATACAAATACATTATGCTGTTAACAAGAATGTATGTTATTCAAACACTATGCTATTAGCAGGAATCTGCTATACAAATACACTATGCTATTAGCAAGAAGGTGTCCTATACAAATACACTATGCTATTAGCAGGAATGTTTGCTATACAAATTATATGCTATTAGCAGGAATGTGTGCTATACAAATACACTATGCTTTTAGCAGGAAGGTGTCTGATACAAATTCACTATGCTATTAGCAGGAAGATGTACTATACAAACATGCAATGCTATTAGCAGTAAGGTGTGCTATACAAATATATTATGCTATTAGAAGGAAGGTATGCTATGCAAATACATTATGCTATTAGTGGGAAGGTGTGCTATACAAACACACTATGCCATGCACATCCAAGTAATAACCACATACAAAGACCTTTGCAACTTTTCTTGTTTATCTTTGACGAACAAAAATTAACACAATACTAGTCATTTCACAGGTAAACATTACAAATTGAAGGAGTTTGTACATGTGTTGCAGGTTTGATTTTTCATTCTTATCCATTTATTTTGTATTTAATCATAAAAGAAATTGTTTTAGAAGATGACCATGTTGCTTCACATAATAATGCTTATAGCACAAAGTATTTCTTTTAAATATGACCAGCATACAACACTGTAGAAATTTTATACCATTACTTTGTATACCAACTCCAACAATATAACAAAGGTAATAATCCAGAGTAGAATGTAGACTTAATTTTTCACATTCATCATGAGGGATATGTTAATAGCTTGAGAATAAAATTTTGACAATTATGATTATTGTCTTTTCTTGACTTGTAGACAAAGTGGATGACATCAGATAATGTATTTTTATTTGCAGTAGCATAAGTTATTGCCTTGTATCGCTTTCATTTATCTGTTCCTTTTAGTACATTGGTTCCACAACAGTTGGTCAAAAGACATTTCAGTTTTAACTATACTGGTTACAGACCAGAAGAGCTTTTGGGATGGTCCCTTGTTCATCCATCTGTTAAACCGAGTTGTTAATCTCTATTCCTGAATTACTTTTAGGATTGACATGGAATTTTACACACATTCATTCCTCTGCCTTCATGATCCTAATGAAAGTTGTGCTAGTCTGACATCCAGTATGGCCACCTCAACAGTCATCTTGAAAATCATGTTATTTCTACTATGCTGAAAAACAAGGTCATGATGACATGGGGTTTCTACCAGAAGACTTATGATGATGTTTAGTTGGTCCTAAACAAAGATGGTGCTGATCTAATGTCCAGTTTAACTATTGCATTGGCCATCTTTAAAATCTTGTTATTAATATTGTTTTCACAAAAGACTTCTTATGTTGTCTAGTTGGTCGTAAATGGAAATAGTGCTTATCTGATATCCAATATGGCACCTTTTCAGCCATTTATAAAATGTTATTGCTACTCCTTCCGTCAGCCAGTAGAGTTCAGTCCCCTCAAGGGATTCTTGTTATCAAAATATGTTAAATACAAGACACTTTAGCAAATTTTGAAAATTTGCTGAATGTTGAAAATAGAAACTGACATAATTTCATAATGAAAATTTCAGTGGGTCTTTAAAAATGTTTAACAGCATGTACAAAATGTTTTATCAAATAAAAATTGAGGAATTGACTTTGATGAAAAATTTCTACAAATTGTCTTGCATCTGATACATATATTAACCTTGGATGGAAAGAAAGACAATTTTATGTACTTTTCAGACAACAGAATAGTCATATATACTTTATTGTTTTTAATTCACAAATTTTCGTGTGCTCAGACAACTTTCTCCATCTCTCTATATGTTACAAAAACAATTTTTAAAACCTGATTTGCACTATGACTGGATGGTGTTTTGAACTGCAAGCTGTTTTTCAAACCAGAAATAGTACATTAGCAGTTTTGTGTGATGTGGTCCGTGTATATTACTGCCACAGGAAATGTCATATTGGTTCTAAAATGTTATATAGGCTTAGATATTTCATCAAAACACTTGTTTATGAAGTCTACAGTAAAATATGTGCATACCTTGTTTTTTCATCTCTTACTGTGCACATGTAATTTAATATGATGAATTTCTCTCAATAGTAAAACTGATGTATTCACTTAAACTGATGTATTTTACTCAAATAGTAAAATGATAAATTGATTGAAAAGATATTGTATAAAACATCTTTACACTCCCAAATCATTGGGTATAACAAACCCCAAAATTAGCCAATAGCTAAGTTTATATGCACGGAATAACACAAAACACTGCTGAAAAAAATGCTGATCGTGTTGAGAAGTATATCAGTCACGTGACAAGATTAAATTGTGCTGGTATTGATTTTCCAGTGGCAGAAAATCAAATACCAAAATTTGAAAAGCAAAATAATATTTCGATTAACGTTTTCGGATTAGATGAAAAAGAAAACGTCTATCCGAGATATATTTCAGAAAAAGCTTCACAATCGACTATCAATTTACTGTTTTATAAAAATCATGACGTTTGGATCACAAACTTTCATGGACTAGTTGGTGGACAGTACAGTAAACGAAAAAAGAAAATGTTCTTTTGTTATCGCTGCTTGCATTGTTGTAATGACCATGAAAAATTACAAAAACATTTGCAGTATTGTAGTGATGTACAAAGAATAACAATGCCGTCTAAAAAAGATAGTGTGTTACAGTTTGTCCATCATAAACTAAAAATTCCTTTCGTTATATACGCTGATTTCGAATGTTTACTTCAACCTGTACTTGGCGTAGAAAATAATCCTAATCAATCGAGTACAAGAAAAATTCAAAATCATGTTCCGTGTGGAGTAGCAGCGTACAAGGTAGTTTGTTGTACTGATTCTAGATTATCTAAACCAATCAAATACCATCGTGGTAAAAAAATTCAGCTGTCTGGCTTCTCAAGCAGTTGATTAACGAAGTTGATAATATTACTTATCGTTTGAAAAAAGTAACGCCAGTGTTAAAATTAACATCTCAGCAACAATCTGATCACGAGCAAGCAGAAATTTGTCATATTTGTGAAAAAGCTTTTGACGATAACAAAAAAGTACATGACCATTGCCATTTGACCGGACAGTACCGTGGAGCGGCTCATAATCAGTGTATTTTAAAATTTCATGCTCCAGATTTTATTCCAGTTATTCTTCACAATTTTCGAGGATATGATAGCCATATTATCGTGGAAGCTTTTGGTGATCCTGAGATAAAAGCTCGTCTAAAACATAATAACGTCTTCAAATGCTTTCCAAATAATTTTGAAAAGTATATGTCAGTTACGCTAGGTAAATTGCGTTTTATTGACAGCTTGCAGTTTATGGCAGCATCGTTAGATGAGCTAGTTAAAGGTTGTAGTAAATTTCATAACCTAAGAGACTGTTTTGGAGTTAAATTTAATCTACTAGCTAAATAAGGAGTTTTTCCATACGAATATCTCGACGACTGGAGTAAATTTGATGAAACATCTTTACCTGACAAAGATAAATTTTACTCACAACTTAAAAATGAAAATATAACCGATGACGAGTACAAGTATGCACGAGATATCTGGAAAGAATTTGATTGTTAGACTTTTGGTGATTATCATGATTTATACCTGAAAACTGACGTGTTATTATTAGCAGATGTTTTTGAAAGTTTTCGAGAAGTAAGTTATAATAATTACGGACTAGATCCTTGTTGGTATTATTCTGCCCCTGGGCTGTCATGGAATGCTCTGCTAAAGTTTAGTACGGTAAGGTTGGAATTACTGACTGACGTCGATATGTTCAATTTTATCGAAAAAGGTATCAGAGGCGGTATTAGCGTGAACAAAAAAATATGCTGAAGCAAACAAGAAATATTTGAAAAAGTATAACCCTGAGCTTCCCTAGAAGTATATCGTTTATCTGGATTGCAATAATCTTTACGGTGGTTCAATGATAGAACCAATGCCCCTTGGTGGATTTCACTGGATCACGGCTGATCGATTTCTATCTGAAACAGAAAAAAGATACCCGAAGATGTTTCATATTTCGTTGAAGTTGATCTTGATTATCCAACTTGGCTACACAAATTGCATAACGATTACCCTTTCTGCGCGGAATCGATGGTTATAGATTATAGTTTGTTATCAAAAGAACAACAAGCATTAGCATCACCAAGACAACATTCCATGGTCAAAAACCTAGTACCAAATTTGCTTCATAAACGTAATCATGTTTTGCATTACAAAGTTTTAAAACAAGCAGTCTATGCTGGTCTCGTGTTGAGAAAAGTTTATCGTGTACTAAAATTTAATCAGTCGCCGTGGATGAGAGGTTATATTAACTCAAACACTTCAAGAAGAGCTATAGCAAAAACTGATTTTAAGAAAAACTTCTTTAAACGGATGAACAATTCCGTTTTTAGTAAGACGATGGAGAATATTAGGAAACGCGTAAATATCGAACTAGTTTTATGATATCCATCGTAGAAACAAACTTGTGTTAGACGATGATTTTGTGAGCATGAAAATTTTTAATGAGAATCTTGTTGCTATACGAAGAAGAAAAATAATCTAAAACTAAACAAGCCGATCTACGTTGGAGCTTCAGTGTTAGATTTATCAAAGTGGCTGATGTACGATTTTCATTATAATTTTGTTAAAATTCAATGGCCGGCCAGTAGATTATTGTTTACTGATGCTGATTCAATCGTGTATGAAATCGAATGCGAGGACATCTAGCAGGACATGTGTAATAATCGACATCTGTTTGATCTTTCTGATTACCCACGTGACAGTAAATTTCATGACAACACAAATTAAAAGGTGATTGGCAAGTTCAAAGATGAAATGAACTCGAGCGCTATCAAATATTTTAACGGATTTCGTAGCAAAATGTATGCCGTATTATTAGACAATAATAAAAAAATGAAAAAAGCAAAAGGTCTGCCTCGTGATTTTGTTAAAAAGTTTATGAAATTTAATGACTACAAGTACGCGCTTGATGGCGGTGTTAGTTTTATGAGAGCTATGGTAATTCGGACTAATCATAAGCTAGAAACAGATGTCATTATCAAACGCGGATTGAGTAATTTTGATGATAAGCGTTTTTGCGAAAATGGAGTAGATACACTTGCACTAGGGTATTGTCATGATGATAGATCTATACTTGACATTATCTTTTCCAATTGAAATTTTATCTAATCTTAAGAAATAATGTTTGAAAATTTGACAGTGACAAATAGCTACAGTAGCAAGATTAAATATCTAATGATGGATGGCAAACAATTGACAGTTGAAATCAATAATGAAACATCAGGTATATGTTTTAGTGGAACACGTGATAAGCTAAAACTTTCGCTCATCAGATCTGATGACAGCGAGTATTTTAATTATCTCAAACAATTGTATCAAAGGTAACTAGCGGAATTTTAAAACTTTCATAGTCCGATTAGCCAACAAAAATATACTAAACTTATAATTGATCTCGATCGGTCAAAGGTATATTTTATCGACAATCAAATATCCTCTAAACAAGCCACAAATAAAAGATTTGTTGGAATCTCGTCGTTGTGTGAGTGGTAAAGTAAAGTTTAGTCTCTATCATCGTGATAATGAAGTATTTTTAATGTCAAGAGTTAAAATATTAATCATTGGTGATGAAATATAAATAATGTACTTACCCTTTCGCCTTGTATATGTCCGCTCAGTATATCTGTTATCTGATGAAGCGCTCCCTCAAACTGCGTGATTAGACGTGTACCTGCCTTTGATACAGGCGTTTACGCATGCGTATTAGATTATTTTATGTTCCAGAAACTTCCAATCACGCATTAGCATTACAGTATTTCCTTAGTCGAGAACATTCCTTCTAATCACGTGATCTCCGTATGACGTATGCAACATTACTAAAACATTTTACTTGACTCGGTCTCCATAGAATTATTAACATCTGTTACATAACTTAGTTCTTCGCGCAATTATTGATTACATTACCTAGGTATTTTGCAACAGCTGTTCTATAGCTTGGATCTTAGCGTGATTATTGATTAAATTACCTAGGTATTTTGTATAGTTATAGACTTCAGATTTTGTGTAGAGGTTGGGTGTTTAAGGTCTCTCATAGAGGTAATTTATATTTGTTTGAAGGATTGGAGGGTGTGAAAAAAAGATATTTGGGCTCACATCCTCCTTTTCCTTAAAAAATACATCTGCCACTTAACCAGTTTTTTGTGTAGTTAAAGAATATTTGACTTTGGATTTTGTGTAGGGGTTGGGTTTTTAAAACTTGACTATGCTCTATACGATGATATTGATTAGGTAGCAGATGTTATCAAGTAAAGTATAGGTCTTCTAGCTTGGCTGGTTCTATAGACGATATTGATTAGATAACTGATGTAAGGTATACATGTTATGAGCTAGGATCTGCTTTACAATTGTATGTGTATATCATTGGGGGTGAGAGTTTAGGACAGAGAGAAGTGGTAATTTTGTATTTGTTTGGAGGTCTGGAGGGTGTGGGGAGAGGGGTCGTTGAGCTCAAATCGGCCTTTCCTTATACTACTAAGGCATTGAGAGAGGATATTTTGCAACACACTTGAAAATTAAAATTACCTTTCACCCCAGGTTTCGATAAAATAGCCCAATGTCATTGATTCAGACCAAGATAAATATGTTTACTACTATTGATAATAGGCCGCTCCGGTGGCATCAGTTGTTAGAGCGTCTGTCTTGGATGTGGGAGGTCGTGGGTTTGAAACGCGGCCAAAGACTTACAAAAATGGTACTTGCAGCTGCCTCGCTAAGCGTTCAGCATTAAGAAGTTATTGTTAGAACTTGTCTGCCTGGTCTCATGATAGTGTGCTACGTGTCTACGGCATGACGCCCAGTTCTATACATCACTATAAACGGTCACAACACAGAAATCATAGTGATATCACTGAAAATGTATTAAAGCTACGTTAAAAGTCCAAATCACGCAAACACACTATTGATACAAATTCTAACATTAAACCCACATTCATAGATAAAATATTACTTTATGTATATGTTGTTTACATAATTAAAAATCAACTGAAGTTAGTCAGGTAATCTATGAACATGATTTTGGACACGATCAGCTACAATATACAATTTCACGTAACCCATAGCATATAATATATTTTAAAATAAATATTAACAAACAATGCAAATTAAATGAGAGGTGGGAGGTGATGAGTAATACAGGTAAATGTTGGTTAGTTAATGGAAGCTTTGGTACAGGAAAGTGTTAGTAGATGTGGGTACTGGTCAGTACTCTGGTGTGTTGATTTATAGTTGTGAGTATTGGTCATTCGTGTCTTATGACCAGATATTATTATTATTATTATTATTATTATTATTATTATTATTATTATTATTATTATTATTATTATTATTATTAAATTTTTTAATCACCGATATGGATTCGTTGCAGTTATTAGTTTAATTTTGTCTTATAGTGGTAGGTGTTAGGGAGTATATTACGTAAAAATGAAAATAAGGTCATTTGTGGATGAACTACGAAGCATAATATCCACAACTGCTTAGCGGATGATATGGTGTTGTCTTTTGAAGAAAAAAAACATTCCTTTTAGTGAGAAAGGATGTTATATAGGTACTTGTATATTAAGGAGTTATGTTATGTAGCATGTGCATCGATACGTCCTGGAATTTTGATGAAAATAAGGTTGGCACTAACTTTGGATTTATGGGTGTCATTAATTTATTTTTGTTTCATGGGAAAGGACGTTAGGGTATGAACTTTTGAAAAACGAAAATAAAGCTGATTTAGGGTATATTCATTGTGGTCCAGCAATTACGGGACATATATAACAATATCAATTAAAAGCTCGAATAGTGATGATAAAAGATTTGTTTTAAAAGATAATAACTACTTTGACGTTCAAACGATATAAAAATAAAAAAAAAAATAATACGGCAAATGCTTCAAAATGACTAAAGAAGAATTGACTAATGAAAAAAAATCTTGCTAAATTTTTCTTGTTGTTATTATTTTCGACCCTTTTGTTCAGAAATAGAGCCAAATCCGTATTAGAATGTTTATCAAACGTCTGTTACACAAACTTTACACATTGATTTCCAAATCTTGTTTGATATACAAATATTGTAATACGTTTATTTCAATATGATTTGAAGAAATGATGTAGCATATGGTAATTTCAAACTTGAATAAATGTGTAAGTAAATTTCTGAAGATGCCAGACGGCAGTATGAGTTAGGAAGGTTTGTTTATTGAAAAAAAAAACTTTATAATGTGGACTTTTGATAGTTAATTGTCATGAATAATGGCACATCTCAAGTATATTAAACAAGCAAAAACAAAATCTTCAGGGAAAATTCTGTTTTATACTTTTTTTTTTTGCTGGTGGCAAAATGTAAGAATATATGAAAATCAGACGCTAACTGCATTTGTTCCTTGAAACCACATTTCGCCGTTACGAGGAAAAAGTCGTATATGACGAACCATCTGAATAATACTGAATCTTGAGAGACACTGGTTCTAAACATCGTTGGAAACCATTAAAACTGTATAATATCGACCTTCCATCACATTATGAGTCATAAAAAGAGAGCAAATAATCATATGTATCTATTTAGATCACAGAGCCTTGTTCTCGACTAGACCATAACAACCATTCCAACTAATTTTAACATATAAAACTGAAGAAACGTTATTAGTTTAATTGAGACATATTTTCTGTTGATAGTGAACACATCACACAATTTGGATGAATAATAATTAGGCATTGAATGTATACATGTCATATAGTACAAACTATCTAGGTGTCTAACCATTAGTAAAGCTTGCGACATTAAGTAACGAATTACACCTAGCTCGGGACTAGATTAATTACAAACCCATTTAATTTTGCAAAACAAAGCAACAACGATTGATCGACAGCTGATGGTATAAATGAATAATTTCACAAGGATTTTATCGATAAACAGGCTTGGTCTCGGAAAAATATTCGTTTAAATGTAAAGAAATTTATTTCTGAAATAGGATGGCTTTTGGAGTTTGAACGCATTAAAGCTAAAGTAAAATTTTGAGTTTATTCATTTAAGAAAAGACGGATCATTGTATATGGGGTAAGTCAATCACACGTTTTAGAAACAGGAACACAAGGGAATACAATTTTATGCTAAGGAATAAAAACTGTTAATGCGAATTAAAAAGAAGCAGAAAATTATATTATTAGATTAAAAGGACCGGTCTGTAATAGAAAAGGCACCCTCTCCCTCAAGTTCCGAAAGATCAAATGGATACATGGAGCTGTGATCCTCAAAATACCATCCTATGATTATAAATTCATTTCCATTTTGTTCATGTACCGGCTTTGTACTTACATGCATGTCGAGTTCAACTGCAAACTGCAAGGATGCGGATCTACTGGCGCATGCGCCATCAGATTTGGATCTATATCGATTTTTAGGGGCAAATCTGGAGAACAAACAATACAGATTCTGAATATCCGTCCATTAATGCTACTGGAGTTCAGTATCTATGATTTTTTTTCAGCTTGGTTCAATTTAGAAGTAAATATATACGGTATCTGACACCAAAGCCATCTACCTCCCCAAGGTCAAATCTGTATTCAAGCGATGAATGTTACTAGTGTCTGGACGATAATAATAAATTGGTTGTACGATTGTGTAATGAATCATATCCATTATTTTACAGTGTTTGTCAAGTCAAAAATTTGAAGTTGGTTTCTGTATTTTATTATGAACAGTACAGATTTAGAAAGCGAATTTTTAATTTTTTTCTTACTTTTGCTTTGGAAAGACTTAGAGAAAATGAAAAGACTATAAGGAAAAAACTAAATGTTTAATTTCATGAGTCCAGAACATAATATTTCACTTACTTTTCATAATAAAACGAATTTAGAAGTCGACTTTTCGGTGTTTTAATCAGTTTCGATCAATATTTAATTGATTTTATGATGTAGCTAACTCACATACAACAAAGCAGTTCACAAATGATCGTGTGAAATTTAGTATATATTTACAGAAATGTGCATGTACCGAGATAATGATTAAAACAAGAGAATGAATGTGGTAAAAAAGCAAAATCTTTATGTTGACGATTTTAAAAAGGATACCTTTCGATAACTTTTTTATGTAGCAAATCTGCCTTTACATGAAAACAGTGCCATTGAAGTTGTTTATTTTTGATAAAACAATTTTACATTTTTATTAAAGGCGTAACGATTAGCACAAAATAATTTTAAGTTACTGCATTTGTATGGGAAAATATGAATAAGTTTTCGGATGGTTATACTGCACGACCTTGGAAGTGCAGTTTATCCATCCGACAAAACGAGTTCATATTTTCCCTTACAAAAGCAAGTAACATTTTTATTAATTTTTTCTTTTTCATTTCTTATTCTTCACAGAACTTAAATATATAAACAAAAATACACTACAAGAAACAAAGTGACTAAATGTATGACGTATTCCAAACTAAATACATAAGCCATGATGTATCGTTACACAACAACATTATTAATAAGCGCGTTACTACGCCCAGACAAATTTGAATTTGGTCGCGCGCTAGACGCAGGTTTCGAAAGAAAATGGCGTTTGGTCTACTTAAGATTGAAATTTGGAGTAATACTGTCAATGAATATGCATTACAACAACATTTTCATTTGATCTGGAATGAATACGTTTTAGTATTCTTGTCGATTCAACGCAATCTTGTAATAATGGTCTGGAATTATCTACATGAAGTAACTTGCATCGGATTTAAGCAGCGTCAGCCCGTTTAATCATATTGAAGTGTTTTGACATCGGCATGTATGTTTCTGTTCTGTCATTGAATGATTCAGATCATAATGTGGGAAAATTATGAAGCCTTTCAATTGCAATTATCGAAAAGATGCTGTGGAATTTATTGTTTATTTCATTTGGAGTGCAATAAGGAGGGTATAACTGCACTTGGAATATAAAACTCGAAATTACAGTACAATTTCGAAATGTGTAATCAGCCTTGAGAACCCATGACATGGTTCATTTAATTCGGATTTGCAGAACTACGAAAGTATATTTTTGAGTAAATTCAGGATAAAAAATTTTGAGTATTTTTTTGTTGCCATTTTTATTACCAGCTAAAAATGACAATTTACATGTTATAACTTGCGTGTTATTGTGAGGACCCTGTGCCAAAACAAGCAAACAAACAAACAAAGCATATTCATATATTTATAATTGTAAGAATATAGATGTCATGCTAAGAAAAATATTTTCCTCATGCCTACAGAATAGTTGCCAAAGGGAATTAACCTATAGCATATTGGTATTTTGCCTCCATTATCAATTCGGAATCCTTACATAAAACAATATTCTTCCATAACAAAAATTGATGTCTGGTACTATTATAATATATTAACAATGGTAATATTTGTAAAAGTGTTGATCTATAAGATTGCAATAATATTTTCTATTTTAATTTCTAGAAAATAACACTTAATTCTAATACTTTTAGCTTGATGTGTTACAAGCTAACAAGAGTTATTTCTCTTGTCTAAGCATATGAGTGTCTGTAAATACCAAGAAACTCGTTTATTTCTAGTACTTGATGGTGAACTCCGATAAATAAAATGTTTCTGCAGTATAGCTTGCATAACGTTGATAAAACGTTTTATTAGTGTTTTATCATGGATAAAAAACTTTTCAAACGTAATATTTACTAATTTATATGTGAGTTTTTCCTGTTATTTAATTGGTACAAGAATAACATTGGTACTTCAGAAAGGTATCAGAAGAGGACGCAGACAGTTGCATTCAATAAAAGATTCAAATACACATACTTTTATTTCTTCTATTATTATTATTATTATTATTATTATTATTATTATTATTATTATTATTATTATTATTATTTATACTTGTGAGCATATTTTAAGTTCTAATGAGTTTAATTTCGTCAGACAGACGGACGGTGAGTATCAAAATATCAATTAATGTGACCCTAAACTTTAAAGAACTTTATTGTGTGTGATTTCCAAGTATTCTTAAACGACAAAATTATGCCTCAAAGATATTGTTGTGTGGGATTTTCGAAGTGTTTTTAAACAACGAAATTATACTGCAAAAATATTTTGTGTGATATTTTAAAGTGTTCTTAAAAAAACGAAATTATACAGCAAAGATGTTTTGTCTGCTATTTCAAAGTGTTTTTAAACAACGAAATTATACTGCAAAGATGTTTTTGTGTCGTATTTAAGAGTGTTCCTAACAAAATAATTATACTGCAAATATGTTTTTGTATGATGTTTCAAAGTGTTATTAAACAATGAAATTATAGCATAAATATATTTTTGCATGTTATTTCAAAGTGTTATTAAAAAATGAAATTATGGCGTAAATATGTTTTGTATGTTATTTCAAAGTGTTATTAAACAACGAAATTATACTGCAAAGATATTTTTGTATGTTATTTAAAAGTGTTATTAAACAAAGACATTATAGCGTAAATATGATTTTATGTTATATCAAAGTGTTATTAAACGAAATTATGCTGAAAATATGTTTATGTAATAGAAATAGGGCAAGTTATATATGAAAAAATAGACATTTGCAGCGATACTTACGTATATATGCATATATACTTATGTCTATATTCATAGATACTTATGGCTATATGCATAGATACTTATGACTGTATGCAAAGATACTTGTGGCTAAATGTATAGATACTTATGGATATATGCACAGATACCTGTGTCAATTTGCATAGATACTTATGGCCATATGCATAGATACTTATGACTGTATGCAAAGATACTTGTGGCTAAATGTATAGATACTTGTGGCTATATGCACAGATACCTGTGTCAATTTGCATAGACACTTCTGGCTATATGCATAGATACTTATGACTGTATGCAAAGATACTTGTGGCTAAATGTATAGATACTTGTGGCCATATAAACATATACTTGTGTCAATTTGCATAGATACTTATGGTCATATGCATATATACTTATGACTGTATGCAAAGATACTTGTGGCTAAATGTATAGATACTTGTGGATATATGCACAGATACTTGTGTCAATTTGCATAGATACCTATGATTGCATTCATATATACTTGTGGCTAAATGTATTTGTGGTTATATACACAGATACTTGTGTCAATTTGCATAGATACTTATGACTGTATGCAAAGATACTTGTGGCTAAATGTATAGATACTTGTGGATATATGCACAGATACTTGTGTCAATTTGCATAGATACTTATGGCCATATGCATAGATACTTATGACTGTATGCAAAAATACTTGTGGCTAAATGTATAGATACTTGTGGCTGTATGCACAGATACTTGTGTCAATTTGCATAGATACTTATGGCCATATGCATAGATACTTATGACTGTATGCAAAGATTCTTGTGGCTAAATGTATAGATACTTGTGGATATATGCACAGATACTTGTGTCAATTTGCATTGATACCTATGACTGCATTCATATATACTTGTGGCTAAATGTATAGATACTTGTGGCTATATGCACAGATACTTGTGTCAATTAGCATAGATACTTAGGGCCATATGCATAGAAACTTATGACTGTATGCAAAGATACATGTGTCATTTTGCATAGATACTTATGGCCATATGCATAGATACTTATGACTGTATGCAAAGATACTTGTGGCTAAATGCATAGATACTTGTGGCTATATGCACAAAAACTTGTCTCAATTTGCATAGATACTTATGACTGTATGCAAAGATACTTGTGGCTAAATGCATAGATACTTGTGGCTATATGCAAAAAAAACTTGTGTCAATTTGCATAGATACTTATGGCCATATGCATAGATACTTATGACTGTATGCAAAGATACTTGTGGCTAAATGCATAGATACTTGTGGCTATATGCACAGATACCTGTGTCAATTTGCATAGACACTTCTGGCTATATGCATAGATACTTATGACTGTATGCAAAGATACTTGTGGCTAAATGCATAGATACTTGTGGCTATATGCACAGATACCTGTGTCAATTTGCATAGACACTTCTGGCTATATGCATAGATACTTATGACTGTATGCAAAGATACTTGTGGCTAAATGTATAGATACTTGTGGCCATATAAACATATACTTGTGTCAATTTGCATAGATACTTATGGTCATATGCATAGATACTTATGACTGTATGCAAAGATACTTGTGGCTAAATGCATATATACTTATGGATATATGCACAAAAACTTGTGTCAATTTGCATAGATACTTATGACTGTATGCAAAGATACTTGTGACTGAATGTATAAATACTTGTGGCTATATGCAAAAATACCTGCGTCAGTTTGCAATGATGCTTATGGCTATATGCATATATACTGATGGATATGTGCTTAGGCCTTAGAAGTATATGTATAGATTTTGTTTGCAATAAAATTCCTATCAATGAACAGTATAGATTGTGCTTCGAGAAAACAAAATAGAATAAATTAAACCATTCTTAGTCAATTAAAAAATGTTATATATGGTTATTAACATAAGGTTTGCTTAGATTTTGCATAGACTGAAATGTCTGGTTAGATTTTGCATAGACTGAAATGTCTGGTTAGATTTTGCATTGACTGAAACTGCTTATTAGATACATAAGCCAGTTACTCTGAGGATTTCTTTTAAGTTTTAGTCTTTGACCATAATGACCAGCATGCCGGAAACACGCTTGCGTGTCGACCGTTTAAGATCAGGTAACACATCAAGATTAATTTTCTATTTAAAAAAATCGGAGTTCATGCCTGAAAGATTGTCTGATACTGAGCAATTGTTTGAAAACAAACTACGAAGTTCTATGTTCCAAAACTTGATGTGAACAAATCACCATTTAAAGAAACACAAAACAAAACAAACAGCAACGTGAAGAAAGTAAAAGCTAATTGAAATGAAAATGTCGTATCTATAATAATAATAATAATAATAATAATAATAATAATAATAATAATAATAATAATAATAATAACAATAACAAATATTATTATTAAATATTTATCATTAATAAATATTTATTATTATTATTATTATTATTATTATTATTATTATTATTATTATTATTATTATTATTATTATTATTATTATTATTATTATTATTATTATTATTATTTGCGGTTATTTGAGAGAGAGAGAGAGAGAGAGAGAGAGAGAGAGAGAGAGAGAGAGAGAGAGAGAGAGAGAGAGAGAGAGAGAGAGAGAGAAATATCTATGAAACGTATCAAGAATATTGCAAAGCAAAAAAAAAATATAAAACTATTCTCTTTCACATCTGCATTGCTTAATTCCCTCAGAAATATTTCAATATTTAAGACGGTCAGTTCTTATGCAAAGTGCTTAAATTTTAAGATGCTGTTTTTGGGGTGCTTTGCTGCTATAAGCAATTGGGGTCGTGCATGGGTGAGGTTATGTTGTGTGCGAAAATATTTTCGATGACGGTGTTCCGTATTTTTGTAAATTGTGTCTTTGAAATATTTTTGATTTAAACCAAACCACAAAACTTAATTTAAGCTATTGGTTAAAAGAACATAATGAAAAAACTGCCAAGAAAACTACAGGTAAATAAAATCTTAACCTTCTACATAAGACAACATGTGTATGTTTGTGATAATTTATCAGCTTTTGTGTTTATCCAACATTTATAATATCAACTTTGTAACTGGAACAATTAGCCTAGTGAATATAAATTTGATAATATGTAAATGAGTCACAATGCATTTATTGGTACGATGAAATTTGCTCATCGGGTGTATAATCTCAATTATTGTCACTAATTCTATTGTAACTTTTTGAGATTTTAATGTATTTGAAATGACGGAAAGAAGTATTTGCAATGACAGAAAGAAGCAACAGATTGCCCATTCCTGTCCAAATTTCTTACGTCCTTTTAGCAAGAATAAAAGGCGATATAAGCTCTGCTTAAATATATCTTTCTACATTGTTCAACGAGTGAACATATCTGATTAGATAGATAGATAGATAGATAGATAGATAGATAGATAGATAGATAGATAGATAGATAGATAGATAGATAGATAGATAGATAGATAGATAATGGATACATTTATTTTAATTGAATTATTATACGAGACTACAAGAGAGGAAAGTTCGTCGTATGGCAGATAGTCACAACTGTGCAAACCTCAAAGCTAGCATAGTTAAGAGAGAAGAATGAAAGGAATTCCTGGTTTAAAGCTGGGAAGAAACATACTCAAAAGACAGAGACAACAAGGAGAAGAGACATTCCGATTGACAATAAAGAGGAATCACATAAAGTAAAGATAACACAGAGGAAATCAAAAGGAAAGGCACAGAACTCCAAGTCTATCAATATTTTATCTACTTCCGCTTATAAGTATACTTTTTAACAACCTTGAGTTTCTTTCAGACTAATCTCTTGTATCATTAGCTTATGCGTCCCTAAAAGCCATCCCCACCCACCTAATTTTCAATGATGACATTTTTTGCTGCTTCAGTAAAAGTCTCCTACCAAAAAAATAAAATAAAATAAATCCAAAAAAAAACAACGAATCCTTGTAAATGAAATAACGGCCACGCTGACCTAACATATATCTAGCAAATCTAACAAAAGAAGTAACAAAATTTTACACTTGCACGTCAATAGATATTTTCAAGCTGATCCAAGCACTGCGAGGTTATGTTAGCCAAAACATCCTACAATTATTCATATCATTTATCGTTGTTGTGGTTGACTGAAAATTACAATATAAATTAGTTTAATTGTTTTCTGTGTACGACATACAGATGACAAGATTAAACACAATCTCTTTTAAAGTTTATTGAGAATGATGCTGATGTTAACATTACAGATTCTTTTGTCAAATTATGCATTTCTTTTGGGAAAAGTTCATTAGAAAAGGAGAAAGGCTGGAGATAGTATACGCAAACATTTTCTTCTCTACTTCATGTGCTACTGAGACCTTCAGATCAAATCAATCAAAAAGCATATTATCCTAAGCTGCAAGATACCAGTGAAAACATCTTTTATTACCCTAAACATGTCTTTTTTTACCCTAAAGATAACATTTAAAAGTCTAGTGGTCTAAAGCTCTCACCGTTATGAGAATCATTGACATCTACCCTCTGTCGGCATAGGTTCGAATCTCGGGCTCGGCCAATGTTAGTCCTACAACATAAGCCACACCACCCCAATATTTTTCTTCCAGGTGGGTAATGGGTTTAACTGCCTGACTAATGGCGCTGTGAAATATGTTTTGATGTCGATCAACAGTGGAAAGAAATCAAATTTTCAGGAATATCACACACAACTAGCAACCCATAATGACGCCTTTCAATAGAGTAAAGTTATAATGTTTTTGTCAGACTTTATTTACTTTATTTATGGTGTCTTTTCTTAATTTATTTATGGTGTCTTTTCTCTGATAAATTCAAAGAATGGACCTATTTTCAAGTTTCGTTGGCCTACATTTCAGTTGACTAGAAAGCGATGAAAGCCGATAATGCCGAAATCGGGTTAGGTTAAAATACTATTATTTAACGAAAGGAATAAAAACTATATTATGCCTATTGGAACTATAAGCAACGTTTCGTTTCGTTAAAGAAACATATTTCTCACAAGAACATACTGGAACATACTTCGGCATACCCCGACTACCGTCGCATTGCAACACATTCAAAGGCATGTCAACGGAACACGAAAATGCGTCATACATTTATTTTTCCGATTGCCCTCTACAGCTTACACCTTTATCTAAATCTGATTAAATAGAGGGATTATACTATTGAGACAAATTACATGAAAATTATTCAGTTAAAAATCCTAATATATGTTTTGGTCAAATGAAAGTGCTTTTAGAAAATTCATTTTTTTTGGAGGGGGAGGGAGGCCAATGATCATTAAATAGCCACGTACAAGTAAACATAAATGCGGCTCAAACGTACTACAATAAAAAATGAAAATAGAATTTATGTGTCTTTTTCATTTATATTTAAACTGAAGCAATCAAGACCTTACAAAGTTATGAATACGATGTAAAGGCAAAAAACGCCAATACAACTTGCAGACTGCTTTCAGGCAAGAACTTTACTAAAATCCCAGAATGCACCACGCCTATGATGCCATCACAATGAAAATCCATATAAAGCAAAACTGAGAAGCTTTTGTCAGCATGATCCTTAGGAAAAATGTAGTTTGTACCTCAGGTTTTAATGTAATATATCAACATTTTGTACAATAGACCTAGGTATGTAGATTTCGAAGCTTTTAAATATGTCAAAATATTTGTTTATCAATTATCAAAGTAAGAAATGGACTATTTGAAAGCTAATCAACGTAAGACGAGTGAAATTCCGAATTGTAAAATAATTCTGTTGTTTTTTTACACCATGTTGATGCCTTTGAATATGACATCATAATTAAGGAATGAGGATATTGTTTTAATTTTCCTTGAGTCGATAACACTCCAGTATTGAACAACCTTCCATTGTAACTCCGCCTTTGCTGCGATCTATCCCCCGTTGATAATACGTACATGCAGTACAGTATGCAATTCAGTGGTAAAAGACCGAATATCTAGAGGAGAACCCTAATAGGAGATTAAACTGCTGATTGCGTATTTATTAGCATTATTCATTACAGTAAAACTCCAGGAGATGCTGATGAACAAGTTTATTACTTGTGTCTGCCATCCTAAACTTATCAGCATTCAATGAATTCCATCAGAGGGTTTTTAAAGTCTCCTGCTGATGCAAACACGAGTGAATAAAACACTCTTCCTCCGCTGTGGGAGGGATAATATTATATGAAATGCAATCCGTCTGAGACATGAAGAGACTGTTCCGCACTTGATCAGAAGGTCAAGGTATCTTGTGCAAATTGTTGTAACTAAATTTGTCAGACTGTTTCATTTGTACGTCTTATGTGAGTGTTAATTGTACTATCGTTGTATGTCAATTTGTCTTGCTGTATACATGGATGCTGAAATTTTCGGTCTGAAATTATTTACTTCTAAAAACATTCTAGTGTAAATCTTGGAGAAATATCTTTAAATTTACATCACAGTTTCAAGTATCAAGCATACGTATGGTCGTTGTTTCTTTCATTCTGTTTTTTTTTCTTCTGTTGGATCATATAATATTTAATTATTAATCTTATTGCATCTTTTTTTTTTTCAAATATCCCATGGGATATAATATTTCTTTTTATATGGAAAAAACCAAGTTAATAAATAAAGTTCCATCGAGTCTTGAATCTGATATTTTGAAACATAATATTGTATGATAAGCATGTAAAGTGATATCCAATGTCAGCCTAATTGTTTCCAGACCACTCATTTGACGTAATTGGGTATCAATTCTTTCTTGTAATGGAAATTGTCAATCCCCTTCGAGAATTTTACCCCGTAAGGTGTGAATTTCTGAATTTTCTACGTATTAACTGGGGGGTTTTTTTTGGTTAAATTTTATGCCCAAAACTTTGCAATAAACAAACATTCAACATTTCCAGTAATCCTCTTCGGATGGGTTCATAATGCGATCAGGTTTTCAACTCGTAAGATTGTATTTTGTCCGACTGATTATACCTCTATAATATATCAAGAGAAGATCAAGGAACCAGTTCATACATAAAATAAAACATTAAGTTTGGTAACCACAAAGTCATATGTATCGCAAAAGTTAATATAACTTACATTCTATTTAAGCACATATCTGTTGTGGGTTTGGTTTTTGTATTCAAGCGTGACAAACTCAGCAGGGTAAATAAATCATAGCATTTAAATCACAATCACAAATCAAGGCCAGTAATTTTGCGAACTATATGTTTAGTTCTTAATCTAAATACATATTCATACTTCTCTATTCGAAGAGAAAACTAGCTTTATAGACTTTGACCTTGTTATAACAAGACCTAAAAGTACAGCACACAAAAATTCATACGGTTTAATGTTTATTTTGCGTCAACAATTGTACGTCATAAAGGTTGTTCAGCAAGTTCCTGGGTGGATTGTGATGTCATCAATGGCTATATCACTATATTGACCAGTTCCAACATGACCTTCAAACTCGAACTGAAACAAAAAAAAAAAAATAAATAAATAAAAGTATAGATAAAAATCAGGAAAATGTGTTGACTTTTTTGAGGAATAAGAATAATTTCCATTTGCGGAGAATAGCTATCAGGATTGCCTATGGAAAATACAATACAATAGGAAAGCCACAAAGCTAACAAAAATATGAGCGAACTAGGAACTCGGTTTTGCTATTTATGTAGTATGTATGAAACGAGAAATACTTATTTAAGAACGTCTCAAACTGAAAAAAGTGAATATCCAATTAAAATTCTTTAAACTGAACTACAATCAAGTCTGCAATCAGCTCTCGTCTCGGAAATCACCAACTTTCAAAGACTCAGTTAAAGCTTGAGATTTTATATCAACCAGTTATTAAGGACTTCACTTTTGAAACCTTAATTTTTACTGGTTTTGACTGGAAACTCCATCTCACTCTCTGGCTCAATCGGCAACTGCCTTGGTGTCCATTCTTAAATATTATGGTCTAAATTAACTACTGCCGAAACTAGAATAATATTGCTAAGTAATTAGATTTTATCACGCCCAAAATACTCCGCAAATGACAGGAATTGTCATTTTGTAATATGCTTTACACATAAATTAAGAAAATTGAAGAGGAAAACAAGAATGACTTTTAACTTCTTAACCGAGATAAATAAATAATTTTGTGTTTTCCTCATTCGGATACAACAATATATTCTTTACCTCTGATACTTTTATCGAAACATTATAGGCGTCTATTCTCGAGTGATATGTGGAAAACGCCGGAGTCATTCCAAACGTAATCTCAACTAGTCATTTAAGGAACACACTTTTGCAGAAGAGATAATAAATATTACCTCGAAAAATCCACTTGTTTGGACATGGACATTCATTCTCTCGTTGTACCATTGATCACCATGGTTTCCAGTCCATTTCCGGAGAGGAATGTGCTGAACTCCAGCCATTACGTTCAGTTGAAGATAACCCATGTTACTTCCGTACATGTTATAGAAGAAGTCCACACAATAGTCTCCACCTGGGTAGTCTTTGGAGAGCAGGCGGGCCACCTGATTGGTGTGTCCAGTTGCCTCAACATAGACATAATAAGCTGTAGGAAAAGTAAGAAGTTAAATTTTTTGATGCAGTATCTGGAGAAAAAAAATATTTTCTAATTGTAGTCTGATTCAATCTGAAGCAGATACAACTCCATGTCTAAACCATCTCGCAAGCGAAAACAATCTGAACATTACCAAATAATATTTATTTAAGTACTGCAAACGCTTCTGTGAAATAGAAAAATGTTTCTGTTGAAATAAATCATTTATAAGAATCACACATTAGTGGTAAATGTCTTTCGGCTTGGGGGGAACATTGATAAGACGTTAATAAACAATACGTGTTTAGTGGCGACAATGGTTTCAGGTGCAGTTAGACAAACTTTGATAGAGTGAAAACTTTGGAATTGGTGGCAAGTCAACTTTATTTACAACATCGTTTTTAGAAAACACCAAAATACATCTTTATATTTATTTTACCGTCCATGAAGCAGTGGAAATGTAGTAGAAACATTGACCGGGAATCATGAAACTGACAGGAAGTTGTAGTTGTTCCACTGCAGCTTATTAGCCCCGTAATTTCGGTCCAATTGTCTTTCCTTGGGAATTTCGTGAACAAAGTTGGCAACATAAATCATTTAAAACCTTTGGCAAGACGAACACAAACAACATTGCTGCAAGTTTTACCCTCCAAGGTCAATGTCACATATCAAGGTCAAATTTAATATATGTAATTGAAAGCAAGTTCTACACGTATCACCTTAAAATGCTATATGTTAGGACATTTTATTGAACATATTAAGATGGATAATGAACTAGCGAGAGGCCCAGAGTCACACGAAAATAATGTATTAACTATCAAGATCAAAGTGGGTTTTTTACTTGATATTGGCTTGTGACTTATACTGACTATATTAGTGAAGAAATTTGGTAACATATTATTTCAAAGCTAAGATTATACTAAATTCAACAAGTTTTTGTTGCCAATTTTTCTCACCAAGTTTAAGGTGACAATTAAAGGTCAATCATGCACTTTAGTTAATGATACTGTTCATCACGCCAAAGCTGGACAATCGAAGTTTGCTTATATCTAAACAACTTTGGTTGAATTGATGCGGATAAATTAATTGTTGTCTTTAAGCTTTTGTCCCTGAGCAGTGTTTGCATATTATTTTGAGAGCTTGACAGTTGACTTTTACATGTCACCTTAAACCTTGTGACAAAAAAATTAAGCAAAGATTGAAGAACTTAGAGTTTAAATGAGTGCATCTTTTAAAACAAAAAACATGTTAGAGCGGTGTTTTACAGTAGTCGCTTATAAGAAGCTAGTGTTTTCACTGCACATTACTGACCAGGTAGAGTACCTGAGTGCACATTTAGTTTACTAAACGTTCAGAATGTCTAACGGGGCAATGATGATGGATGCAGTGAAAGCATCAACTGAGAAGGATATCAAAGCTGTTATGGTCCCACAAGGAATTATTGGCTTGGATAGACAGACAGATAGACAGAGAGTGCATTCAAAGTAAAGTAGAAACAACAGTTCTATAGAACTTGTGTAAGAAAAAATTAATTTGCGCTCTCAAGCTGAAAATACTCGGTATCAGGCCAATTTTATATTATTATGCCCCAAGTGCGATAGCAGAAGTGGACATCCGTCCTGATACCACTTAGTTGGATAGCACACGCTCTGCTGGGCTTGAACTAAGGACGCTTTTATACTTTGTCGATACAGCTGCCTTGCTGGACGCTCAGCATTTACAGGTTAGTGGTTGGACTGCTCGTCCTGGTGTCAGGATAATGGTACTGGGTAGGGCATCATGCTACATGTCAGTGGCATGATGCCCCAATGCTAGACATCACTCTAAACTGCCATATTGCTGACATCGTAGCGACATGACTAAAATGTTAAATCTCCGTTAAAATCCAAATCACACACACACACACACACACACACATTTTATCATGGTCACCGTTCATGACTTGAATTGGTCAGTCCATTACCATTTCTTTAAAAGTTGTGAAAACAGTATTAGCTTTTCAGACATATGCCTTTTTGACAAAAAAAAACTTGTTAGCACGCATGAGAAAAACCACTAAAGATAATGGCATTTTGTTTAGCATCTTTGTAATTATCTGTAGATAAACTAATTACAACAATTAATCCATTTTCTTTTACGTATTTTAGAACTTTTGGAACCTTTTTGAAAAAAAAAAGACATTAATTTGGGAAAAATCAGGTGAAGTAGACAAAAAATATTGTATGCGCGCGTGTGTATGTGTGTGTGTGTGTGTGTGCAAAATGCGATGTACTAATTATATTTTAATTCCATTACTGCAATTTCTTACAGCTGTGTAGCTTTGTATAAAGGTTGCAAAATGCCTTAGGCCCATTAAGGTCAAGTGGCACCAAAAATGCGTTAGACTCATTAAAGTCAAGTGGCAACAATTATTTCAGGCGAAGTTAGGATATTGTGGAACCGCGGAGCTGGGAGATTGTGCCCTATCAAAGTTCTGTAGTTATGTTAAAAACTGCTAACTCATCGGTTTGCATATAAAAATACGTTGTTGTACATAAATTATAATGATAGGCATATGAATGAATGACACATTTTTGAATAATGGCAGAAATCGAACTAATGTTCACAATGTGCAATGCTAGATTCAATGAACCGACCATAACAACGCATTTTACTTGATATTAATGAAAATTTCCATTTTAAATATACCCGGTTATTTAACTGATATTTTATTTTAATTATTTGTAACACATATCTCACTCTGTAGTTCCTTTGGGTTCCCTAAGATCAATAAGAGAGAGAGAGAGAGAGAGAGAGAGAGAGAGAGAGAGAGAGAGAGAGAGAGAGAGAGAGAGAGAGAGAGAGAGAGAGAGAGAGAATTCAAATCATTCGAAATTCTATTTTATGGTTGTTCACCGTTCGATGAACGGTGTGCCATCAGTCGAGCCTGTGCGTATTGGCCGCTGTTACAGTAGTGTCATGATGGAGTATCGTGGCTAATATGTATCAACATCTTCTTTAACATACCACGAAACCGTGGAGTAAAACACAGTTCTAACACTAGCGTGAAAGTTTAGCGTAAACCATGTTATTCTTATCACTATTTTGGAAAGATAATTGTTCAATTTTCACGAAAAGAAAATTCTGTCACAGTCAATCCAGTACACTAGCACCCATGCTGGCATACTTACCAATATACACTAACAAACAGTAACTCGATTTTTGCTGTAACTCAATCACCAGTTTCCAGATGCTAACGCCTCGGTTCTGTACCTGATCACCATGTCACCGGTTGTTTTCAATTTCCGCCAATACAATCTCGAAATCAGCAATGGTAATGATTTTTTTTCTTTCATGTCTTCTGCGCATAGTTTACTAATCGTATTGAGACTACATTATGCCACTGCGAGAAATTCCGAAAAAGACATAATTCTGAAAGCAGTCGTATCGAAATTATTTTATTAGCTATATTGGTATAGCCACGACAACAATACTGATTGGTGTATCTATAATGGTTGTCGTAGTCAAATTTCAACAAAACCCAGGCCTATAATGGTAGTAAAAGTGAGTTCACAAACAGCATCAACAGCCTTATATACAATTATGTTATTGCGAAGCATAATTGCTCAAAAATTTGACCTTTTTCAGTCACAACACGCACATGCATACGAACTTCTAACAAATTAATTTTTAACTTGGTACATCTGCCATACAGAAAAAATATCATTCGGTGAAATATTTAAATGGGTTCTGGAATTACGTTCATATAAAACCATAGTGATTACACCGTTGGAGAGTTTCTCAAACGATCGTTATCATCGTCGTCCAAAATATACTGACAAGTGCGTCCTTGGTGAATAACAGTTGAGATAGTTTTTCGCAACCTCATAAACGCGGTCAGAATCCATCAATCTTACGTAATGATAAATCTAAACTAAAACACTAATGCCAAAGACTGTTAACTACCCGCCATGATAGATGTCAATTGTTTCAAACTGAATGCCATCTCTAGCGATTAAATTACGTATATCCCGACCAGAGCACTTTAAAGGTGTGGCGTCAGGTCTATCATAACATTTGTTAAGAGAACTGAAAACAAGTTGACAATTTGCTTAGGTTAAGATGCCATTTTCATCCTTTTCTTCACTGACCTCTATTCCAGTGAATTTTGCTCCATGTAGCTATTTGTTTATGTTTCAAAATCGAGGGCATTACGCAAGGTAAATTTGTGAACAGTGAACCCAACATTGATTGTAGGGGGGCGGTTTTTCTCGTAGAATACGCGTATGTGTCTCTCCAATCTCTTTATACATGTCCTCCATTTGTGCTAATTGTTCTGACGCACGCTTGATCGGACTAGGTGCTCTTTTTGTTTTTATGATCACTTTGGTGATTTCCCAGATACTCAATAAGTTGTACAAGCAGTATATAATGTAATCAGAGGCACGATTGAATTAAAACCCGCTGGTGAGATTTAACAGAAGCTATGTACCATTACCTATACAATTATGTTACTATTTCCACCGTTAAACCCATTCAGAAACAATTTTGTTTTGTATCTGTATGCACCGGGAAAGTTAAAGGCGTTAACATCGTGCTACTAACTCGGCGTGGTCCGTTGATGTATTTACGTTCTAGGGTCGGATTGATTTCTCAGGACAGCCACGCGCTACCATTTGTTCGAGATGAAGTGCAAGTCGTTCAAGCTGAGACAGAGCTACCACCTAAATCTATTTTAACGCATCAATCTTGCGTTGACTGACGGTCGCGTTTTACTCGAATCGTAAGTAGTAACAATATCGGAAAAAATCCACTTCTTGGTATCTGGATGGGATAAACGCAACGTATCATAAAGGTACACGCCCATTTTTGATGATGTTACGGTCGAGCGAGAATAACGCGTATGTAAATTCGCGCTGGTACCGCAAATATTCCACGTACATGTTGTGCCGGAGATCCTTCACAACTACAATTGGGTGAACACCATCGTAGAGACCATAGCCAACCACGATCAAACACATCTTTTGACGATACAACAATTTTATTTTCACTGCTGAATAATGGATGGTCTCGCTGACACTAACTGGTATAAAAGTAATTTCTTTGACTCGGTTAAGTCATGTCAGCATAGACATAACTTGTAGTTACATGCATTAGTAATGAATATGTATCTGTGTTGAGGATCTTTATGTTGTTGCTGTACCACGGATGAATTATTGTCATCGTAACACTCATACATCAAGAAGTTGGACAAGTCGAACACGGATGCACCAATTTAGACTGGCTTTACCAACTGGTTTTTGATTTTCTTGCTGTTGAAGGTATGAGTCCGCCGTTGAATATTTTTCGTAACTGAAATACCGTGTACGAAGTTAATGGGTTGAGTTATTCATGCTCACTGTCTTGAACAAGTTTAACGCTGATCCGTTTTCGTAAATTTTATATAGTATTGAAGAGCAAGGCATTGTTCATCAATTTTAAAAAGTTGTTTTCAAACTCTGTAGTGGCCTTTCTTCGCAGACAAGGTGCCGTCCAATTAGGCTGACCAAATCCGAACACTCTGAGGTATTTGCATACATGCATTTTGAACCGTAAATACATCTACAGGTTTAATACGTTGATGTCATAGTTGTTTCCTTTTTAGTCCGAAGATTAGAGACAAGCTCTGTGCATTCAGTAAACATGCGATTAGATTTAGCCAGAATTCCACACTGATATGGGGACAACCACATACGAGTAACCGCCAACGCTTCTGAAGACAGTGGATAATTTGCTATGAGTGTGGTGCGCTCATTTGGATGCTACAGATCCGCTTAAAAAATATCCACGTTCGTCGTTGCTGTCATACTCATGTACATATTTGATAACATCCATAGTCGTGGGATCAATCCGCTGAAACTCACATATATGCATGTACTGAATCTTCGTCTAACCATAGAGGTTTTCAGAGTCCAGGTACATTACGTTGATATTTATCAGCTTCGGCCATACTCTTCTACGCTAGGTTTCTTTACACAAAAAAGCAGTAGGTCGTCATTGAAATTACACCGCGTAAATGTTGGTCATAAGCCTTAGTTTTTGACAGTACATCGTTCCAAGCCATTCCTGGTGACGAGAGGTAGTGAACGGGGTCGAAAACATGCACAAACAGATATTCACTGATATTATTACATTCTAGCATGGACCATAAGTTGTTTTGCATGTGCATAATCATTGGCGGTAATTACCTCTTGAGATAGCGATGAATGAAATGGTTCAGCGAGTAGCAACTGAATCTTATCAAACTCGTTCCAGTCCCTCATGTACTCGTATGGATATAATCTTTTGCTGGAAGTAACTTGAACGTGTCAAGGTCATATTCAATTTATCGAGGAATGGATTTAAACTGTCAAAGCAATGAGAATATTGACTTCCTGCTGTACGATTGCTTACGAGTTTATCCAGGCTAAAATTCAGGTACTGCATCTAATGAATAAACTGCAGCTTGCCCAAAATGCATTATCGCCATCCTGTTGAGGATGACGCTTATTGACGCATGCGTTACCGTTTAAACTGCTTGCAACGCATTCGTTACCGTTTAAACTGCTTGCAAAGCATTCGTTGCCGTTGAAACTGCTTACAATGTTCGGTGACCATCATACCAGCGTAGTTATGAAGCTCAACAAATATTCTTATTTTTATAGGATAAATTCGGAAGAACAGATTGTATGCGCTGTGAGGGGCTCTTCTGTCCGCACCAGTGATGTGGCAATGATCATTAACTTTGGCACCATACCGAAATGGGCCATCACAGTTCCAGTATAAGTGGCCGTGGAAAACTCACGTTTGTCATCATTGGTCACAATTATTTCTGTGGGAGAAGAAAGCTGTTGTTGGATCCATTTAGTAGTAACCTAGAGCGATTTAATAAACACCTTGACAGAGTCCTGTCATTGACATAACATTGGTTGCTAAGTCGCTCCATCGCATCTGACAACAATAAACAAAATTTGTGTGAAATGTGTTCAGCAAGTTGTGCTTTATTTGACAGAATCCTAAGTTGCGGAAGCACGAACATTCAATCATTCTAAGTCCGCATAGATAATTTACGGAGCTTTGATTTCTCGTTCTCATTAATTCCACCGTAGTTAAAGTCATGATTGTCAATCTGAAGGTACGTGTTTAATCCATGCAGGTAGTATTGACATGGAAACTTCCAAACTCTAGGCAGTTCGTTTTAAACAAGTTTTTTCACGAGGCCGCATCAACTGAGGGTTACCATCAAATAGAGTTTTGGGTCAGAATATAATTTACTTCAATCTATTATTTGGCCACACCACTGATCAATACAGAATATTATAGCAACTCATAAATGACCGTCGCTTGTACAATGAAGTTTGAGGACGCAAAATGTATTTCAATGCTTGTATATTGACTCGACAAAACTCTAAACATTGCACCAATCGTTTATACTTTTCATCATCTAAATATACGATATCCTTATGAAAAGTTTGAGTTTACATATATAATAATATTAAATACATCTTTTTCATTTATTTATCATTGGTGGTCTTTGCTACTGCTACTTTATTAACTAATTAATTTTTGGAATCACTAATCGTTTCGTTATCTGCAGTGGGTGGTCTATTCTAACATCAGCGACATATTTGTTGTTTTTTTTTTCTCCTCTCAGTATCGTATTATGACTTGTCATGTTTTCCCTCATCAGACTGACTACCGTTGGTATTCCAAGATAAATCCTAAATCCATATTATGACTTGTCATGTTTTCCCTCATCAGACTGACTACCGTTCGTATTCCAAGATAAATCCTAAATCCATATTATGACTTGTCATGTTTTCCCTCATCAGACTGACTACCGTTGGTATTCCAAGATAAATCCTAAATCCATATTATGACTTGTCATGTTTTCCCTCATCAGACTGACTACCGTTGGTATTCCAAGATAAATCCTAAATCCATATTATGACTTGTCATGTTTTCCCTCATCAGACTGACTACCGTTGGTATTCCAAGATAAATCCTAAATCCATATTATGACTTGTCATGTTTTCCCTCATCAGACTGACTACCGTTGGTATTCCAAGATAAATCCTAAATCCATATTATGACTTGTCATGTTTTCCCTCATCAGACTGACTACCGTTGGTATTCCAAGATAAATCCTAAATCCATATTATGACTTGTCATGTTTTCCCTCATCAGACTGACTACCGTTGGTATTCCAAGATAAATCCTAAATCCATATTATGACTTGTCATGTTTTCCTCATCAGACTGACTACCGTTCGTATTCCAAGATAAATCCTAAATCCATATTATGACTTGTCATGTTTTCCCTCATCAGACTGACTACCGTTGGTATTCCAAGATAAATCCTAAATCCATATTATGACTTGTCATGTTTTCCCTCATCAGACTGACTACCGTTCGTATTCCAAGATAAATCCTAAATCCATATTATGACTTGTCATGTTTTCCCTCATCAGACTGACTACCGTTGGTATTCCAAGATAAATCCTAAATCCATATTATGACTCGTCATGTTTTCCCTCATCAGACTGACTACCGTTGGTATTCCAAGATAAATCCTAAATCCATATTATGACTTGTCATGTTTTCCCTCATCAGACTGACTACCGTTGGTATTCCAAGATAAATCCTAAATCCATATTATGACTTGTCATGTTTTCCCTCATCAGACTGACTACCGTTGGTATTCCAAGATAAATCCTAAATCCATATTATGACTTGTCATGTTTTCCCTCATCAGACTGACTACCGTTCGTATTCCAAGATAAATCCTAAATCCATATTATGACTTGTCATGTTTTCCCTCATCAGACTGACTACCGTTGGTATTCCAAGATAAATCCTAAATCCATATTATGACTTGTCATGTTTTCCCTCATCAGACTGACTACCGTTCGTATTCCAAGATAAATCCTAAATCCATATTATGACTTGTCATGTTTTCCCTCATCAGACTGACTACCGTTGGTATTCCAAGATAAATCCTAAATCCATATTATGACTTGTCATGTTTTCCCTCATCAGACTGACTACCGTTGGTATTCCAAGATAAATCCTAAATCCATATTATGACTTGTCATGTTTTCCCTCATCAGACTGACTACCGTTCGTATTCCAAGATAAATCCTAAATCCATATTATGACTTGTCATGTTTTCCCTCATCAGACTGACTACCGTTGGTATTCCAAGATAAATCCTAAATCCATATTATGACTTGTCATGTTTTCCCTCATCAGACTGACTACCGTTCGTATTCCAAGATAAATCCTAAATCCATATTATGACTTGTCATGTTTTCCCTCATCAGACTGACTACCGTTGGTATTCCAAGATAAATCCTAAATCCATATTATGACTTGTCATGTTTTCCCTCATCAGACTGACTACCGTTGGTATTCCAAGATAAATCCTAAGATGTACTTAATATTTATTAGAAAAAATCATATGACATCTTTTGAGCCTTTTTGCATAATCTTTATGATGCATTTAAATAAAACAGTGATTGCACCGTTTCTGTATTACACACATTCCATTTTACAGAAGATCATATCCCAGATTTGAAAAACTCATAAATTGTTTACTATATTCATAAATCTGCCAAAAATAAAGAAGCATATAAAAGCTAAAATACAGCAACTTAAGGCAACTAATAATTGCAGAATATTTGATTCAGTATGATATCGATGAATAACCACATTTTATGCAGTATTATTTTCAGTAGCACAGAAAAGAAATTTCCACCTATGTAGTATATTCACAATCAATAATAAAATATAGGCTTGACTGTGGTCTAGATTGCTTTTCAAAAGCGTTTGCGCGACCAAAGAAGTAATAATTTTATTTCAAAAAATCAATAACAGCTACATAATTTTATGTTAACGAATTTTTTAGTGCGTAAAATCTGTCATGCTAGCTCGTGACGATGGGGTAGAATGAGTAAATTCACGAGGCATTGATCTATATTAGCTACCAAAATCCAAAATCCTCATAACAATACTACCCTTATTGAAACATTATGGCAATATAAGCTTACATGTCAGGCTTCCGCTATGGTCTCTAGTTGGTCCTGTGTGAACAGTAGGTGTGCTACCATGGTAACGGGTCCAATCAATATTGTCGACGGTGGACTGTCTCCACGTGCAGAGATTGTGGTCGAAATTGCAGAAGTCAACTATAAAGAAAACACAAAAGCAAAACATATTAACTTGCACAGACTACATTAGTGACATAAATACGATTCTTCACCAACTTGCAATAAAGAAATAAGATGATTAGCTAAATTAAAAAATTTCAAAACTGTATCAACAATTATATATAAAATATGCCTCTCTGGAGGATCAGTTATACTCATCAGAATGATGCTTTACCTATTTATAGATACACCAAAAATGCTTTGCGTTGTCTTGAAAATTTACAAAGCAAGTGCAAGACCACTTCTGTACACGTCACAAAGCACAAGTTATTACTAGAAAGACTTAAAGAGGCGGAGTTTCTATATTTAATTAAGGGATAGTTATAAATACGCCTTCTATACAAGCTCACGGTATAAATTAAGAATATAAGTAACTAATTATGGATTGCAACTAAATATGGATTTATATACACTGGTACGTTAAAGCTTTTTGGTATGCGATTTCCATTTGCATTTCTGAATAACAACAAAGACCATCATCATCATCATCATCATCATCATCATCATCATCATCATCATCATCATCATCATCGTATCTTCGTCGTCTTCTTCTTAGTCTACTTCTTATTCTTCTTCTCCTCCAAAATAACGTTACATATTGAAATTTGTTTCATAAATGTGCTATTAAAGATAGATGACTTTCAATTTACGTCCTATGAGTTTAAATTACATAACAATATATCAAAATCAACAAGTATTGTACAATTTTAAAAATAAATTTACCTAAATTTCAATGTTAAAGAATTAAAAATAACTTATAGTACGGTATCAATTCATAACATTCCTAAAATGTTCTAATCCGGATATGCTCCAAATGTATTCCGAATAAAAATACTAATGTGCTTATTTACTAACACCACATAAGAATCAATGTTTTACTATCCAAAATTTATTTACCTGAATTCAAGGTATATCCCCAAAATATTAAGTCCCAAAATGTCCTTGAATGTTTCAAGGTAAAACCAAAGACATTATTATATCAAGTCTTGAAATAATTTCACAGTAATCCAATATATTGTAATGACTCTTTAAAAAAATTTTTCAAAGTCTGCAATTCCAATGAACGTTTATCAATTTAAAAAATACAAATTAATATATATCCTGTATCTTCTATAGAACTGTTATGAACTCTTACGAATGCTGAATGCTGGATAAACTTCCCTTTGTAAAAGAAGATTATTGAATCTAATAACGCTTTAGCTAAATACAAAGTTACTAAAATATGATTCCATGCTTTCAGTGAATCATTTAAAACTGTGAAATACTTTTGCAGTCAACAACTGCTTTTCCAGTTGCAATCAATCAAACACTAAGAAAGTATATCCTACCTACAGTATAAATGTTCTCCGGGGATCATCTTGAACTTGGTACATCGATATTGGTATTTATGAATTAAATAGTACTACGTTTTATACATATATTCATCTTTACAACACACAACCTATTCATAGAACATTGGCAAATAAATAATGCCATTAACTAAATGACTCTAATAGAAACTATAATATTAAATTATATACATGATATAGGTATGCATAATACTTTTTTCTATATCAGTAAGAAACAAGCCTCAAAATCTATTTAAATAGCTTGAGAATAAAGCCCATGTGACAATCTGCTGATAATTCATTCTCAGAAAGATTGCAACATGCGAGATTGAGATAGCGTGTGTGCCTCCATGACAATGATACCTATACTTCTATATTTTTTCTCTTTGCACGATCACCAAAAGCAGAAAAATGAAAACGGTAAACGAGACGGACAAAGGAAAAGCAAATAAAAAACAGTCTCATGATTAGACATTTGAAGATAGGCTAATCACTCATTACAAAGCAGAAATTCTTTCGGCACTCATTAAACAAAACGCAATCTGAAGAGAAAATGAGATGAGCTGTAGTGCAAAGGTTTAAGTCTTAACCCACCTCCACTGGCAGGCTTGACAGTTCCATGTGGAGCAGGGGTGACATGAACGGTAGGAGCTGGCGTATTAATGTTGCTGGAAGTAGTGCAACCATAATACAGCTGAATTTTCTTGATATCAATGTCGCTCAGACGAACTCTTTGGCCAATGGTGACGCCTGGCTTCTTGGGCTCCATGGCCGGCCTGGATCGGTCAATAGCGAAACCGTATGCGTCATAGTGCATGATAGAGCCGTAGTCGTAAGGTTGTCCTAACGTATCGACGTAGTCATTTCCGTACTTCTGAAAGTTACTTTCATGTCCTAAGAAGAGTAAAACATAAATAAAATCGTGATAGACAGCAAAATTGGTGAAGATGATAAACTATGGTAAAAATGTACACTTCATAAGATCAAATAGAAGAAATTGCACACGAGACGTTTAAAACGTTACACAACCATTTTAGTAATGGAACTTTCATTTAAGAAATTCCGAATTTTGGGAAATTGTTATAAGTATTGGTATAAGGAATTAATTTATATAATCAAATATTGTTGATGTCATAGAAAATGTATTTTAAGATATGTTCTAGTGATAAATAGCGTTAGAAAAAAAACAGAACTATTTAAATGCATGTCATTCTTTCCACCTATGTTTAGGACGTTGAGCAGACTGTCTAATTGTCATCCATAAACTTTTTGGGTTGGGATTTTGGGGATGTTTGAGAAACAAAATGAATAGTTACGGAGAGAGTAATGTTCTGAGTAACCAACATCGGTGTTTGAACTAAAAGAAACCAAGATGTAACGATCATTGATTGCACGATTCTGCTATTTATTTTTCTATCTGACTCTGGTTACAGTGGTTGAAACTATTCATGGTGCCTGGCTTAACGTGTAACGTGTCAACGATTCGTATTTTAGTCTCTGTTATGTTGGCAGAACAGTATAATCCCTGTTTGTTATATGCACAAGCTAAGTTTTAAAACATTTTAAAGCTTCAGTTTGAATTAGGTATTTTACTGAAATAGCAGTATATAATACACGTGAAAAATAACTGTAGTATTTACTTAACCTAAATTGACTACTATATCAATTTTTTTGCTTATCTAGTTGATGTCAGAAGCACAAATGTTAGAATAGGACAGAATTCATTACCATAAAGTTGACCAGATTTTCCAAAAAATGATTAACTCGTATGAATAATTTTTCAGATTAAATATAACGTTCTAAATGTACTCTGCAGTAAAAAGGGACTTTTATTTTTACGTTCTCTTGGCTAAACCTTTATTGTACTCTAAGTACTTTGGTTTACAGAGAATATTTACTTTTGATATTCTACCTTTCTCAATATTATCCCAGTGGATCGTAACGTAGTTATCTCTGTCGGGCCTGCTTTGCTCATGGAAGAAACCCAGAGCGTGGAGAATTTCATGCATGATTGTACCCTTCCGTTCACATCCGCGACCAATCGTGACTTCTGACAATCTTCCAATCCATCCAACAGGAGTGTGGCAACTAAAATAGCAAACAAATAGAGTTTGTATGGCAAGGCAAATACAATCGCAGATAGCTGCAAATATTCATACTAATTGCGTAATTATCACATATATGTGTAACGGTATGGATTTTTGGCCGTTATGTACTTTATTTCTTTATCACTTATTTTTAATATACAAACCCTAGACACCTTATGCAATAAACTTGATTAAAAGTATGACAGAGTCAGACTTTTGTATGCATATTAAACATGTTTATTCAAGATGCAAGATTAATCAAATACAATGCACAGCAATAAACTGAATATTCGGAGAAGCTCATCATAATGGTGAAGATGCTAACCCTGGTGTCATGTCTGGCATTCAGGTATCCTTATCACACGGTCGACCTTTATCTTTACTTAAAATCACTGATATACAGCTGAAAATATCGCCAACTTTCTCTATTTGTGTGACTTGACTCCTACTCTGCTTATTATTACTTACTGGCTGTGAAAAGTGGGGGGGGTACTATTGAGAAGATTGTCTTTATTCATGCAATATACAATCTTAGACATAAACCGACTTATGTTGCTTAGGATTCTAGTAGATAATGCTGACTTGAATTAACTGTACTGTAGTTGATCAAGGGAGACAACTTATCTTGTGACTGTCTCAACAGAAAAGAGTTATTTCCCTTTTGGCGGCATCCATACTGACGACTACATGAGGTTGAAGAGGGGGGATGGATGTGTGCCCGACAAACGCATATAAGTTCATCAGATCGAGAGTTTAAGTCTTGGAAAGTGTGATATTTGAAGATAAATATATACATTCAATGATCTCACATACATTTATTGAATTGGATAGGTGTGATATGAGGAGATAATTATTTTCATCCAATAATCACACAATATATACTTGTAAAAGAGTGGTATGTGAAGAGAAGGAAGCTCATTCAATGACCACGCACAAATACTATTAATAAAAGTGTGATATGTGAAGAGAAATTTAGACTCATTCAATGACCACACACGATTGATTAAAACGGGCGATATGTGGTGAGAAAACGTCACCAATGATCACCCAAACGAAGTTTTCTAACTGCAATGTAACCTGACGTTAAGACAAACTCTTTACTTTTATACCACTGGGAGATGCATACAAATCTTCTCAAAGACCAGAAACTAGCTGTCACAAGACAAATATCTCCAACTCATGAAAATAAACTTCAGATGAAATATTAGAAGTGAAGAATTTGATATTTTATGAAAATAATAGAAATTTAAGTTCTACGTTATATACTGAAATTACAGCATTAACTATGCCTATATTAAAATTTCCTAACTAACAAAATTGTTAATGCAATAAAGTAATTGCAGAATAAATAAAGAATAAATAATATAAATAACTAAAATAAATTAAAGTAGATACCCATGTCTTGCTATCTTAACTCTAGCTGTTACATACTGCTGTACATACCCAACGAATTTGGGCTTTGAATGGTCTCTTGTCTCCTTGCTTGTACACCAGCGTTCTGGCTTCTGATTCAAAATTTCCCGGGTCTTAAATACCGTATAGTTGGAAATTTGTTGGAAAACCGTTGAAAGTTGGAATACTGTTGGAAAAGTGTTGAATGTTGGAGAAATTGGAATATTGTTGGAAACTCCCAACTAGTCTTGAGACTATTGATCTATTCCAAAATAAGGATTATTTTCAGACAAAAATATATATTTGTTGAAATTATCATAAGAAAAGAATACTTTATTGAAACTTTATTCAAAATATATAGTCGAACTACGATTTGGTAACTCCTATCGTTCTCCGTACTGTTGTACTTTACTAAATCTATCTTGCGCATGCTCATTAAGATATAAATAGCAATGGCTGCGACCTACGGATGGTACTTGTGATGGATCAAATGAAGACCAGTATTTTATATAAGGATCGATGACATCGATTGAGTATCATCTCTGGTAGTCGAATATAATCTCCTCAAACACTCCAAGTCTATAAAACTTCTCTTTATTGTGCCAAATTAGCAAATGCATCCTATGTAATCGTCAGTAGGTCAGGCGTGAATGTACACAGTGTACCGTAATCGGCTGAGTTTCAGCAACTATTCTCTGTTAATTGGTAATTATTTTCTTTCTATATAAAAAAGAACAATTGTTGAATAACCCCGAAAATCAGTAGTTGTCATGAGTAATTCAGGTAGTTTTATATGCCATTGATTGTAGCGTTTTACGAAGGTTCGTCAATTACTGTAAAGACTGTAAAACTGTGACTGTTACATATGATTAGGTCTTTTAAAATATGTAATTGTAAATATCGGCCAATTATCATCTTCAGGTAATTTGTGCAACGATACGTCATTTCTGTAAACATTTGATCACGTGTTATTGTAATGCAGCACATTTTTCTGTCGATCTCTGCAGGAAACATTTAGTTGGATATGTATACAATTAATTAGAGTTATGTAGACCTGCGAGTGTTTAAATCGCCGTAATGCACGGATTGGCACAGGCTCTGTCATGAGTTAGCGATTATTTAATTAAGGGCTACGTTTGTTTAAAATGAATAAGTCCGCCGTTAATTTTCGAACTGTAGCGGAGTTGTCAGATTGGAAATATGGTCAGACGAATTGTACTGTTTGAGCCCAGTTCAGGCGGGAATTATAGTTCATCCAAATTGGATACACTGTGAAGGGGGCGTGGTTTGACATGAAAATTCTCAGTTCAAATGTGCTAATAGCGAATTTGAAAATTAGTCAACGCTTTTCTACAAGAGAAAACAAACGTAAGAAGACTCCGAGTAATTTAAGAAGTACATTCACTCGTAAAATCATCCAGGAGAAAACAATTATCTGGAGAAATTGACGGACACAAAAGCTTGAAAGCACAAGATATTTTGCATCAATTTTATAATATTCATTGATAATGCTGTGATGATTTGTTTGATTTTTTAACTTGTATTTGCATGGATCTATTTGTTTAAATTCGTAAATCCATTTCCTTTATATGGTATAACTGTGTTGAGTTCGTGTATATGAGTCTGCACAATGATAGTTTTCTTTATATATATATATATATATATATATATATATATATATATATATATATATATATATATATATATATATATATATATACATTGCTGGCTCGTTGAAGGTATAGTCTCAATTATTATAGTAAAATGTGTATCAAGAATATTGTCTTATTGTAGTTGAGATGCGAGAATCCGAGTGAATTTTCCAATATGAGTTCATGGAGTATAATTACTGGATTGTTGTTATGAATGCCGTAGTGAAAGGAATTTCATTTATTATTTGTGTAATGGAACAAGTTTAGAACTAATATCTCGGAGTGGTGTTGAATCTCCATTAGCAGAACCATTAATTTTGTGAAACTAGGGTTTGTATGGTCCGTCATAGCCAATTAGACTAGATAGCCGTTGGTATGTTTGAATTCCGATATAATTATATATGACCTAACGAGGGGTGAGAGTAATGATTTATCTCTAGTATAATGCGACGGAAGCTTAAAGGTGCTCTTTGTTTATATTTTTGCAAGGTCAGTCTCACGGGAAGTCTCACGATTTACAGACCCAAAGGGGCTACACAAAGTTGGAAGGGCCGAAAGTGGCGTGATACCGGAGAATTTGATGTAAAGAAATGGAAAAAGTGGAGAAGACCCAGACTTACTGGCACAAGGAAGTCAAAAGGAACAGTCGCTATTGAATTGGCCAGAGTCAATATATCAGGCTATGAATCGACACAAGGCAGTATTTTTCGATCTTTCACTCGATTCGATGCGATTATTTAATTATATTGTTTAAGAGATCGGCTATTGGAATAATCTTATTTGTATTTTGAAATTCCTTAAATATATTGATCCAAAAAAAGTTTATCTTTCAAATTGTAACGCTTATCACAATTGCTTATGAATTTTATTGCTATGAATTTTGTCTTGTAACGGGGGCTCGTGTTATTCTGTTATATACATCTGCTAATATCTTTATTTATTCCACCCATAAGTTTCATACTTTATATTGACATTTACCCGTCGAAGATCACCTCTAGTAAACGATAGCAAAAATCAGGCAACACAGCAGAACAAAGCTGAGGAAGGGTTTCCGACAATTATCTTGGGTTAAAAATATATTTTGCATCAAGAAAGAACGAACGTAATTTAAATAAAAAAGTGATATTCCTAAAAACTAAAATAAAAAATAGCCCACATCTTAACTCTAAATGCATATGAAAATGTGGTTTCAAAATTTTCTAAATGTCAACATGAAGACCTACACAATGACCTTCATGAACCTGTAACCCAGAAATTTTTTTTACAATGTATCTTTTAGAATTATAGAAATAAATACATTATTTAAAAAAATGGAAATATATACCTTAAAAATTCTGAATATAATCAAAATTTCCGATTTTGCAAGAAGTTGTCCGACACGTACAAAATCGTCTGCTACCCAACGTGTCAATTTGTCGCTAGAACGGGATGCGTTTCTCTTCAGTCTTGGAGATCAAAACATTACGCGCGCAGAAATGCTCGACAGCATTGTATAGTACAAGTCACATAGCTCATGTACGCGGTCATTCTTTAATAGAATAGACGACTGTCAATTCAGATTGATTTTACTTAAATTTTACATCATGCAAAATGTCATATGTACATGCTAAGAATAAAAAATATTGTATGTTATTCCTCTATCCCATTCATAGTTGAACATCCGTACAGAATATGATTGAGCGACTTCACGCTATCGTACACTTGATTCTCCCTGCACTAGAGTACAAGTCACTTAGCTCATGTACGCACTCGATCACTTTTTGTAGCTACATGCATTACCCGATTTAGGTATAAGCTAAACAAAATACCGTTTAGGGATTAAAAGTCTGATTTCACAGTCTGAAGGGACCTGTCAAATTAATTTTATACCAAATAGGGCCCCTATATTATCACATAGCTTAGGGTACATTATCACATAGCTTATGGCCTTGCTATGTCTAAATCCGGCACTGGCTACATATGTCATTTTGGAAAATTTTATTAAACATACATTTAAATGACGTTTGTTACTTTATTTTGCACCTAATTACATCAAAATTCCGTTCAAGATTCTTCGAAAAATGCTTAACATTAAATTCAGTCCTAACTCACTTCGACATTTGTAGGCATAGTCAAACAAGCGGAGTGACCTCGTTTATACCGGTCTCGTCGCGCGCTATGACGTAAGAGGGAACGCACCCGCGGTAGGGAAAAACTAGTACTACCAACATAAACATTGATGAGACGATATTGTTATTTATAAACAAAGCCTGGGGAAACATCGGTATGAAAAAAATCGGCTTACAAGTCCAATAAATTGGAGGCAAGTATGTAACTTCGTATATATCTTCTGCATGGTAGGTCATATCTTTTATTTCAATTCGTACATGATACCTATTTTTTTCCATATAAGTATGTGCTTTTATACATGTAAACGGGTCAAAAGACGGCTGTCAGTTCAGATTTATTTTAGTTAAATTTTTCATTATGCTAAATCATCACTTTGAAGAATTGTCATATTTTCAGGCCAAGAATAAAAAGTATTGTATGATTAAAGATACACGGGATGTCTTGTTCACGCGACCGTACACTTGATTCCCCCTACACTAGTAACAGTTCAATCAAACATGACCTTCTTTACCCAATGTAATGCCGAACTACCATGTTATAACTATATCATGATTAACATTGAAACTTACATCAGTAAACGCTAGTATGTGACCCGTAAGACTTGTACTACAATACCGTCGGGCATTTCTGCGCACCTAAGAATTCCATCACCAATATCGAAGCAAAACGCATACTGAATTCGACCAATTCACGCAATTAAAATACTGCAATGCCTACCATCTGAAAAGAAGCGGTTATCATCAGAATAATCTATTCAAAATAATATTAATTTTGGACACACCGGATTTTACC
Organism: Potamilus streckersoni; assembly: GCA_016746295.1. NCBI lineage: Eukaryota > Metazoa > Mollusca > Bivalvia > Unionida > Unionidae > Potamilus > Potamilus streckersoni. The sequence goes on from JAEAOA010000201.1 coordinate 585,011, forward strand.
CCTGTGTTTCAGTGAAACGCGATATGTCGGTCTATTTTACGCATAGCTTTGAAATAGAGATACTAGGCAAACTAACTGTTTATGTAATGAGATTAGTACAGTTTAGCATTGTATAAAAGGTAAGCTCTAATGTTGAAGAGAGCTAACAATGTATGTAATGTGTTTACAACTTCTCGTTTATAGGGAAAAGAAATTGCTAAAGAATGTAGAAACAGACAATATGTCATGGAATTTCTTGAGAATCCCTTTCTAGCAGCAAGTTGGCATGTTGTATAGCAGGCGACAAAACTACGTGTGAGACAATTTCTTGCAAAACTGGAAACTTGGATTAAAATACAGTATTAAGGTATACATTTCCATCTTTTATATAATGTATTTATTTGATGAAAAGACACATAGTAATTAGAATTTTCTGGGTTACACGTTCAAGACGATCATGAAGTGAGTCGCCATGTTTACATTTAGAAATCACATTTTCATATGCAATTAGGGTGGAAATGTGGGATATTTTTGTACATTTTATGAATATAACTTCCTTGAGAAGAGGACGATCGTTCTTTCTTGATACAAAATGAATATTCGACCAAAAACAACACGTGATCCAGTGTTTACGGGAATATTGTATAGTTGCGCAGAATTACCCGACGCGCAGAATTGGCCGACCTGGTGGTACGTCCAAATTTAGAGATGAATTAGGGAAAGAAATACGCTAAAATTAAGTTAAGATGGAAAAGAAGAATACAATTTCTTGAGGAAATTCCTAGTACTTTATTCAAAATGAGTTGATAGTTACGTTTTAAAAACAAAATTATTTATGAAGAGAGATTGTCCGAAAAAATCGTAGTAGTTTAAATTAATAAGAGCTAGTACTTTTGGACTACACATACAGTTGGATCAATGTGATTGATATAAATGGTTTTCTCGACTTGACTAATTTTACACTCACAAATACTTTTATTACTTCATTCATAGAGCGAAAAATGACTAAAATTGTTAAAGCTACTTTAAAAATCCAACACATACAAGCACACTGTTAGTAAGAAAGGGTCGCCACTGATTTGATTTCTTAGTCTCGTTCTTTTTTTTTTTGTATAATTGGGGTGGGGTGGGGTGGGGTGGGGAGCTTGAAATGCTTTGTCTGTACCAAGTACTGTTGGTACTTACCCGGTACCTTGACTGAACCTGATGTAAGCAGCTTCATGGGTCCTCGGTACGAATTTGATGCATTGTTTCCCGTTTACTGCTGTTTGCTGTTCAATCTCATGCATGGCCTCTTTAAAGAGCTGTTGGACGAAAGTGGCTGCAGAAAAGCAAAAATGACCCCCACACACTTTATTTTTGAGTTTCTCTTTCTGTTTCTTTCTACCTTTGTTCGTACTTTAATTCCTGTGTTCATTTAATGTCGAGATTTTCTTCATTATTTAACTGTGTTTTATACCCAAAATACCACAATAAATCTTTCCGAAAACGTGTGATCAGTTTTGGAATTCTTCAGCTCCAAATCCAGTCTAATTACGCTCGCGCGACATAATGTTTTAACTTAAGGGCTCTCAGAGATAATCATTTCATAAAGACAGGCATTCTTCTATCATATATTAATAATTACAATGTCACCCCAAAAATGCTCTTTTATGTGTGGCAAATGCCATAAAAAAGTTGTTGATGCAATTGCCATTATGATACATCGCTTTTATTGGTGGGCAATTGCTACAAAAAGAGTTGTTGATGCAAAAGCCATTATGTTACATCGTTTTCATGTGTGGACAATTGCCACAGAAAAGTTGTTATGCAAGGGCCATTATGTTACATCGTTTTCATGTGTGGGCAATTGCCACATAAAAGTTGTTGATGCAAGGGCCATTATGTTACATCGTTTTCCTGTGTGGGCAATTGCCACAGAAAAGTTGTTATGCAAAGATCGTTATGTTACATCGTTTTTATGAGTGGATAATTGTCACAGAAAAGTTGTTATGCAAAGGTCATTATGTTACATCGTTTTCATGTGTGGGCAATTGCCACATAAAAGTTGTTGATGCAAGGGCCATTATGTTACATCGTTTTCATGTGTGGGCAATTGCCATAGAAAAGTTGTTGATGCAAGGGCCATTATGTTACATCGTTTTCATGTGTGGGCAATTGTCACAGAAAAGTTGTTAATGCAAGGGTCATTATGTTACATCGTTTTCATGTGTGGGCAACTGCCATAAAAAAGTTGTTATGCAAGGGCCGTTATGTTACATCGTTTTCATGTGTGGGCAATTGCCACAAAAAAGTTGTTGATGCAAGGGTCATTATGTTACATCATTTTTATGTGTGGGCAATTACCACATAAAAGTTGTTGATGCAAAACCCATTATGTTATATCGTTTTCATGTGTGGGCATTTGCCACAGAAAAGTTGTTATGCAAGGGTATTACGAGTAACATGTAAAGACCTTACCTGCTAAAGATGCCATGAGGTCAAACTGTCTCTTTTATGTAACAACTAATGAGTTAACATTATCTGCTTTTAAAATGTTAAACGTTACAGAAAACAAGATACAATCAAACCTGCATGTAAGGAAATATCTAAATGTGGCTTTTATGAACAGTGGACCCTTGCATGCATGCATATATATATATATATATATATATATATATATATATATATATATATATATATATATATATATATATATATATATATATATATAAATCAAAGGCATACTTGGAATCTATATCATGAAATAGTCGCTCTTTTTTATATATCTCTGAACAAAATAACAGTTTTGACTGTAAATACAGGAACTGGCGCTTCTTAGAGATTAACACAGAAACTAATTGTGGTTGCAAGTACATTTTGAGAGAAGCAAAAGCATTACATCAACAGCTATGCTACCACTTACTTTGTTCCAGTCATTGAATACATTCAAATTACCACTTACATTTCCGTTGTAGTCAATGAATATGCATTCAAATTGCTACTTACCTTCTCCATTCCAATCAATGAATACATTGAAATTACCACTTACCTGCTACGTTTCAATCATTGAATACATTCAAATTACCGCTTACCTTCTCCTTTCCAGTCACTGAATACATTCAAATCACCGCTTACCTTCGTCTTTTCCAGTCACTAAATACATTCATATTATCATTTTCCTTCTCCACAGGGCAGAGGCTTAGCGAGGATATATGGCCTCCACGGTATGAACCACGGCAGGAACTAAAATTGCGCCCCAATCTAAGTGGCGCCATTGGCAAGAAATTCGGCAAGAACTAAAATTGCGCTCATATGAAAGCTTTGAAAGTATTTTTTTAAAAAATTGTTCTGCTCACCAATTTTGTGCCCCTCCCCCCAAATTTAAGTGGCGCCCACGATACATGCGGTGTCATGCCACTCTTTCTCTATGCTCTGCCAAAAGGGCCCCTAATGGCTGAGTGGGCTAAAGTGCTCACTGCCAGCTCACCTCTGCGTAGGTTCGAGTGTCCGATTCGGCTGTTGTGGATAGGTGTGAAAGCTTACCAGTAGCTTTTTCATGGGTCGGTGGTTCTTTCCGGGGATTTTCCGGGTTCTTCGTCTACCATTAATACTGGCCGCCATGTATAACCTATCGTGTGCTACAAAATGGCCTTAAACCCAACAACAACAACAACAATAACAACCTTCTCCACTGCAGTCTTTCATATTACTACGTATCTTCTTCTTTGATGTATATGATGTAATAATGTTGACTGCTTGGTATTGATGCTTTGACGGCTTCCGATATCTGTAATTTTCGCTGACTGCTTGGTATTGATGCTTTGGCATCTAACAATCTCAATGCTGTAAGCCTTCTGTTTTTGTTTGTTGCGTCTTTTGATGTACTTGATGTAGGTTTATTGGTTTATATTAAAGTTATTAATTGTTTAGATATCTATGATATAGATTTACGGGTTGATATTGAAGTTATTACATGTTTAAGATATTTATAATATAGGCTGACTTGTATCACAATTAACCGTCTTACTAAATTCCGTTGAATTCCATGAATTGGTTTTCAAAATAATTCTTACCCAATCTCTCTCTCTCTCTCTCTCTCTCTCTCTCTCTCTCTCTCTCTCTCTCTCTCTCTCTCTCTCTCTCTCTCTCTCTCTCTCTCTCATAGCCTATATGAACGTACCGTATCCGGGCTGGATTTCATATGGAAGGATCCCATTAGCCCATCTTCGATTTCTGTCCCTTAGTGCATTTCTTTCCTGAAAAAGGGGAAGCAATAGCACAGATGATGTATATAAATTACAATTACTTATTTGCTTTATATATAGATTATCAAATCTTATTTCTATGTGTATTGGTCTAATAATTTTATACCTTAATGCCTATGAATATACTAGTGGAAATCTTTCCAGTTATGTTTTATTTTATAAAGAAAAACATCATTATTAGTGTTTTTCTTCTTAAGTATAAATATACATTATACTTTACTGTATGCGAACAGGTACGAAGAAAAATAAAACTGGGTTTATTTTGCCTTAAATAGTGAGTTTTGATCAATCTGAAAAAGATCAGTTCAAAAATAATATGACTCCAATTCAGATGTTGATTTTTTTTGCCTAAGATAATCAAAATGGATGTTTACAAAAACAAGTAGTATTCTTTTGTGATTGGCTGGCACAAACTCTTAAGCTCAGACTTAAAAAAGACAACATCCCCCCCCAAAAAAAGAACAAACAAAGCACAATTAAACTATTCGCTGTTTAGTTCACGATATCCAGAACTTCAATTAATATTTATTCCATGTATCTACTACCGTGCTGCCGATTCTGAAACAACCGTTTCGCCACTGTATATGGTAATGACAAAAGCTACTATTGTTGTACTGAAAACTCACCACATTCATTGGTAATTTAACGGGAGCAGAAGAAATTTTAAAATGTTATGCAACATAATCAGTGGCACAAAACACTATTGTGACAAAGTCCACACTTATGCTAAATATATTTTGTAAATTACTATAAGCTGCAGTCTCAGTATCGGTTGATATACATAATTGGTCAGAATACAAATATGGTAAAGGTTAGTTGTGTTACATAAATCTTCAAAATAACTATAAAAAAAATTATTTGTATATTTGTAGATTTAATACATCAACACAGATTTCATGCAGTGTCTTACAGAAGATACAGAGTTAAAAATCTTATTAACCGATTATCACATCAAGATAAGTATCAACAACTCTGACAAGAAAAATTATAAAGACGGTACTGTATGAGGAAGTGAATTGTGTATTTGATGTTGATAAATACATATATTTAGTCTCCTAAATCTCCACTATAATTCGAAGATCTCGCAGACTACAATGATTCCTCGAGAATAGAAATAACTTTTTTTTAAAACTTAATGCATCATAATGATACTCATCGTATAAAGTATCTCTCTTTGATGCAGTATTACAAACTGCAAAATTTGACATCACTCTGAAAGAATCCTTACGTAAAAAAAATATTGTGAATTGCGGCACATAAGGGCCAAAGCTGTAGAAGAGTGTTCATATGACTTTTTACAAACGCCTAAATGAAGCGAAAAGTATACTTTGGATGATTTTATAACAATGGCTAACCAAGAAGAGTATTTATGATGACGTTCCTAGGATCTTGCAACAACAATATCTTCTGCGGGACAAATTGAACGGGACAAAAGTACAATAAATTGAATTGAATTGGAAGATTTGTTAACTGAATAGTCAGAATTGGGATAAAAAAAACCAACACAAACGCCGATAATTCCGTGTAGCTAGATTCGCATATAATGCATGCTTCTTCAGGAACAAAATGTTTTGAAGAAAAAAAAAACGGATGACGTCTTTATAGGCTAAAATAATTATTACGCCACTACTTAACGTCATAAAAAAACAGTGCATAATCACAACAATCATATATATATATATATATATATATATATATATATATATATATATATATATATATATATATATATATATATATATATATATATATATATATATACACACACACATATATATATACATACATACATACATACATACATACATACATACATACATACATACATACATACATACATACATACATACATACATACATTGTTTATTATTATCATTATTATTATTATTATTATTATTATTATTATATATATATATATATATATATATATATATATATATATATATATATATATATATATATATATATATATATATATATGACAGGATCTAAAAGAGACACTAGTCTCTGATGAAACCTAAATCAGTAAATAATACAATAAAATAGAGACAAACAGTCATAATATAGGTCTTATAATTAATAAATATTGGAGTCTCCTAAACTTATCAAATAAAAACAGCGTAAAATCACTTTACAACAATAAACCTATTCTTGCCTATAGGAGACCCAGGAACTTGCAAGATTTTTTAATTAGAACTAAACATACAGAAACTAATAAAAAAGGACAATTTTCATCATCTAAATGTAATAAACACAGGTGCTCTCACTGTGCAAATATAAGAGAAAGTAATTTTTTTAGTAGCGCTAATACAAAAGAGACATTTTCTCTACGTTATAACACTAATTGCGTATCAACTGACGTGATATATTTGATAACCTGTAAAAAATGTAATATGCAATATAATTTGGACAAACACTTCAACAAGTTTTTAAAAGAATGAAAAATCATCGCTTTCATATTCAAAATTATAAAGATCCTCAGTTTTCCTCCAATATTTCTACACATTTTAATACTAATAATCACTGTCTAATCGATTTTTATTTCATGCCAATAGATATTGTGCATGGAGATATGAATAGACTCATAAAAGGGACTTACTGGATTCATAAATTAGACACTTTGTATCCTAATGGCATTGATAACAATGTATTATATAAAATTGTATAATTTTTTTAATTGTTAAATTGTATATCCTTTATAAAAATATAATTGTATGTATGACTGCTTGTTTTTATTTTATTATTTAACTGAATAGTCTATATACACACTACAAAGCAATCTAGAAAAAAATTTCAGTCACGTGGGTGACTGGTGAAATGGAAAATCTATTTTAAAAAATCGTTCAGCAATTTAGAAGCCATCCTAAAACATTATTGCTGTAAACTAAATGTCATTGACACTATAAGTAGAAGGAAGCATCATGAACCATGAAAAATTTGAGTTGTTTCTTTAAAATTATTTATTTTTCTTTCAACTATGAGTATCATTATTGTGACAGATAATGAAATAGCACAGCAAAAGAAAACGAACGAATCTAAAATTGTACATCAGAATTTCCATTGTTCAGAAAACTAGAGGGAAAACATAGCTAAACAGCAAAACGTACACATGAAAATCGTTATATGGCAACTATACGTGGAAGTGTTACAATGAAACGGAAACTAATACACGTAGAAGGGTTGCAATGAAACGGAAACTAATACACGTGAAAGATATGCTGGGTTGCAATGAAACGGAAACCAATACACGTGGAAGGGTTGCAATGAAACGGACTTTAATACACGCGGAAGGGTTGCAATATAACGAAAACTAATACACGTGGAAGGGTTGCAATGAAACGAAGACTAATACACGTGAAAGATATGCTGGGTTGCAATGAAACGGAAACTAATGCACATGGCCGCATTGCAATGAAACGGAAACTAACACACGTGGAAGGGTTGCAATAAAACGGAAACTAATACACGTGGAAGATATGCTGGGTTGCTATGAAACAGAAACTAATACACGTAGAAGGGTTGCAATGAAACGGAAACTAATACACGTGGAAGGATTGCAATGAAACGAAGACTAATACATGTGGAAGATATGCTGGGTTGCAATAAAACGGAAACTAATGCACATGGAAGCATTGCAATGAAAGGGAAACTAATACACATAGAATATACTTTGGGTAACACAATAGCGAGGTTTATAACTTTTTATTATTTCCTTAAATGTATTCGTCAGTTATATTTGCAATTCATGCATTCAAGACATAATTATAAAGCTAGATGACTGTGAGAAAGAGCATTTGTAATCAGAGAAAATAATCAAATAATAATGAAAGCGTTAGAATAAGTGCATGTTGTGAAATATAAAAAATCATTAATGCAAGATATGTAGAATCTGATTCTTGACTAGGAAATCTACTCTGAGTATTTAGTATTGATCCATACGTCGTTAGCATGTGGAATCATGACAATGTCAGTATCAATAGGAATTGTTGCTAATTTTTGGAAGACTCTAGCGACAAAGAGAGAGAGAGAGAGAGAGAGAGAGAGAGAGAGAGAGAGAGAGAGAGAGAGAGAGAGAGAGAGAGAGAGAGAGAGAGGTGGTACTATCAGTCTTAATGTTATTTGTTACGAGATCTGAATAATGTTCTTGAAGACAAGAGACACTCATAGACTGTGTTAAATCAGAAGAGATCATTATTTGATCTTGGCGGCTTCCTTCATCCATCTCGGTCACTTCTTTCATTGTCGTAGAAACCTTCTATTACTCAACCATCCATATTACTAGCAGAGTTTTCTTGCATCATTTTCGGTAGAAGTTTGAGTAATCTGGACGAAATATTACAAGCAGATAATTTGATTTGTTTCAAGTCAAGGCAACATTTATACCCATTCAAAGGAATCTAGATGTAAGACAATCGAATATCCCCATCTTCTTACGCCAAATCAAGAATGAAACTGTGAATTTGATTCATCGCCATTAAGAATTGTATTGTAAACTATTTCGTTTACATTGAACAAAGTGACAATCGGAATGATCTAGCCTTTGCTGTCGTAACATATGCAGCGCACTCCTCCAGAGCTGAACTTCCAAACATATCAAATGAATGTGTATTCCTGCAATATCTTCCAAGTTTATTTCACCATTAGACTGAATTCAAATCCATGCTAGGGCGATTTATTCAGTTACGTTACCCCGTGAAATAACAAAGGATGTGTAATGTGGGCTTTAACTCGATTGTTATCAATATAATAGTCATCTTACCCAAGGTTTCTCGCCGGGTTGTAACACTATATCTCCTTCAAACAAACCTGTAAATAAAAGCACTGGATAGTATAACCAAACAATTTTTTGCACAGGTTTAGTCCGGTACTAAAGTCCTTCCATGGTTTGAGATTTACGTTCCAGAAATGGTCCCTGTTGTGTATCGACGACTTACGCTTACATTTAACCATTGTTTAATATTGCAACAGGAAAAACTTATATCTACCGAAATAAAAGTATACGATGTGAAATGTTGTGTCTTAAACACTGATCTTGTGGCCAAGATCATATTCATCTGAGTTAAGGTTGATTAATGGGAAAAATAGTCGTTGGATGTAGGTTAAAAGAATATATCGTTGGATGTAGGGTCAAGGTATCTATCGTTGGATGTAGGGTAAAAGTATCTATCTTTGGATGTAGGGTAAAAGAAGATGTCACTGGATGTAGGTCGATTGATAGTTTGTATTCTTTCATACTGTTTAGAAAAAAAATAGATCACGAAATTATAAATGATTGTATATGCATGTGCATTTGACAGCTTCCTTCCTTTATCTTTCCAAAGCTTTATATATTTATATAAGATTATCTGGTGGCAAAATACAATATGGAAATTATTGCAGAAACACTTATTTCAAAAATATTATATTTCAAAATTAAAACTGATCAAATGTTGATCAATTATGAATTTTAGAGGTTGCTAATGGGGTGAAAATTCATATTTTCTCTTTTTCAGACGTAATGTCATATTTTTCATAATTCCGATATCTTTTGGATATATCCTTAGTTAATTTGTTATAAACATTTCAGCATTGCTGAAAGTATCCACTAACATCTGTGAATGATTTTGTTAGTGATATATATTTTATTCAGTAAACACTTCCTGCATGAAATATAATAAGACAAAAATAATAAGAAATCTTATTAGTTTTTGTTGCATTTTTCTTCACGTGATCAAGACAAACACGTGTAAATTAAACGATAGATATGCTCAAGGTCTGGGTTAAGACTCATTGTTCTCAGTGCTGATATATACTTTGCAATGAGGCTTTGGTGAAAATGAGCAATGGAAATATATGTATAAAAATTGCAATTTGGTAAAAACGAGTAATGGAAATATATATATATATATATATATATATATATATATATATATATATATATATATATATATATATATATATATATATTAAGATTACAATTTGGTTAAAATGAGTAATAGAAATCTACCTGTGAAAATTACAGTTTGGATAAAATGAATAATGTAAAATCTACCTGGCACTTCTTCTGGGTAGTTTTCATCGAATCCTGTAACGTGAAATTCTATATATATATATATATATATATATATATATATATATATATATATATATATATATATATATATATATATATATATATATAATGAAAAATGCTTACTTAGTAAATTGAACAGGTTTAAAAAGAAAACAGGTAATCTCTTCAACTATCAAGTATCCAGCATAAATATATAAAGTTAAAATGCACTACGATTATTGCAGGGGAAGCACGTGGCAATGATAAGTTTATCAAAGATAAGATACATTTAGAATATGTCTAGATCTCATAGACTCAATATCACAATTCAGTCACTTTAAGAAGTACAATAATTGATTCTTTTTAACATGTTGGTAGTTTTGATCATGTTAGTTAGCACACAAAAATGACACATGAGAAATGCAAATTATGGATGATTTTGCGGGAAATAAAAGGATGAGACACTTTAATTGTAAAATATACAGAATCCAATATCATAACCGTTGTTAAATAACTTTCAGCAAAACATCTGAGCATTGTTTTGAGAGGTCTCTGACGTGCCAAGGTTTAAATGTCGTTTACATGTACATTATACTCGATACTTATCAGTCTAGAATTGGGAGGGGGGAAACAAACACATTTGACAAGGACAACGGAATGCTTTGAATTGTTGATAATATGCTTTGCTTGTGTTCGATAAATTTTATAGCTCCACCATAATTGATGAGAAAAAGAGCATGAGAAAAATGAATAAGAACAATGGAATCAGATTAATAATAATAATAATAATAATAATAATAATAATAATAATAATAATAATAATAATAATAATAATAATAATAATAATAATAATAATAATTCGTTTGTCATAAATAAACATGTAAGAATGATCCAAAATATGAATATTGCTTGCAGAGTGTCCGTCTTCTTTATTATACATCGACACTTACTGTGAAAATTGGTAAAATGTCAGATAATGACATTTCCCATGTGGAAAAATATCTGGTAATGACAATCCCTTGCTGTAAAATAAAAATCTTAATGGATTTGGATTATTTACTATTTTCAAATGTCACCACTTCAAAATATAATTTTGTTCCTGTATTTTCTAGATGTTTATCTGTCAAATCTGTTGTTAATTGAAAAATGTGGAACATTTGTTATGATTGTCTTATGTATCAATCTGTGACACTTTACAAGCTGACTGTATAAAGTGATTTATTGTACCAACTGTATTACTGTGTGTATCAATCTGTGACATTTTACAGCCTGACAGTATAAAGTGATATTGTACCAACTGTATTACTGTGTGTATCAATCTGTGACATTTTACAGCCTGACAGTATAAAGTGACATTGTACCAGCTGTATTTATGTGTATTAATCTGTGACATTTTACAAGCTGACAGTATAAATGATATTGTACCAGTTGTAGTACTGTGTGTAACAATCTGTGGCATTTTACAAGCTGACAGTATAAAGTGATATTGTACCAACTGTATTACGGTGTGAATTAATCTGATACTTTACAAGCTGACAGTATAAAGTGATATCGTCCCAACGGTATTACTGTGTGTAGCAATATGTGGCAAAAGCTCACAGTATAAAGTAATATTGCACCAGTTGAATTATTGTATGTATTCATCCGTGACATTTCACAAGTTGACAGCATAAATGATATTGTACCAGCTGTATTACTGTGTATTAATCTGTGACACATTAAATGCTGATCGTATAAAATGATATTGTACCAGCTGTATTTCTGTGTGTATTAATTTGTGACATTTTACAAGCTGACAGTCTAAAATGATATTGTACCAGCTGTATTTCTGTGTGCATTAATCTGTGACATGTTACAAGCTCACATTATAATGTGATATTGTACCAGCTGCTTTACTGTGTGTATCAATCTGTCACATTTTTCAAGATTACAGTATAAAGTGATATCGTACCAGTTGTATTACGGTATGTATCAATCTGTGACATTTTACAAGCGGACAGTATAAAGTGACATGGTACCACCTGTATTACTGTGTGTATCAATCTGTGACATCTGACAAGCGGATAGTATAAACTGACGTTGTACCAGCTGTACTTCTGTATATTAATCTGTGATACATTATAAAGTTGCCAGTATTAATCAATCTTGCAGAAGAAGTATTGCTGCAGATCATACCTCTCTATACCAAACTACAATAATCTGTCAGCATTTGTAGCAGAAATTTATTTCTTTT